>CM017557.1:44378591-44978591 GCA_007844125.1 Sinonovacula constricta | reverse complement strand
AATTAAAAAAAGTCAGCACTTTTATTTAGGAATGTCAGTGTAGATGATTTTTTTTAAAATTAAAGCTTTAACTGTATTGTACTAACCCAGACAATACATTTTTTTTTCTGTTTCCTTTTTTAAAAAAAAAAAAATAATATCCACAACACCATTATGGTCATTATAACAGCCTGCTGTTTTAGTAAAGAAAGTCTCTAGACAAGTGTGTAGAAATGCTGATGCCCCAAAGGCCAGCTGAAAGACCCATTAAGTCCTTAACCCCAACAAGGATGCAGGCCTTTGTGGTGCGAGGCCAGTGAGACGGAGGAGATACAAGTTCATGAACCTCAACATCCGCACCCCTCTCCCCCTTGCTATCTCTATCAAAAAAACATTCCTGAAACAATGGCATGAAAAAAGAATTGGGCATCCACTGATTCAACTAAAATCATTCTGAGAAAAAGCCTGATCAACTTTTATTACATGTATGGTTTATTTCAAACTCACTTAGAAATTATGAACAATAGTACTGAAGCTGGCAAAACATAATTTGCTGGTGCAAGAAAATGAAGTGACAGTAACATTTTAATAATGGGAATAGATCCTAGAAATCAATTCCAGAAATGCCCAACAGCCTTAACATCGTTATAAAGTAAGGAGGTGTTTTTCCAACGCCATGATGAGTATTTCTGTCATGTGTGTTTACAAGATATTATAATTATGGCTAACACATCATAGAGGACAAAAGATACACAGGCTGATTGCATTGCAGAATGACTTCTGTGCCACTTGTCCACTTACTGCAGTAATGACATGGTAGTTTAAAGACAAGTATCATTGTTCAGAATGCAGTGTAGGTGGCCATTGCAAGAATGCCATATCTCTGTGGCATTGATTTTTATTCCTGCCACAGTGAAGGGTCGGCAAGCGTTAACACAGAAGCAGCCTGTCAGTGTCAGGCCTGCCACAGTTCAGCCAGGGTGGACTGGGACTGCCCTGGGATCTCAACCGATGCAACAGGTGCTCCTTGTTTAAGACAGGTTAATTAATCAATCAATGGATGGGCAAATTATATTCAGTTGATAGGAAATGATAAACAATCAATGGGCAAATGTTTATCAATGGATGAGAAAATGATAATCAATGGATGAGAAAAATGATAATAAATGAATGGGAAAAGCATAATCAGGAGGGGAAAAGGACAATCAATTG
This sequence comes from Sinonovacula constricta, assembly GCA_007844125.1. Classification (NCBI taxonomy): domain Eukaryota; kingdom Metazoa; phylum Mollusca; class Bivalvia; order Cardiida; family Solecurtidae; genus Sinonovacula; species Sinonovacula constricta. The sequence goes on along the minus strand of CM017557.1, from coordinate 44,977,400 downwards.
ATAGGAAAATGATACTCAATGGATAGGAAGGGGATTATCAATGGATGGGTAATGATACTCAATGGATAGGAAGGGGATTATCAATAGATGGGAAAATGATACTCAGTGGATAGGATACCCAATGGATAGGAAGGGGATTACCAATGAATGGGAAAATGATCCTCAGTGGATGGAAAAATGATAATTAATTGATGGGAAAAGGATAAATAGCATGGGAAAATGATCCTCAGTGGATGGGAAAATGATAATTAATTGATGGGAAAATGATAAATAGGATGGGAAAGTGATCCTCAGTGGATGGGAAAATGATAATTAATTGATGGGAAAAGGATAAATAGGATGGGGAAATGATCCTCAGTGGATAGGAAAATGATACTCAATGGATAGGAAGGGGATTATCAATGGATGGGAAAATGATCCTTAGTGGATGGGAAAATGATAATTAATTGATGGGAAAAGGATAAATCGGATGTGAAAATGATAATCACTAGATGGAGAAATGAAAATGGATGGGGAAATGTTATTTAATAGGATAATGATAATGTGGATAAAAAATTGATGGGAAAATGTTAATAAATACGATAATGATAATGTGGATGGGAAATGGATGGGGAAATGTTAATAAATAGGATAATGATCATATGGATGGGAAATGGATGGGGAAATGTTAATAAATAGGATAATGATAATATGGATAGAAAAATTGCAATCCATGGATGAGAAAATGATAATAAATGGATGGGAAAGACCTTGAATAAATGGGAAAAATATGCTCAATGGATGGGAAATAATAATAGATATGAAACTAATAATCAATTGATTGGAAAATAATAATCAATAGCTAGAAAAAAGGATAATCAGGATAGAAAACAATGATAATCAATGGATAGGAAAGGGATATTCAGGATAGCACAATAATAATCAGTGGATGGGAAAATGATAATCAATGGTTAGAAAAATGATAATGGATGGGTAAATGATAATGGATAGGAAAATAGTAATCAATAGAAACGAAAATGATAAGCTGTGGATGAAGGAATGACAATGGATGGGAAAAGCATAAACAGTACATAAGGAAAAGGATAATGGATGGGAGAATATAATTTATCGAGCACTTAATTTAATATTTTCCTATTGATATACAGAGAAAGTAAAGAAAGGCGCTCAGTGTTGAAAACTTGATGAGTAGATGACACCTTTTGGTTTTGGGGTCAGTGGCAAAATGGTCAAGGTCACATGGACGTTTTATATAGTGTCCAATCACAATACTTTGATTGCCCATCAGACAGGCCAAATTATTTGTTCGATCATAGAATCCGAAGTATGGTAACTTACCTCATCTACATTGTTGATTGCAGCTCTGGGAACAAAATGAAAGAAAGTTTATTGTTTATTATTTATGTTATATTAAATTTCATGTCATCATTATTTTATTATTACGAAGAAAAGAATTGCATCTCATTGTCGTAAACAAAAGTGCAATATGACAAAATAATATGTAACATGCACTTATAAAAGGATGATAGGCTTAGGTGGTACTATATTAAAAGCGTGCTAAGCATAGTAGACAGATACTGATTTGCCAACCGAATGGCTTTATTTATCGTACCTTTCACCTTTCGGCATATGGCGAGCAACTGACTTGCCTGTTGAATATTCAGGATTTTTACCCTTACTTTATTTACTCAATACCATGTCATGACCAAACAGAGGACAACCTGCTTATTGTTTGTCACAATCATGATCGGCATGCCAATTAGCCAAACTAATGTCGGCAAGCAAGTTGAGCTGCTTTCACTCATGGAGGTGTGAAAACATGAAGGCAGGTTATGGTATTTGTAAAGCTCTGACTTAATTAAGTACGTAATTGGTTCAAGGGACTGCAACAATTATCCTATCAAGTGTAGTGTTCCAAAGTATCGCGATCTGAAGTATCGTAACATTTTCCACATATGATATAAAAAAATACTGATGGGACCACTGAATGTGTTCCTAGTAACCTGTACATTCATTTAATTGTGATTCAAAGTATTGTAGTTGGACTGTATTTTGTTTTTGATCAATATCAAGAACTCATGAGCCCACAGTCCTCAAATTTACTGTACAATGGTCATAATGAGTAGATGATCACTATTGGTTTTGAGATCAGTGGCACAGTCACAACAACCTTAATTGTAATCTTTGTCACAAATCACATCTGGAGAATCTATAAACTAAGTTGGGGCATTGGTAATTGCAAACAGGTAACCTCTGTTAAATTGTGATAATAGATTATTTATTCCTTCTGTCTACGATATAATAATAGGAATGTAATCTTTACCTTCATCAACACCCTCTTTTTTTTTACAAATAGTAGCTGCAGAATAAGAGAAAATATTTCTAAAATGCTTTTTTACAACATGGGATATTGATTCAACAGATTTGCTTTGCTTTTTTCCAATTCTTCCTAGTGCTCATATAAGAAACTTTATAAATGGATGAGAAATAATCATTAAACAACCAATGGCCAAAGCCTACACCTATATCAGCCTGTGGATACAAGTCCATTTTTAGACAGGTTATTCCCAAAGATCTGTTATTTGTTATCCATTAATAGTCAATTGTTAGAAAAAATGATAATATATAATATATACTAAGTTTTAAAAGGCACTTGTTTTATGGAGTCAATGACATTTTGTTATTGTACAGTAGATATTCAAGAAGACATGTCCAATAATGGAGGCAGTCATTTCGTACAGGCTGATTAAATGATTGAAATGCTTCTGTACAGAACAGACTATCTTATATACAACAGTAGTTGTGTTTTATTTTGGTGCACTCATGAAGGCCTACACTGTTTATCTAAGATAATACACTGTTTGAAACCTACCCTTCTAATGACACAACACTGTCAAAGGCTTAAACAAATGAAGATTTGTTTAGTTGGCCTGGCCACATTCTTTCTTTTTTGTCTAGTCTCATCATATCCTTTTAACTTTTAATTTAAAAAGCACAAAAAAATAATAAAAAAAAAATATAAGATATAAGAATTATAATTTTGATGATGGTGCTGCAAATTCTAAATAAAGCATAACAAATTTAAATGCATCATATTTACCTAGATGGACATATTTAGTTATTTAAGGAGCCTTTATGAGTGTTTTGCCTTCTTAAAATTCACTTAAAACAATTTGTTATAGGATCAAGTAAATTTATATATAAACAGAAACATTGTACCATGCATTATTTCCAAATATATGCATGGCAAAACCAATGACAAAATGCTGCATTTTTACGACAAATTAATAATTGTTGTTAAGTTTGTATAAGATAGATATTTTTGTCAAATTTAGTTTATTCATTTGCAATGAGGCTCAATATTACTTTTTATTTTTTTCCTGAAACATAATTATATGGTAAATTGTGAAAGCCAATAATGTCAGCAACAGATGATGTCATGTATTGTTTGATGATATCACAAAATACATGGAAAGTTAATCAAACAAAGGCTAATAATTTAAACTAACACATAGGTATCCCTTTATCTGTTAATAGTGAAGTAAAAGTGAAAATAGATTTTAGTTTTGCCTGATTAATCCCATTGTAATGTGGAGTGCTTTGTAATTACTTACTTAGTATATGGCCTTCATGAATAGATTAGTGCACATCTGATTGCAAATCCCAGCATTATTGTGCTCTAAATCACAAAACCAAATATTATTTCCCAAATATAGTTCCTCATGACCATATCTGATTTTGGAGGTAAAAAATCTTTAACTACATTGTTTGTAGCCCTATACTTATACTGTTAATCCAAGACAAGCACTATTGAGACTGTCACTATGCACTTATTAGCATTTTTTTTTTACTGTCTGAGACCCAGTTTGTTCATTTCATTTCTTACCCTATACTGTCATACCTATGTTATTTATTGCCTTAGACCCACTTTGTTCATTTCATTTCTTACCCTATACTGTTATACCTACGTTATTTATTGCCTTAGACCCACTTTGTTCATTTCATTTCTTACCCTATACTGTCATACCTATGTTATTTATTGCCTTAGACCCACTTTGTTCATTTCATTTCTTACCCTATACTGTCATACCTACGTTATTTATTGCCTTAGACCCACTTTGTTCATTTCATTTCTTACCCTATACTGTCATACCTATGTTATTTATTGCCTTAGACCCACTTTGTTCATTTCATTTCTTACCCTATACTGTCATACCTACGTTATTTATTGCCTTAGACCCACTTTGTTCTTTTATTGTCATTACAATGCCTCGAGACTTGCTCTATCTCAGACCTCCAACGTTTGTGTTGAAGATGAGTACTGTTTTTCAACATTTCTGAGACCTGTAATGTTATTTATTGACACATCATTGTCTGAGGCATGTTTATCTGAGGCCTGTATCCAGTGTTCATTTCAGGACCTAAGGGTACAAACTTGATCTCAGACTGGACATCCTGTAAAAAAATTATCCTCAGTCAAGTTAACATGCAAGTCAAATCTTACCATAATCCCATGAGATGCTTGTAAATTGCTTGCAAAGATTTTGTCTTTTTCATCCTGGTAATGAAATTTTCTTCATGACCTTTTTTGCCTTTGTATTGTTGTCATAAACCCATGTATCTTTCCATGTAGCCTTTTATATATTTGATAATAATACACTGAATTATTCAATGACAAAATTAATCTTCAAATGCCACATTAATATTTTAGAGTGCTCAGTCCTGAAAGCTTTATGATGTTGTCATAACGTCTCAGATATTCTTTGCAAGTAATTTTTTCAGTAACATTTTTCAAACTAAACCATAAAATTTGTTTAAGAACATATAATTTTGTATAGAGGAACCCCTTATAGGTGGTATATAAATAAAATATTTATGTTATGTGAAAAGTTTTCATTTTAAACAGATATTAGCTATAAATAGCAATAGATAAATATTTTGAGGACAAAAAAACAACAAAACCTTCATAGAAAGCAAATTGTATCTGTAATGTACTTTTATGTTCACCAAGAAATTATTGGTTTTGTAAGTTTAGTTTTAGAGAGTATCAAAAATGTGTTATGTGTACCAGATCAGTTCCATCTGACTCTAGCACCAAGCAGGGAAAACGGCATAGGGCTTTCAATAATGAGATGTGTACGAGATTATAATACGTGATAAAGATTATACCATTATAGATTTATTCTAATGATAAAGTTGAGTTATGTATACAATTTAATAATTAAGATGTTTTTATTCAATTAAATTTTAAAAAAGGAACATTTTAACATTGACACAGTTACCATTTTACAAACATGATCTGCACTATGGTCACATGCTTTACCAGATTTCAGAGGTTATTGTAGCCCAGCTAAATGTAACATGTGTGGGGAGTCTAGTACTCTGGTAAAAGTGACAGTTCCATTTGGCCTGATGCAATCTACCTGTCATATATAGTCTTTGGACACAATAACATACAGTCAAACAGAAATTTTGTTTTTTGTGATGTTTTACAATGTTTCATAGGTCTAGATGCTTCCTTCTGACTTTATGAAATCAGTTGTTTACCGCCTCTCATACAAACAGAATTAACTTGCATTTCTTGCAATTTTGCTTATGTCTTATCAGTACACAGTTTAAGGCACCTATAGTGTCATTGTTCCCAACATACAAAGTATTAGTTGATGATGGTAAATATACAAAATGATACTGATAATGAATGATACTTTACCAAGCTACGGTAGGTACTTTTGTTACACAAACTACTATGATAATAACCATATCTGTATATAGTTTTATTTATCTTTTTGGTTATTCTTTGTATGACACCAGGTTAAAAAAGCTCATACTAATTTTAAATGCACATACTTTACGCTACCAAACTGTAATTTGTTGAAAGTACTATGATAATCATCATGTCCATATTTAGTTTTGTTTGTTTTCCCCGATTATGCTTTGTCTGGCACCAGAGTAAAGCTTACAATGAAAGTACTATGAACATACAAATGTAAGAAGTTATTGGGCTTTACTCTAAAACTGTTCTTGGGGTAAACTCTGAGAATGGTCAAAGTCTTCTTGGATGGTTTGATTTTTATTGATCCAAGTTCCTAACCCACATATCTGCATGTATAGTTGATGTACCAGTTACAACACTCAGGCTGGGTGAGAATGTAAAAGAACCATGACAAGCCACATGTTGTGTACAAATGAAGGCAGCACAAGTCAATTTGCATAATGTTTCGACTGGTGTGCTTGGAGTGACAAACCTAGACTGGGGATCTTCCATTGATGGGGCTTGGTTGTCATGGCGATGTATTGTGTCTACCTCGCTTCGAGACTGTCTCCTCAGAACTTTTGATCCCTGCTAGGGTATCTATGATTTGTTCCCACTTGTATGTTCAAAACTGGCTTTGTATTCAATACCATTGGCAGAATACAGCATAAACAGAAAAGTTGCAAAGAGCAGTATGTTTTGTCTCTATCATTTTGCCTTCCTGAAATGTGCAACTAGCTAGTTATGGTGTTTTTTTCAAGCTATTTTTTATTGTTCATTGACTTATTTAAGATTCTATCAACTGCTGCTTTTTTACATGAAGCACTGTAACAATATGTCACTTAATTAGAGTTAATAATTATGTATACAAGTAGTAGAGACTTACAATTACTGTCATTGCAAAAAAAACAGCAAATTTAATTAATTTACCCATTAAATGTAGAAACTAATTAGGATATGTCATGATTGTGGTACATCAGGACATGTTTGCAAGGATTGCTGTTTCTCTTACTTTCAAATAAGTAAAAGAAGTTTAATTGCTTACTTCGTTCTGTATTTCATTGAAACCTCCACTCAAATAGAAGCTTGAAACTGCCTCCTGAATTGGAGGTTAAAATCTTCTCCTAAAAGCTTCCTAAAAAGAAGATTTAAACTGACTTCTAAGTAGAAGTTAGAAACTGTCTCCTACATAGAAAATTTAAAATCCTCCCAAAAGAAGCTTGACACTGTCTCCTAAATAGAAGCTTTTAAAATCATCTTATTAATAGAAGCTTGAAACCTCCAACCTATTAGAACCTTGAAACTGGCTCCTAATTCAGATATAAGTCAAATGATTTGTGAGTTTAAACCCCAATTTGTAATCATTTTATGTATTCATTACCAACATACATCATACACATGAACAAAAATGGGCAAATTAACAGCTTCACTGCTGTATTCTCATATTTGTGCTTCATGTACGCTGGGGACTATAAGCTTTCAGAAAACTGTTTTGATGCAATACTGACTGCAGTTTTTTTAGCCCACCTGAGCACAAGTGCTCAAGGTGAGATTTTCTGATACCCCTTCATTTATCGTCCGTTGTGCTGTGTGATCAATTTGCTTGTGAAGAGGCTACAGTTTTTATCCAGTCTTCATTAAAATTGGTCAGAATGATACTGTACAAGAAATCTCGGAAGAGTTTGTAATTGGGTCACATGGGATCAAAAACTAGCACAAAAAGTCACATGTAAGAAAACTTTGTGAACTGTCTAGAGACCACGTTTATGGTCCAATAAAATTGGCCAGAATGTTTACCTACATGAAATCTTGAATGAGTTTTTAACTAGGGAATGTGGGGTGAAAATATAGGTCACTAGGTCAAATCTTAGAAGTAGTTTGTGAACACACTAGAAGTCACATTTATAACCCAATCTTCATCAAACTTGGTCAAATGTTTGCCTGCAAGAAATCTTGTGTTAGTTTGTAACTGGGTCACATGAGGTCAAAAACTAGGTCACTCGATCAAATTTTAGAAAAAAACATTGTGAACAAGCTTAGAGGCTACATATATGGCCCAATCTTCACCACACTTGGCCAGAATGTTTGCCTGTCTGAAATCTAGCACCATTTGTTGCATTCAAGAAAAAAAAGATACAAAAATCCTATGTTTACCAAATGAAATGATGTGATTAGTCCATTTACCATGTGCTTTTAATGTTAACATCTCTTAAGGAGACAACTCTATAGTGTAATGGATTGATAAAGATTGCAAGGGTTACTTTTCTTAAACACTTAACAACAGTGCAGTAAATCCAACAAGGCTTGTCATTAGGTATATGAGAAGCAAGTTTTATTTGTGCCTAACTTGAAGTAGGGTAGTAATCAGGTTGATGTATTATATAAAGATAGAACAGATATAAATATGCAGTGATATAAAAAGTAAACATCAGTTGGTCATCTGGATAAATGTTTAATGTTCTCTAAAAAAAGATGATATTACGTCTCTCTTGTGTGTTCTAACAATTGTTCATTGCCTCATTCTATATCTTCTATCAATCTTCTATATGTATATGTATATTTATTCTGCCTTTGCCTTAGTTCCTCATATGTCTTTATAGGTTATCCAGAATGCACTAGATAAATAGGTAATCTAAGATTTACACTTTGGTGTTGGCTCTTTTGATTCAATATAAATCTGCTTAATATGTTTGCCTATGATATTGATAAGTACATAAAATAGAGACATATATTAACATAATTGTCAGTTTGTAGCTGGTTCTTTTAATCCTATATACATTTCAATTTTCCCTGCCCTTGCATGTTAATTACGTCTTTTGCCCATGATATGGTAATTTATTGCCAAGATGACAAAAGAAAATACAGATTATTATTGGCTATTCATAACTCAACTATATTTTTCTTTTAACACATATGTTTTTTCTGATGCTTGTTAACCTCATGATAATATATGATTTATACAATACAGTCATAGTGTCATAGAACTATATATAACATGAGTAGGCATAATAGAATGATATATAACACTGGTGGATATAATAGAGTGACATATTACACTGGTAGACATGATAGAGGGATATATAACACTGGTAGACATGATAGAATGATATATAACACTTATATATATTATAGAGTGATATATAACACTGGTAGTTATAATAGGGTGATATAAAACACTGGTAGACATAATAGACTGATATATAACACTGGTAGATATAAAAGAGTGATATATAACACTGGTAGATATAATACAATGATATATAACACTGGTAGACATTAAAGCGTTGATATATAACACTGGTAGATATAATAGAGTGATATGTTACATTGGTAGATATAATAGATTGATATAGAACACTGGTAGACATGATAGAATGATATATAACACTTGTAGACATGATTTAGTGATATATAACACTGGTAGATATAATAGAGTGATATATAGCACTGGTCGACATGATACAGTGATATTTAACACTGGTAGATATAATAGAGTGATATATAGCACTGGTCGACATGATAGAGTGATATATAACACTGGTAGATATAATAGAGTGATATATAGCACTGGTCGACATGATAGAGTGATATATAACACTGGTAGATATAATAGTGATATTTAACACTGGTAGACATGATTGAATGATATGTAACACTGGTAGACATGATAGAATGATATATAACACTGGTAGACATGATAGAATGATATATAACACTGGTAGACATGATAGAATGATATATAACACTAGTAGACATGATAGAATGGTTTATAACACTGGTAGATATAATAGAATGATATATAACACTGGTAGATATAATAGTGATATTTAACACTGGTAGACATGATTGAATGATATGTAACACTGGTAGACATGATAGAATGATATATAACACTGGTAGACATGATAGAATGATATATAACACTAGTAGACATGATAGAATGGTTTATAACACTAGTAGATATAATAGAATGATATATAACACTGGTAGATATAATAGAATGATATATAACACTGGTAGATATAATAGTGATATTTAACACTGGTGGACATGATAGAATGATATATAACACTGGTAGACATGATAGAATGATATATAACACTGGTAGACATGATAGAATGATATATAACACTGGTAGACATGATAGAATGATATGTAACACTGGTAGACATGATAGAATGATATATAACACTGGTAGACATGATAGAATGATATATAACACTGGTAGACATGATAGAATGATATATAACACTGGTAGATATAATAGTGATATAACACTGGTAGACATGATAGAATGATATATAACACTGGTTGACATGATAGAATGATATATAACACTGGTAGACATGATAGAATGATATATAACACTGGTAGACATGATAGAATGATATGTAACACTGGTAGACATGATAGAATGATATATAACACTGGTAGACATGATAGAATGATATATAACACTGGTAGACATGATAGAATGATATATAACACTGGTGGACATGATAGAATGATATATAACACTGGTGGACATGATAGAATGACGTATAACACTGGTAGACATGATAGAATGACGTATAACACTGGTAGATATAATAGAGTGATATATTACACTGGTAGATATTATAGTGATATTTAACACTGGTAGACATGATAGAATGATATATAACACTGGTATACATGATAGAATGATATATAACACTGGTAGACATAATAGAATGATATATAACAATGGTAAACATCTCAAGGTTTGCATGGTGAAGGTACTTGTAATGGTATTTGTTTACTTTTAGATAGCTTTGTCCTTACTGCCTTAAGTTTTAAGAAATATAGTGACAATTTACTTTCCTTTTTAATACTTTTTCACATTTTCAAAGATGCAATATACAGTTACTTGTTGTACTAAACCTTCCATGATTAACAAACTTGTTGGTCATTATTTCATTTGAAAATGTTTCATTGTTCCAATTTAGCTTGTTTTGGTCAAGACTTTGTGACTCTAAGATAAGAGCTTTGATATTTATGACCTGTAAAAGAACACAATAATTTGAACATTACAAATTGTGTTTGTGTTGTCTTCTATTGATACCCTACAAGGGTGTTTTTGGGGGGATATATTTTAGACACAATGTTTATATCACTATTTAAGACACTATGTTATTCCTATTTTTCAGACACCATGTTTTTGGCCTTCAAGATGTGGGGAACCAGAAAATACAGATTATGGTGAGTGATTTTGTAACTAGGTCACATTTTATTTGCCAAGGTTACAGATCTCAATAATCTTTTGACTTTTAGCAGTCTTCTTCTTGTTTACAAGGTAGAGTTTACTATAAGAAATGTTGCTGATGCTGCTAAAAGAAACACATGAAGAATTATAGCTTGCATTTTGTAAATGACTCATATTTAACACCATTCACCCTTTTATGTAAAACATACCATATACCATCCTGTAAGTCGATAAAAAATTAATTTTTGATATTTATGTACAATGTCATGCACAGACATATCATGTTCTATGATGTGATTGTCTTTTTTATTTGTTGTTGTTGTTTTTCTTTGGACTTCAACTGAAAACTCACAATTGTTTTTGAAGAATCAGTGTTAACTAATCTTCAGGCAAGAGTAACTTGTCTGTTCAACTCTAAGTAATTTGGCCAAAAATGCATTACACACACATGATTTATGTCAAAAGTGTCCATGTTCTATTTTACTTCACTATTTTCCATTAGTTTTCAGCCTATAAATCTGATTTGCCTTGTACTGTATGGTCAATCTGAGGATCCTACATGTTTTTTTATTGTGCTTAAGTTTTCAGTTGGCCAAAATTCTGACCACTCCTGTTGGTGCCATTTACATCTGTGTGTGGTCCACAGTTTGGTCCTTCCCACCACAGGCACAAATCTTCACCTATTGTGATAGTTTGTTCTTTTGTTGTAAACCTAGTTTAACCATTAACATGGTTAGGATAAATATATCTGCCAAAGGCAAATTACAGTTACTGATTTTCTAAGGTCTGACATTCGTAACAAAGTATAGCTAAAAGAGTTCCTGACACTGAGTGGGATTTAAACCTGGACTTGTGGAGTAAAGAGCCAGTAGCATAACCACTAAATAAATGTTTTGACTCTGTAGCCCAGTGGTTATTGTATTGGCCTATCACACTGTCTGTCTGGGTTCAAATTCTGGTCAGAGCTGAGAATTTTTTCAAGCTTTGCCTTGTATTGGCTGTCAATCAAAAGAATTTCTTCTGCTATTAATATAAGAAAGTACGCTCAAAGTTGTAAAAGATACTGTGATTGTTTCTAATAAAATAAATTGTATAGTAATCATGCCTTTATCACTAAACCTTGCACTAAATGTTGTGAGTTATATGTAACTACTTGATGTATTGAGGGCTAAACCCTCATCAGGAGGTGATCAGGGGGGGTCCTTATAGCTCTGATTAGCTGATGAGGGTTTGTCAAGCAAGCTATCTAGCTGCAGGCATCCCAATGTTTAAGGCATCAGGTGGTGATGAGGAGGTCTAATAGCTCTGATTTGCTGATTAGGATTTGTCAAGCAAGCTATCTAGTTGTGGGTGGCACAATCCATTGGTCATCAAATGGTGATCTATGAACCCTTATAGCTGTCAGGTTAGCCTATCAGTTATACAGCAAGCTGTGTAGTTGTGGGTGTCCCAATCTATTGGTCATCTGGTGTTGGACAGGGGGCCATTATAGTTCTGGTCAGCCTATGAGGGCTTGTCCAGCAAGCTGTGTCATGTGAGTGACCCAATTCCATGGTCATCAGAGGGTCCTAATAGCTCTGGTAAGCCCATTTATTGCTAGTCTGTTGTGATCATTAGACAGTCTGGGCAACAAAACATGACAGTCACTTCGTCTGGCATAATCAAAACATGTCCTGGGCAAATGTGTGATCTAATTGTTAACCAATAATAAGACCCTAATTACTGGCTAACAATTACATGCATAGATCAACATGCTTATGAACCCAAAGGCTTCTACAGGAACTGGCTGATCTTGATATACATTTTTTGAATAAGCCATATCAGTTTGTGGGTAGCGGAATAAGACTTGAGATGACACCTAACCCAAAGCCTGCTGCACATGTTTTCAGTATTTCTGCTTATTGTTAATTGACCCTCCCTTAGAAGAGTAAATATTTAATCTTGGCTTTATTGGGTTTTTTTCTATTTTAAACTTCATGATTTTTTACTGTTTTGTTTTGAATTCTGATTTCAACCATTCAATACTTTTTTGTCATATTTGAGCCAACTTAGTGTATTGTATTGTTATTTGCAGAACTATCATATAGGTATGTGAAGAAAAAGTATTTCACCTGGTACCTATCACTGTCAGTACATCATGTAACATTCCGACAACAAGAATATATAATCATTGCATATATTGCTGTGTATTTAGAATTCTTTCACATATTATTATTTTTTTTAAACCAACAACAACACCAATTATGTCATTATAGTAGCATTCAGCTATTTTTGTGAAGGAATACCTCTGACAAATGTCTGGGTAGAACCACTGGCACACCACAGGACTGCTGGAAGACCATCACTCTGAATGGGACTCGAACCCTTATGGGGAGAGGCTAAGCAGTCAGTCGAGCTACAAGTCAGAGACTCTACCACCATATCATGGGCACCCCATATTATGTATCATTGTATAAAGTTTTTACTATAAAAAATATACTCTAAACAACAAATTACACATGGATTTGCAGAATATATCTTTCTGATCTTATCCTGCTTCAGTTGTTAACTCTTCATTCACCCCATTGAAATATAGCCCACCCTAATGGTGTTTCCAGCAAGTAAAGGGTTAATTATTAGCCAATACGTAATTCTCACTTATTTGCTAAGACATGCACTTATAGCACTCCTAGCAATAAGCTGACTGATCTTGAGGTACGCTAGGCAAAGACTGGTATGCTCGGTTTTGTCCTTGACTTATCACTTGCAACACAGTCATTGGCTGTATAAATATTGTGTAACCAGTTTTAAACATTAAGTATATACTTCCATAACTGTACTGTTATATTGAAGGAAAGGCAGCAGACTAAAGTTTCTAAGAAAATAGAAGTTGTGGTTGTTACACTGGACACATGATGAATGTGTTGTTAATAAAATCAAGTGGAGAATTAGGATATCTTATTAATTGATCATTATTGATTACACCACTTTCAGTTTTTATTCATTTGCCTAAATAAGTTTTAATCTTGAAAAAGAGCCATAATGACAGGGATGTGGATTCTTTTTTTAACTTTTATTATCCCAGTCTTAGATGGAGGCAGGTTGGGGACCCATCCTGGCACCCACCTTACAATAAATATTAGTAGTACATGTTTTTGTTTGAACATATTATAATGTAAGGTGAAATATGCATGGATATAAAAGTTTTTTTGTTGTGTTTTTATTTTGTTGGTTATTTTGTCGTGTTTTCAAAATACAGGGAAGCATTAATATCATAGGTATATATATATAATAAAGGTACATAAAATTGTACATGGTATTTTGCATTTGTGTACTGTTACAGATACAACATAGGTATACATTGTAAATTAGTGAAAAGTTGTACAGTTGCCCAGTTTTGTTTGAATGAAGAATCAGTTTTTGTTTCTTTATATGTATTAAATGAGAAATTTAAATTTGATATTAGTCCAGTAATTGTAGGGTTAATTTTCTTTCTTTTACAAATATATATATATATATTTTATATTCTAAAAATAATAAATCATATTCATAGGAACTATTTTCTGAGCCTAACAAAATTAATGTGTTGTCAATAGTCTCTATATAACCACTGTTTCTAAGTGTATCAGTTATAAAAATCAACAAAGGTTTTACAATTATACAATCATAAAATAAATGTTTAAGTGTTTTTTTCTTGCTCTTCACAAAAGGTACAGACATTGTTAGCTACTATATTCATTTTGTATTACAATGAATTTGTAGCCAATATTCTGTGAAGTATCCTTGTTTGAATCCATTGTATGTACATATCATTTGTAGAGTGACGTGGATTAATCATCTGTCTAAGGACTCCTTGTATGAACCTATTTATTGAATTACCTAAATTATGAATTATTCTTTGATTATTTTATTTTTGTTTTTTCTTTGTGAGGCATTTTTTTAATATCTTAAGACTGCAGCATTATGACTTCCATATATCTTAATTGCCCCAGAGATATGTATATATCTAGAAACAATACTTATCTACCTTTATAAGTGTAAAAAACAGACATGGCCTTTAGTCGTCAAATATGAGTCATTGTTTATTTTCTGAAACTGAAATGGGGAAAAACTAAATAATTAATATAATGGTACTTGTTGTGTCATAATAGGCAGCACAAAATTGTCTCTAATATTAAGGCCACAAACTAAAGGTTCTATACATTTGTTGACTGTTTTTATGAAGCTGTTTTATCACTGGCAGTTGTTTATAATGCAAGAGAAACATGTCCATATCAAACTGTTTATAGGCAATAACATGTTTATCTGCCACCCTTTTTCAGCTTTTTTTGTCGAACATTGTTAAAATTGATATTATGATTGTTAAAATGTCATAATGTTGAGTTCCATTTTGGAAAAAAATGTGTACGAAATATCAATTGAATTAAATACAATTACTAAAAATATGACATGCATTTAATTGCTATGGCTAACAAGTGCCAAAGTATGCAAAGTTCACAAAACAAACTTAGTCTGCAATTGTTGTTATTTCTTTCTGGTGGACTGATTTAGAAGAAAACAAGTAAAGTGTAGAAATACTATATATATATCTTTAACCTTTGCAAAAAAATGACAATGTGCTAAAGGTGAGCTTTCCGATACTCCCTTATCATATGCTGTATCAACAATTTGCTTGTGCCAATATATCAGGGTTCTATAAATTATGTACCAATTAATCAGCTACCATTATATCAGGTATCATAAAATCAGGTACCTATTAAACATTTACCAATAAATCAGGCACCAATATATAAAGTTCCATTGAATCAGGCACCAATATATAAAGTTCCATTGAATCAGGCACCAATATATAAAGTACCAATAAATCAGGCACCAATATATAAGGTACTTATAAATCAGGCACCAATAAATGAGGTACCAATATATCAAGCACCAATATATGAGGTATTAATAAATCAGGCACCAATATATAAGGTACCAATATATCAAGCACCAATATATGAGGTATTAATAAATCTGGCACCAACATATGAGGTACTAATATATGAGGTACTAATAAATCAGGCACTAATATATGAGGTACTAATAAATCAGGCACCAATATATGAGGTACTAATAAATCAGGCACCAATATTTGAGGTACTAATAAATCAGGCACCAATATATGAGGTACTAATATATCAGGCACCAATATATGAGGTACTAATAAATCAGGCACCAATATATGAGGTACTAATAAATCAGGCACTAATATATGAGGTACGAATAAATCAGGCACCAATATATGAGGTACTAATAAATCGAACACTAATATAAGAGGTACTAATAAATCAGGCACCAATATATGAGGTACTAATAAATCAGGCACTAATATATAAGGTACTAATAAATCAGGCACCAATATATGAGGTACTAATAAATCAGGCACCAATATATGAGGTACTAATAAATCAGGCACTAATATATAAGGTACTAATAAATCAGGCACCAATATATGAGGTACTAATAAATCTGGCACCAATATATGAGGTACTAATAAATCAGGCACTAATATATGAGGTACTAATATATCAGGCACCAATATATGAGGTACTAATAAATCAGGCACCAATATATGAGGTACTAATAAATCTGGCACCAATATATGAAGTACTAATAAATCAGGCACCAATATATGAGGTACTAATAAATCAGGCACTAATATATGAGGTACCAATAAATCTGGCACCAATATATTTGGTATGAATAAATCGGGCACTAATATAGGTACCAATAAATTAGGTACCAATAAATTAGGCACCAATATATTTGGTACAAATAAATCAGGCACTAATATATGAGGTACCAATAAATCTGGCACCAATATATTTGGTACGAATAAATCGGGCACTAATATATGAGGTACTAATAAATCTGGCACCAATATATTTGGTACGAATAAATCTGGCACTAATATATGAGGTACCAATAAATTAGGCACCAATATATTTGGTACGAATAAATCGGGCACTAATATATGAGGTACCAATAAGTCTGGCACCAATATAAGAGGTACCAATAAATTGAGAAACCATTATTTGAGGTACCAATGAATCTGGCACCAATAGATAAAGCGCCAATAAATCAGGCACCAAGATATGAGGTACTCATAAATCAGGCACCAATATTTGAGGTACCAATAAATCGGGCACCAACATATGAGGTACCAATAAATCTTCTCATAACTCTTTCCCCAAATCTTACATTTTCTTTCTCTATTATGCCACACCCATTTCTCACATTCTAACAATTATTGCACTTATCTCTCTCATCCATTGGTTCATACATTCAATCATTCTCCAATCACATGTTGCTTCATAAGTCTCTCATACTCCAGCTTGACACTCAGCATGGCACTAATTTTACCTTTTGTAGGGATTAACTCTGGCTTTGTTACATCAATGCCATTAAAGGTAGATTTTAGCTGTGACCATATTTACTTGGTTCAGACATTAGGAGAAAGTTGGTATCCCTTGATATGGATTAGTTATGTAATCTACATAGAACAAAGGCTATGCAACCTGCCAGGTGATAAATTAAAAAAAGAAGACATTTGTATTTCAACTGTGTTTTTATTTTAATATTTTTATTTTTTTTATTTTAGCTGTGTATTTATGCAAGCGGACCATGCAGAATAAGCAGAGACTGGAGCTAGCTGACTATGAGGCAGAGAACCTGGCGCGACTACAGAAGATGTTCTCACGCAAGTGGGAGTTCATCTTCATGCAGGCAGAAGCACAGGCAAAGTATGTCACCCTTACCATGCAGAATAGTTCAACATTGCAACAATTAAGGCTGGTCACTTGGACTAAATTGTACATTTTGTTAAAAAATATCTTGTAACAAAGAACATGTTTTCTTTTGATGGTGCAAATATTTGTTGTTATAGATGCCCATTGTCGAAATAAGTCAACTTCACACTCCTACATGAGATCCAGCTTTCTGATCGATCAAGACTTAAACAACTAGTCAGCATTCTTTATTTAGTACATAGGTCTTTTTCTTTAATTTGAAACTACTATAATGTTTTCATCTCAATCAATTTTTTAAATTCTTTTTCAATGTTCATGGTCATATTAATTTAATGTATTCAAATCTTATGTCTTGACCTATCAATTGAATCAAATTTGTTATTTTTGGAAAGTCAAACAATGATGCAGCCATATTGGACTTACAGCAAGACATAACCCTTAGCCCATCTCACTCATGTGCTTATCTTATTGAAAACATATTAATCCCTCTTGACTTCCTAGGTAGAACCAGTACTCAGGTACTGAGGATCTGGAGCAATGTGCACTAAACAGTCTTGTACAAGGACTAACATCACATGATCAGTTCTTAGGGAAAGGTCCAGAGATCTGGAGCCAGACATCTTAACCATGAGACGACAGGCCCTAACATGCAGTTTAAGTGCTGACTTTAAGGGGTGCTTCGAAACTTTATTTAATTTTTTTAATTAAAAAAAAAAAAAAAAAAATACACCTAATACTGACCGGAAGTAGTACCTATGACATGGAATTCTTTTCTTTAGTCTTCTGCTATGTCTTAGTTTAGATTTTCTTTCTTGAAGATAATCCTTTTCTGTCCAAAGAAAGCTGAAACCATGCAAAATTAAGCAAATATCCTGAACTCCTATGCACATTAATGAACTGATCCACTTTTAACAGAAGTACATGTTTCATTGAAATTTGTGGATTACTATCTGGCAAATTGACAGTATATGTTATTTAGTAGCTTGTAATCTTCAAATAAAACTCTACTATTCAGGGCAACAGGACTGTGAAGGTTTGATCGAGATTGTTTTCAGCAGATTCAATCAATTACAGCTTCACTTACAGAGCATCTGTCACTTCTGAAGTCGCTAATTTTTCTGCTAAAACCTGATATTGAATTCAGTCATAGGCTGATTGTTGTTGGGAAATGGTCATAATTGATGCCTTTTACATAACATGTTTATACATTTAGTAGCAGCAATTATTGCCATTACATGCATCCAATAGGTTGTGTGGCAATTGCTGCAGATACATGGGGCTTAACAAGGTGATAAATGGCCTCTTGTTTACGATGATTACCCATTTACCATAGCCATGTGTTTGTGTGATTATTGCTCAATTTACTGTGTTTAGCTCTGTCTCAATCGGTTTTGTGCAACATCGAACTATGCTTTCACTATTTATGACCATGTTACCTCAATGTTACAAATATTTTTGTATGAGTATCACGAAAAAAAAAAATGTGTATTGTGATATCTCTTGATATGCAAGAAGCATATAATGGTACCTAACTGGACATTTACTGCAAATTATGAACATAACAAAAATTGGGTTGAAAGTGAACAAAATATGAGTTTTTTTAAGAGTTGAAACTTACTTTATTAATAATTTAATAAGAAAAGAGAGTAGAAAAGCAAGATGGAAAAAAAAGTAGTAATTTACTAAAGAAACAACTTTAAATATCGATACATAATGGGCTTGGTCAGAATAGTGATATAACAATATATCAGTAATACTCCTTATCCCTTATGGTATGTACATGGTTATTGGTTTTACTCATAGTTTATGGCATTATTATACAGTAAATGTATCATACAAGTTCAGAAAAAACATTCAGATAGAATAAACAATGGAATAATTTAAATTCCAAGATACTAAGGGTCAGTGAGAACTTCCATAGTTGTTGCTTTTCACATTATATTTTTATGTTTTCATAAATTTTTAAATTGGCAGCAATAACTTGAAATATATAGGTATTATGTGATCCTACCATAGTTTGATAGTTAGGTATTATATGATCCTACCATAGTTTGATAGTTAGGTATTATATGATCCTACCATAGTTTGAAAGTTGGTATTATATGATCCTTCCAAAGTTTAAAAGTTGGTATTACATGATCCTTTCATAGTTTGAAAGTTGGTATTATATGATCCTTCCATAGTTTGAAAGTTGGTATTATATGATCCTACCATAGTTTGATAGTTAGGTATTATATGATCCTTCCATAGTTCGATAGTTGGTATTATATGATCCTAGCATAGTTTGATAGTTGGTAATATATGATCCTACCATAGTTTGATAGTTGGTATTATATGATCCTTCCATAGTTTGATGGTATTATATGATCCTACCATAGTTTGATAGTTGGTATTATATGATCCTTCTATAGTTTGATAGTTGGTATTATATGATCCTACCATAGTTTGATAGTTAGGTATTATATGATTCTACCATAGTTTGATAGTTGGTATTATATGATCCTTCCATAGTTTGATAGTTGGTATTATATGGTCCTACCATAGTTTGATGGTATTATATGATCCTTTCATAGTTTGATAGTTTTAAAATTCAACATGACTTCTGTGTGCATTCTTCAATGTTTTAATTTTAAATTTTGTATATTTTTGCGGGGTTTTATCTCACCAGCACACTTCTGGTCATATTGGTGATATCTGGCTTATTATTGGTGGAGGAAGAACGTACTCAAGGTATTAAACTTGTGCAACACAGTTCCGCTGGAAGGCAAGTTCTTGCTCCAACCAGGGCTTGAACCATTGTAAGAGAGGCAAGAACTCTCTATTTTTATGTTTATTACATCATAGCAAATGGCATCATTCTCTAAAAAAGTATGTTTTTTATAAAAATTGATTAGTGGTAGAATTTATCTTTTTCTCATGCAACTGCCCTTTTTAGGCTGGTCATTGATCCAAGACAAGGTACTCAATTGCCTTGGTGTAAATTTGGTTATGGTCAAACAATCGTTAGAAGAGACTGTAGACAGTGCCCCAAACAGTGCATGGTAGAGACTGTAGACATTGCTTCAAACAATGCACAATAGAGACTGTAGACAGTGCCAAAAACAATGCTCAGTAGAGACTGTAGATATTGCTTCAAACAATGCACAATAGAGACTGTAGACAGTGCCAAAAACAATGCTCAGTAGAGACTGTAGGCAGTGCCTCAAACAGTGCATGGTAGAGACTGTAGACAGTGCCAAAAACAATGATCAGTAGACACTGTAGGCAGTGCCTCAAACAGTGCATGGTAGAGATTGTAGACAGTGCCAAAAACAATGATCAGTAGACACTGTAGGCAGTTCCAAAAACAATGTTCAGTAGAGACTGTAGACAGTGCTTCAAACATTGCACAATAGAGACTGTGGACAGTGCCAAAAACAATGATCAGTAGATATTGTAGGCAGTGCCAAAAATAATGTTCAGTAGAGACTGTAGACAGTGCTTCAAACAATGCACAATAGAGACTGTGGACAGTGCCAAAAACAATGCTCAGTAGAGACTGTAGGCAGTGCCAAAAACAATGATCAGTAGACACTGTAAACAGTGCCAAAAACAATGCTCAGTAGACACTGTAGACAGTGCCTCAAACAATGCTCAGTAGAGATTGTAGACATTGCCTCAAACATTGCTCAGTAAGACTTTAGACTGTGCCTCAAACAAAGCTCTGTAGAGACTGCACAGTACCTGAAACAATGCTCAGTAGAGACTGTAGGCAATGCCTCAAACAATGCTCAGTAGAGACTGCAGACAGTGCCTAAACCAGTGCTCAGTAGAGACTGCAGACAGTACCTCAAACAATGCTCACTAGAGACTGTTGGCAATGCCTCAAACAATGCTCAATAGAGACTGCAGACAGTACCTCAAACAATGCTTAGTAGAGACTATAGGTAATGACTCAAACAGTGCTCAGTAGAGACTGCAGACAGTGCCTAAATAGGTGCTCAGTAGAGACTGTAGGTAATGACTCAAACAATGCTCTGTAAAGACTGTAGGTAATGACTCAAACAGTGCTCAGTAGAGACTGTAGGTAATGACTCAAACAGTGCTCAGTAGAGACTGCAGACAGTACCTCAAACAATGCTCAGTAGAGACTGTAGGTAATGACTGAAACAATGCTCAGTAGAGACTGCAGACAGTACCTCAAACAATGCTCACTAGAGACTGTTGGCAATGCCTCAAACAATGCTCAATAGAGAGTGCAGACAGTACCTCAAACAATGCTCAGTAGAGACTGTAGGTAATGACTCAAACAATGCTCAGTAGAGACTGCAGACAGTGCCTAAATAGGTGCTCAGTAGAGACTGTAGGCAATGCCTCAAACAATGCTCTGTAGAGACTGTAGACAGTGCTTCAAACAGTGCTTAGTAGAGACTGCAGACAGTACCTCGAACAATGCTCTGTAGAGACTTTAGACAGTGCCTTAAACAATGCTCAGTAGAGACTGTAGACTGTGCCTCAAACAGTGCTTAGTAGAGACTGCGGACAGTACCTAAATTGGTGTTCAGTAGAGACTGTAGGCAATGCCTTAAACAATGCTCTGTAGGGACTGTAGACAGTGCTTTAAACAATGCTGTGTAGAGACTGTAGACATTGCCTGAAAGCCCAGTCTTTATGTGTATACTCTGAAGCTGCTAGTCACACATTGAACTGGCAAATAGTGTAGATTCTGAACAGCTTGTGTGTGCTGAGAGCTTTGATAATCAGGATTTTCACTTTTTGCTACTGGGGCGCTAGCAGTTGACTTGAAATATTATATTATTTTATTTTTAAATTATTGACATATGAAGTATGTTAAGGGTTAAACCATACTTGCTATGTTGTTTTCTTACACCTTGATGCATAGATTTCAAAACATATTGATAAAACTATTTGCAGCAAACAGTATAAATCCTGAGCAGAATGATCCCCATGACTTAAGTTGCCTATGATGAAAAGTTTTATTCCAGAAAAAAAACTGAGAAATTTTTTGCATGGTTCCTTACATTGGAGTTATTTATCAGATGTATGTTTGACTTATTGTTGTCTTGTTCTTTCAGAGTGGACAAAAAGCGCGACAAGTTAGAGAGGAAAGTGCTTGACAGTCAAGAGAGAGCATTCTGGGATGTCCATCGGCCTGTTGTGAGTTATCCCCCTTTGTACTCCCTCTTAAAGACAAATGATCTCCCATATCATTTGTAGAAGCATTGCTTTATAATTAAAACAGTGTCTTTTTATCAAATTTATTTCTGGAGAATTATTTTCTGAAAAGACCTACCATTTTCATTGTCATTATTTTTTTTATAATAAAAACAGCATATTATCAACATGGTGAAGTTTCTGTTGGATATAGTAAGATATTTTCAAATTTAATTTTTCAATTTGTACTATGCTTTTATAATTTGTGATATATTGATAAAACTTTTTCAATTTTTTATTTTTTATTTTACAATTTCCATTGTAGCCTGGGTGTGTGAACACCACTGAGGTTGATATAAAGAAAGCATGCCGTATGAACAGACATTCCAAGATGTCTCGGGTAGGTAGCTGGGTACGTTCACTATTTATCTTTCAGAGTATCTCTCTTGGACAACTTGATGTGACAATTGTCACCATTACAATATTTTAATTATTTGCTTACAGCTACATAGGAAGGCTGTAAGACATATTTCTAGAGACTTAGCAGCAAATAGTTAAGATCCTGATCAGACAGTTCCCAACAATTTGCCTTAGCTTGATCAATGTGTGCTTTATAGGCTAAGAGTTTAAAAGGGTCAGAACATCCTCTCATTTACATTGCACTATCTGGTCCCACATATGAAAACATTTCTTAGTAGAGATTTTTTATCATATTCACATTTTGACTATATACATTTTGGTATATATAGAATAAGGAATCTAAAGTTGCATTTCTATAACAAGACTTTTGGAAGAATAAAAAATTGAGCTTGAGTCAAATCTCAACTGATCATCGATTCTGCAGGCTGTCTATCTGGCAGTTGAAACACATAATAACAATTTTATCTGAAATCTTATATATCTTGTAATAGAAGAGCAAGGGTGTTTTTCTATGACTACAAGAATTACAAGAAGAATGAAAATACACGTACATATACATCATTGTTATAACATTATTTTTCTTTATTAATTTATATATTTTTGTCCAGTATAAGCCCTTGAGATCTAGTTGGGAAGTGAACTTCATGTGATAAAGTCTTCAATTTGATTATAATGCATTGATCTCTGGTGGATCTTCCTCTCACAATTATAACTCTTAAATGTCATGAAAAAATCTAACTGTGTAGGTGCTATATCATATTTCAAAATCATTTCAGCCATGATCTGTTTTCTAAATTATCTAAAATGTCCTGAACACAAAACAAATTCAGCTGTACTTTATTTTCAAATTGTTTACAGGAAGAATAAGAATACAAATAGATTGAACATTATAAAAAAAATATTTTGAAATAATAAATAAAACAATTAAACATAACATAGAAGGTGAAATAAAATAAACGATAATATAAAAAGTACAATTTATTATATAAATGCAAGATAAATACAAAATAATATTACACATTATAGAACAAAAGTTACAGTATCAATTAGCATATGTTTGAACTCATTAAGAATACCCTCTGGTCAAGTTGGACACTTTCAAAAAGGACTACTGGTGGTCTTCTTAGCAAGGCTTTACTTTACATACATAAACAATGTAGCAATCAAAAATTTGATATGAAGTTTGCAGTCAGTATACTTAAGAAGTATAGAAGGTGGTCAGGCCCCTCCCCCCAATTACATATTATTTACATTACATCAAGTGAATCACTTTATTCAAACTTCCCCATTCTAAAGACATACACAAGAAGGTGCGTCTTGCACAACATTTACCAGTGCAGCCATTAAGACCAAGGTCATATTCAAGGTCATTTCATCTGTGGTGTCATATATCAATCCCAATGACATTTCTTCTGTAAAAACTAATATAGATTTAGTATGAGCCAATTTGTATTATAGTTTTAAAGACATTAATGTCCAGAATGGCAAGGTGTAGTTATATGTTTAGGCTGTGAAGGCTGTTTTTCCTTAGTATTTATTTTCCAGGGCTGGTTAATCCAGTATCAATAGAGTTTCAGAAAAACACTGTTATATGACCAGAAGATTTCCCACAGAGGGAAATAAAATATATAAAAAATGTGCATTCGTTGCTGACATGATTATTGATGTGTGTGTGCTCTTAAATGATTAAAATACTTTGATAATTTTGGTAACTATAGTAATAGAAAGATTAATGATTAATTCTGGCAAGTTGATGAGTAAAACATTTAAGGTTGAGTATATATTGATAGAATAAGCATCACTTCAACAAATCTAAAATCATTAAAATTATTTTCACGTGAATCTGGATATATAACACTGGTTTGATTTTCTGCTCTGAGATGAAATCTTGTGAGAATGTCTCACTTTGTATATTATGTTGTATCACTAGTGTTATCTGACTGTCATTAGGACATACCATTGGTTAGATGCACCATGATGAGAGGTTAAGCCAGTCTATAATAACAACCAGCTCAGGAAAGTCCAGTATAAAAAAAAATATTTGAGAATTTACAAAGACCTATTAAGGTTTGCAATATTTCCTCAACTTATTATAAGGGAAGTGTCACATAATGTGAGTTTGTGTGGTGTCATGTCAGTTGCTCACTGTGTGTCACAGTGGAGGCAGCACTATATCTGGTCCAAGTTATCTCAATTCCTGAAAAGGTTTAGGCGGTATATTAAAAACCGTGAGCAAAACTGTAGATACTTTTAAAAGTGTCTGTAGTCATCATGCTTTTATAACATATAAATAAAAAAAAGAAATACAATGTTAGGAGTGTTATTTTCAGACCATAAAAGTACATATAAGTGTAATATATAAGTTATGAATTGGGACCGATATGACAAAAAAGTTCATCAAACAGTTGTATTATATTAACTTATGTTTACTAAGTCACTTCCTAAAACATTGCTCACAATAACTTTGACCCTTTCAAGTGATCTTAGGATCTATCTGATATATTTTAACAAATAATTATGTATGATTGCATGATACTAATTTCTATTTTTGCATACAAGTACAAATCTATGTCAGTACTCTTTACTTTTGTCATGTCAAGTTGTCAAAATGTTTTTGACATTTTTGTAAGTAGTATGTTCATATTTTACTTAAAATCCCAGCAAAATGTTATTTGTTGATACCTATGAATTAGCACGCATTATAATGATTATGATTTCTATTTTGATTTTATTGCTTTTTAAATGTTTTTTTGTAATTGCTAAGATTTCTTTTATTTGATAATGGCTGTAATTCTCTTTTATATGATAATGGTTCAACTGTTATTGGATAATGGCTATTAATTCATTTGGATCATATCTATTTTAATTTTTTAAAGGCTGTTATTTCTAACACTTGATAAAAACTGTGAACTCTACCATGACATTTAACAGTCTGCCTGTGTGTGTGTATTCCAGCCTAATTATGCGGTGCCAGGTGGAAGATTAAGCCCCAGTGTTTCCGAGGCTGACCTTCAGCATCCGTCGGAGGGGGCACACAACGACCTCCTGCATGCTGTAAGTCTTCCCAATACTTTTATCATGCTACTTTTTTTAACAGTATGTACCAAATCTTGGGGGTTTTTCTTCATGACATTTATATTTCTGCTTTATAATACATGTTGCTATAGACTTTGCCAGAAAAAGTTCAGATCGTGATCAGACCTGTGGTATTTACCTTAACCTAATCATTGAATGCTTTGCCTACTTAGAGATAAGACTAGACATACTTTTGTATTTTTGTGGTACACTTCTGGCCAATTGATGTGGACACCTGTATGAATGATCATTTATACAGGTGTATTCCCTTTGCTTAATATAAAATCCATTGATTTATCATGTTTTTCATTCAGTCATGTTGGTAATTGTAGAATCTGAATTACAGTTTGAAAATGATGTGGGATTTATAACAGCATCATCTTACACTACAGAACCACCTGGGCTCCTATCTACACAGATTTCTTTGGTTTCAAACTTTGTTTAATTGCGAAAATTCCTCAAAATGAGAAAACAGTCTTTGTTAAAACAGCTTGAAAGATAAAACAGAAAACATTTTCTTTATAAATGGAAATATTAAAGAAATAATGCACAATTTTGGGAAATGTGTTAAATAAGTTGATGAAGAATATAACTATGATTGTGCCAGTGGTTCAACCAGACATAAGTCTGAGGTCTTCCTGCACCAATGATTAGCTGGACATCGCCAATATGACCATAATTGTGTCTGTCCATGTAACAGGGAAAAACAGCTATGGTTCTTTGTACATATGATATCTGGACAGTCTTCTGTTAACAATATGAACATTAAATGGGGTTGTTAGATCGCATCCGGTTATTGTAACCAGATGGTTTTAACAGATGATTGCATTGCTGTGAACTAAGATTCTATTATAGACCAGTTGCCTGCTTACAGTTAATGCATTATTCAAAGGGAAATTATTTATTTAATTTATTTTTTTGTTGTTGAAAGAGTGAGTTCCCTTATTTGACAAAACCAACAAGAATAACTTTTTTTTGTTGTTCTTGCAGATTGAATTATTAAAAAAGAAGCTGGAAAAGAGAAGAGTAAAAATTTCAAAGGTTACTGAAAGGTATGTGTCTGGATTTCTGTATTTGACTAGACTTTTTCTTTTTCTGAATTATGAGGTAAATGTATCATGCTAAATATACATTTAGTTTGGTATTTCTTATTACAGAAAATTTACATTGATATTGTAAGCATTTAGGGAAAAAATCTACATAAACATGATATTAATGATTTATTTTTTACAAATTGCTCAAGATTGTTATTAGAAGGCTCTTTTTTAACATGTTTCTTTTATTTGTATATTGTAAATGACCATCAATTTTGTGCACCCCAACATTAGGGTTGAAGTCTGGAGTAAAAATTAATCTTAAAGATTATGTCCTTCTGTCTTTAACTGTAAGTCAAATCTGTTTCTTAATTTTATCTGTCTATATTATAATTCTACATTAGCAGGCATAATTAATGATACTTCTATTCCCAATCTGCCAGAATCTAACATCCATGTTGAAAATAATCATATTTTCAGCAACATACAATAGAAACAACATACAATAAATTCCCCCTTATTGCACATACAACTGAAGTTGTTGTTTTATTGTTGTTAACAATCAGTGTTTATTTATTAGATTTGACATGCATCTAAATATCAGGTCAAGTTGCAGTGTAGATGAAAAAAGTCTATGCAGAAACACCAAGTAAATTACAGCTTGGTTTTTTATTGTTCGGCAATCCATGATTGACACATTGTAAAGGTATTTAATGTGTAACTAGTGAAGCTAAGTTTATCAAAAGTGCAGTATTTTCTGTAATATTTATGGGTTTGTTGTTTTGTTTCTAATTTTTCTTATACAAGTGGACGTAAGCAAACATTCCAATTCATTTTCAACATTAGAAGTTGAATTTTTTTTTAGATTTAGATTTTTTACTATTATATCTATTCATGTCTTAGCATTAAACTACATGTACCTAATGGAAAGGTTAGTGACTTGATTGTAAATGGCAGATGGGAATGCTTATATGAACTTCTGCTAGTCGAAGTAGGACTGAGGAAAATGGGGTAAAAAATCATTGATTTTGCTTATCCCTTATTTTTAATCATAAATTTTGCAGAAAAATAGTATTAGTATGTTTTTGTGTATATTTGTGTATATATGTTATATATATATTTCAGGAATGTTTTATGTATATTTGTGCTATGTTATATGTATATTTCAGCTATGTTATATTTATATTTCTGCTATGTTATATGTATATTTCAGCTATGTTATATGTATATTTCAGCTATGTTATGATCATATTTCTGCTATGTTATATGTATATTTCAGCTATGTTATATGTATATTTCTGCTTTGTTATTTGTATATTTCAGCTATGTTATATGTATATTTCTGCTTTGTTAAATGTATATTTCAGCTATGTTATATGTATATTTCTGCTATGTTATATGTTTATTTCAGCTATGTTATGTTTATATTTCAGCTTTGTTATATGTATATTTCAACTATGTTATATGTATATTTCTGCTATGTTATATGTATATTTCAGCTATGTTATGTTTATATTTCAGCTATGTTATATTGTATATTTCAGCCTTGTTTTGTGTATATTTCAGCTATGTTATGTGTATATTTCAGCCTTGTTTTGTGTATATTTCAGCTATGTAATGTATATTTCAGCCTTGTTTTGTGTATATTTCAGCTATGTTATATTGTATATTTCAGCTATGTTGCCTACTACGAGCAGTATTCAGAGTATGATGCCTTCAGCACACCCGCAGACCCCACTAACCCCTGGATCACTGACAGCACAGAGTTCTGGGACCAGGATAAAACACTGTAAGTTGTCACATTGAGTATGTGTAACCAGATATAAAACTTTCTAACTGTTTAACTCCCAGATGTTCCTAGGTTTAAATTTTAAATTTTTTAAATTCAGTCAACAATAGGTAGTGTTCACTTCAAACAGATAGTGCTGTGAAAGACAGCTGTAAGCACATTGCACGTTACCAAAAGTAATTTTTGCCTGACACTGAGCTGCCAGTCATGAAACTACACTTAAAACTCTGTCAAGGGAGGTAAATCAGGATCATTTATAAATGACTTATAGAAGTACATCACAGGATTGATAGAAGTACATCACAGGATTGAACACGAGATAGGAGGTTCAAGTATGTCCTCACCTAACATCCTATACTACCATTGATTTTTTTTCTACCTAACCTATGAGAAAAAAAACAAAAACACATTTGTCAGGAAATATTTAATATGTCATTGTTACATGAACAACTTAACCTAAGCACAACAGCAAGTTGGGAAATATTTCTCATGAAAATAACAGAGAATATATTTATCATATTCAACAAGAACAAATATGAGAAAAAACACTTTATTTCCGTGTTAGCTGATGTATAAAATTGTCCGTTTGATTTCAGATATGTTATCCTACTTGGTACAAAAACAACATCATCCTTTTGCAACATACATCTGACAACATCATGTATCTTTGTACCATTTTAATTCAGTTATACTATGTCTACATAACAAGAGTTATTTAATTAATTTTTTTTTTAACTTCTTATAAGATATGCTCAAATGTGACTATAGTTCTTTATTAAAATTTGAAAATATTTAGATATTATTTTGCTTATTACCCACTAAACAGCATTTAATTATTGTTCCATTGTGTAGATTGGAAATTCATTGTATAGATTTATGACAAATACTCAAACACCCAAGTGTTTAGTGTTAGTCACAAACAGATCTAAGAATAGTATGTAGACATATGTAGATACAATACACATTGCTTGGGGCAAACAGTGGCTTTTATAACATTGATAAACCCCTGAATTCATGTAGGAATTGTTTCATGTTATTTTTGGTGGATGGATAAAAATGTTCTAATAAAGCGATCTACTTACCAATTTAACGTTTTTAAAACCATGTCTGAGGATCTTTAAGTGTTAACCAATAATTTTATTTAATTTGTTTAAGTATTTAGCATACTTATTTGAACAATCAGCTCATTTTTGCAGCACTATATATTGCTTGCATATAATTTGTATTAGTCCCAGTGATTAAATAGGGTCGGGCTGACACATCTGACAGATCTCTGTATCAGGGATACACTTATTTTAATACACTTCTGTCTTGCATGTGTCAGTCTTTATTGCTTTTAAACCTTGTATATATATTTGCAGCAATGCTCGAGATATTCCGCTGCGACGGGTGAAGCGGTGGGCATTTTCTGTCGAGGAGCTCTTGAACGACCCTGCAGGGAAGGATCAGTTCAGCAAGTTCTTGGACAAGGAGTTCTCCGGTGAAAATCTGAAGTGAGTTACCATGCTTTAAGTCAGTTGAGAATGGAGGTCACCATGCTTTCAGTCAGTAAAAATAAAATTGACCATGCTTTCAGTCAGAAGAAAATAGAAGTCACCATGCTTTCAGTCAGTTAAAATGGAAATCACCATGCTTTCAATCACTTAAGATGAAAGTGACCATGCTTTCATTTAGTAAGAATGAAAGTCACTAAGCTTTCACTTAATAAAATGGAAGTCACAATGCTTTCAGTCAATAAATATGGAAATAAGTCACAAGGCTTTCTAGTCAGTCCAATGGCAATAATTCACTATGCTTTCAGGTAGTATAAAGAGAAGAAATCATCATGCAAATAGAAAATGCAAATGGAAGAGTGTCACCATGCTTTCAGTCAGTATAACCTGAAATTAGTCAACATGGTTTCATTCGGTATATCTTGAAATTAGTCACCATGCTTTCAGTCAAGATAAAGACAGTTGGTAAAAAAATATAAAGACAATTGGTAAAAAATAGAATTAAAAAAAAGTCGTCATTCTTTTATTCAGTTACTCAGTAAGAACAGAAGAACATCAATAGGCTTTAAGTCAATATGACCTAATGTTACCATGCTTTCAATCAGGTTAAACTGATGTCACCAAGGCATATGCTATGAATTTTCTGGTTGAAATAAATTCAACCTGAAGAGTGGTGTAGACTGCTGGCAGCTTGTAAAGCATGTCAAGTCATTATGGTCACTGCATTCCGTTTTGAAATCAAGCATAATGGGCTTATAATAACATGGTTTTGCAGCATTTAGTTATGTTTTTTGTCCTAGATATAATGGTTGGTGTTCTTGCCAGTATATATTTTTATGCTACAAAAGTTGCTGTTGGATTCTCTTTATTGTATATTATTATTGTTTGTTTTTTACACTTCCCTGTACGTAATACCCAAATTATTGATTGTTGTTTATGCATTTTAGTAACAAAATACCTACTATACTGCTATAAAATATGCATTCTGTTATAACTTTCTAGTGACCAGAAAAATGAATGCTGTTGTGCCCCTTTTTAGGCTGTTCAGTACGCAAATATGGCCTCACTATCATAGTTTTTTTCCCAATTGCATGTGCTATTCACCATATTGTTTCTGCTCTTGGATTATAACTGCTTGTGACCTATATTTTCATCGGAAGTTAAGCTAAGTCTTTTTAATTATACTTTTAACTAATAATCCTGTTAAACTAGCACACAAGTTGCTTTTAATTCTTTTGCACTAGTTCAACATTTATTTTGTTTTTTACTTCCCTTGCCATACCATGCGTTCTCCTCCCAACGAATTCAGTCAGATGAGGGGCCCTGTGGTCATAGGAAAAGGAAGTGGGATAATCATCTCTCATGTTTATTATGTAGCGGCTGTTCACTTGAACAGCTGTGCCCCTTCTCTTCGTCTTGGGTAAATCAGTGGGCCATATCGTTCACACTCAAAAGGCAGCTAACAAGCATCCATCTCAGTTGATCAAGAATCTGACCATTCTCTCACTAAGGAATGAAAACTTAGTTGGATTCCTAATACCTGAACCTTGTTGCATGAGTTATCTATCATTGATAACCTGTCTCCTATGGGTCATAAATCACTGGGTATATAAACTACTCAATCACTGGTCAAATCTTTGGCATGGCCGGTCTAGGCAGGGGCATCAGACTTAGACCGGGCACCTTTTAGTCATAACTACTGGTCACCAGTCAAAGAGCCTGTCCAGTCCCCTGGCACTTTGACTTCTTTCTCCTGGCACCAGGCAATTCCATAATTGCAGTCTTCTAGTCCTATCTAACCCTCGTGTAAAGATTAGCATTGACAACACACAGCACTTGTTGGAATCAGATCAACTATTCCCTCCTGTATATAGTGAACCACTACTGGCTTACCTTAAGAACAGATACATGGGATTTTCTTATTATCAAAATTGCCTCTTGATACTCATGGAAATTTGAGTTTACAGAATGCTCAGACTTCTGACCAGGCATCTGTATTGGCTACCAATTAAACTGCCTCTTTTCAGTACACCTGGTTCTGTACCACTGGTCTACATTTATGCACAAAATTATCAGGCATGTACTGTTTACCATTTCCTTGCCGGCCAGTCTGAGCACTACCGCTCCCTATTACCTTTCCTTCAAGGTACCATGTCTTTGAAAAGTGGAAGTTGAGGCAGCGGCAGGAACTGGAACTGTCAAATATTAAACTTTCTTGTCAGAGTATGGTGTGTGGAAACCTTCCTTCAAGAGAATTAGACGTCTTGCCTGTAAGATTAAATGGTCTGCTCATTTTTTACTTGGTTTGGGCCTGGCTAACTCTGCTGAGAACTTTGACCTCAGATAGGACGCTGCCTTGCGACAACTCATATTCTCTTGGAATCATCAAAAGAAGTTCTGCGGTTGGCACCTTTTTCCTTTTCCTTACCTTTTTGGAGTCTGGTTAAAAAGGTGTCTGTTCTGGACAAGGCGGATCACCTTCATAGAAATGATTCTCATCCCCCACATAAGAGACCACAGAAATGTTCTTACCCCTCCTCTTCCCCAGCTCCCTCCAAGAAGCCCAATAACATCTCCGTTTTTTTGGTACTTTCTTCTTCCGTGACTGGCTTTGAACAAGCTCCTAAGCAAGCTGCCTATCGCCAGGATCAGGGTCTAGGAGGCAAGTCTAGGAGACATCCTCGGTCCAAGGGTGGGCCCCCAAGAACCCAGCCATAGGACTTTGCCCCTTTTACTGTCTCCAGGAGAGACTATGAGACTCATAGTGGATCGCGGTACAACCCTCTCACTGCTTCTTTTCACCTACGGCCTCTTGTTCACCAATGCTTATCATGCACTGTAAGTCCTGCATACTGAAGGGCCCTAAAGGGGTAGCATGTGTTCTTTTTTCCAGACACTAGTAGGTTATTAATAACAGCATGCATATTTTATAGCAGGTAAGTATTTCTTACTAAAACAGATTTTACTATAAAAATCTAATTTTACTGTATTTTATACTAACAATACTGAACTCATGCTATATTCACAGGTTTTGGTTATCGTGCCAGGAGTTGAAAGGGGTTAAGTTGATTGAATTAAATGAAAAAGTCCATGAAATATATAGGTAAGTATGTCATTGAATCAGCTTTAGTTTTTAAACAATCTGTCTTTTGCTAAATTTAAATTGCCATGTTAAGATTGTCTAATGGATTGCTGTACTGCTTGATGCCTGTTAGATTGATTATAGAATACCTGGTTAAAAACGGTAACAGAATCCTATCCTTGCAATGTTGACTTGTCTACAAAAAAAAAAATGTATGAAATGAAATCTGTTTGCAGTTATGTTTATATAATGTTATACTAAAACATTTGAGCTATTTGCCCTTTACCAAATCAGTTGACATAGTCTACGGAGTGCCAGTTATTTTATTTGATAAATATCCCGATTCTCATCTCCAATGCTAAAGAGTCTAGACATAGTCTCATAGTCATTCTTAAAAAGGTTTGCATTGTGTTGTTGTTTTTATACTAAATTTCATTATTAAACTAACCCTGATTCAACCAGACATAGGGCAGTTCTTTTAAGATTAATTAGTACCCACCATTCCTTTTGAACATTTAATAGAAATATATACATCAAGATGCACACAATTTGAAGTTGAAAAGTATTAGAAACATTGTTACATATTTTTCAGCCTGAAATCATTTTCTCTGTTTTAATGTATGTTCCAGTGAATTTTTAGCACCAGGTGCACATAATCCTGTAAATATAGATGCACGGATAGCTGAGTTGGTGAGAAAGCGAGTGGAAGACAACCCATGCAACAGATATTGCTTTGCTGAAGCTCAGGTGAGTTACTGCTTTTGTTTGTATGTTTTTTGGGTTTTTTTTACAATCTTGTTTTTTGTGTCTCAATCAATCTTATTCAGAGGGGATTTACCTAAAGATAACAATTATTTTGATCATATTTGATTTCTCATTTTAAAGGTTAACATAAATTGATTGTTACAAGATTATGCTATTTTGTTGTGTACCTGGTATATGTCCTCTTATTTTGATATAAAAAAAAATGTGGACATTAATTTAAAAAAAAAGATGAAAAACAATTTTAGTAAAAATAAGGAAAATTGAAAGAAATAAGTAATTTAAATTGTGTTGTTTCTACAAGCATTATGGTTCTTTTTTGCACTAGTGATTGACATGTGTAAGGTTGTAGAGATTCTGTGATTTGTTTGCTCCATTTCAGGACCATATATTCAAATTGATGAAGAGCGATAGTTACAGCAGATATATACGATCAGATATGTATAAAGACTTTCTGAGTGGGACACGGAAAAAAGTAAGACTTCTGCTGCCCTCTATTGCAAGTAACTTCACGTTCAAGCATACCTGACACCCCTACCCTCGTTTATCTACAGACTAGGTTTCGACCATCTCTCCATTGTTAACATGTGACACCTGATTGCCATATTTATGTACAACTATATACTCTTCCTCCTTCATTGCACACAGTATTTTATTCCTTTACTTTTTTCATTCTATATTTCCAAACCTAAGCTAAGTTTATATGTGTACCCTGTTACAAAGAACATTTAAATGTCTTAAAATAACTGAAGGTTGTTTTGGTTAGACATTATCCCCCAAACAAATGTAGATAATATATATTATAGAATTATATTAATTACAATATATATTATCTATTTTAAATAATTTTATTGTAGATTTTGTAATAATCAATAGATTTACAGATTCTTCAGTTTATTGAAAGTAAATTTTATTAGACATTCTCAAGGCTAATGCTTAATAGTAATTTAAACAAATATGTACAAGAACACTTTTATTGATAACATTGTTGATGATTGGGTACACATACAAGCCGGGCACAATATTTATATCTGGTTGTGTCAGGAGATATAAATGAAAGAAACTCTTATTATCTAAAGTAGATACATAAACAAATAAGTTTTGGTTTTGCCCTAAGTTTGCCTTTCATTTTTGCAAATGTTCATGCAGTATTTTTATATGAAGTATAACTTTTCAAACTTTTTTCGTATTCAAACTGTTTAACGAGCATATTTAACCATTTAACAGCTTTTCAGTGTTGTAATTAGATATTATTCCTTATTCTAGATCAAAATTTATTACATTTTTGTTTATTTCATAAAAAATCTCACATCTTTTAAAAATATTCTTTAAATGTCTTCCAGAATTCAGGTTATCTGATTAAAATGTTTGTAAAGAAGAGTTTATTTCATTACTTCCATTGTGTAACTGACTCATTCTACTCACTTATTAACATTTATTTGATTATCCTCAATAAACCTGCTGAATTAATACAAGAAAACTTGGTGTAATTGTATTTGTTATGTCTGCATGTAACAATTACATGCGTTACCCAATATTTTAGATCTACACTGTGAAATTTCTATTACATTGATGTTTGGTTTTGCATTTGAATGAAATTGATACTGTTGCAGGCTTGATGTTATTTTTTTTTTTAAAAATACACAAAAAATGTTAAGAGTGAAACTCGATAAATTTTATAATCATTACTTTCAACAGTATAAGAAGGTTAATTTTTTTTTTTTACAAATGGTACAACTTTTTCTAGTAATTTTGTTGAGAAAATTAGCATGTGCTTACTTTTTTGTGCTTTGGGGGCAAGAGGTTTTGCACTGTGCAAAATGTTTATGATAAGAATGTAGTTTAGTTAAAGCTGTGTATGTTTAAAGCTACAATGATGATTTATGATAAATTAAGTCATTTGTCACTGTCAGGACCATTTGCACAATGTACAGCCTTAAATGATTAGATGACCTTGTAGGTAAAGCTTGAGTGGCTTTTGGCTGATGATTGCATGGCTTCGTATCTACCTCTTTGTAGTGGTCTAGTCCAATAACATGTATATCCCTACTTACTCCTTGTTATTGTTGCTTATTGCTTAACTCCTGGTTTTATACATTTAGTCATTCCCCATACTAAATTCTTATAGTTCATATAAGCTCCTGAGATGTATGTATAGACTTGTGGCACTGCATGGTGGAGGTTCTCATCAGACAGCTCCCAGCAGAGACTGGCTGATCTGCATTTACACTATTTGAGATGAGTTTATATAAACAATTATAAAATGTGTCTCATATAGATTGAATTGTAGATAAGAATACATACTACTTTAACAAGCAAGATTTTACAACAGAAACTAACAACTAATGGCATACTAACATGCTTTTCATAGACATTTCATTAGTCATTTTACTTACATTAAATGAAATCAGATTGAGCTTCTGAAATGTGTTTGCTTAGAAATGGTGCTGAAAAGACTAATTAAAATAGAGACAAATTAAAAAATAAAGAAAATAAACAATATATAAAAACAGCAACGATTAAGATATAAAAAAGTCATGAGCACAACATTTTGTGATACAACATTTAAAAATTATATTTTAAGCAAATTGTGAAGTTTTCCAAATTTGTTTTAATTTTAATGCTGACTTATTAATTCCATGCTTTATACATTAAGTAGGAAAAATTCAGTATGGAAAACAAAGTAAGACAGCTAAGGCTGTGTTTTATGTATCTTGGGCGTATCATTAATCTACAGCAGGGGCTTTGTAGATGACTTCTAGAGTAGATCTTCCTGTGACCCCTCAATTGTTGCTTCCCCCTGTCAGAGGTGTCCAACGCCCTCATAAATATGGTAATCAGGGCTTTTCTTACAAATACTTTCCTTCAGAAGACAATAGATCAGCCAATATAAGATAGTTCTTTAAATGTTTGAGTTGTATTTTCTTTTAATTGTCTACTTTTTAGTGTTAAATCATTTACTGAACTTATTGTACTGACGAAAATAACATAATGGTAATTTAAGAACATTCCCATAAACTCATTGAATGTGACTGACAAGACAAATACAGACACTGCCTTGTCTGTTCTGACTATTTCAGTATGTTTGCATATAAGCTTCTTGCACGTACATATACAGTCTTGACTATGTGTTCCCTCAGCACGACCAATATCTCACTGAACTGTTTCTGTTCTCACAGACCCGTTCCATTATACCTAAGTTACCGAGCCTAAATATTGGTGGCACTGGTCAGAGAGATGCTTGAGTCGTCACTCCATCGTTCGTCAGTCTGTGTGTGCTCATCCAAGAACACTGCTCTTCATCTGTACACCATACACCAGTCTGTCTTAACAAATCTGTTTATATCATTAATGTTTATATCAACTATTGTGGTGAAAAGATGTTAAAACCAGGATTTGTCACAGTGTACTTCAGTGATTTGATGCTTTGGCCAATTAGACTAATGTCTGTAATTGTTGAGTATTTGAGCAAGAAAGATTTATGGTTATATTATATATTGATATACATGTATTCTTATCTAAATTTTAGAAATATTTGTTCAAATTTCAAATATTCTTGCCTTAAATGGCCTCTTTTGTATTTTATACAATAATATTTGATATTGTAGAAACCTGGCTTTAAAATCAATTGTGAAATCCCTTAGTGTTTTTCCGATGCTGGCATTTGTCATTATGTTGCACTCAACAATGTAATGATATGGGTGAAAATATACTCTGAGACATGGTGTCACTGCTTTATTAAATCATTTATAAGCATTTTATTTTAGTACAAAAGTACTATTTTTAGATATTATTAAAATTTTCGTATATATATATATATTTCGTATATATATATATTTGTGTGATGATAGTTCACTGTTGTTATTTTTATAGATCTTATAATAATGTTATGATATGTGTTTGTGCTAGAAAAACGTTTATTTTCCCCCATTTCAACCTATTACTAATGCTTTCTACACATAACACTTATCTGCTATTCAGTGTTGTTGTAACCAGCACCTACCTACATGTTGTGTACTTTTCACTGAGCAATCTAGCCATATAATATTCCAGCCATATACAAGATTGTCAATATCCTCTCTAAACAATATTACTTGAAGTATGATTCCAGCTGCTGCAAGTGTTAGTTATGGTTATTTTATTTCTGATTAAATTTCTTACCTAGTGATTTGTTATAGTTATATTAAGTTATATTTCACTTTGACCATGTACTCCGCCTATGAATTGTGTTCGCCATAATTAGATAACTTTGTGTTACACAATTATATTGGTTTAATTTTGGCTCCAGTGGGTGACACCAGGCAGCAAGGGGGGATATATGTATCTCTTGTTCATATTAGGTCTCAATCAGCTATGGCTATTTTCTATTTTTTTTTATTTTTTTTTTTTATTTTTTATTTTTTATTTTTTTTCATCTTGTCCTTGTCCTGGCTTGAATTGGGCTTGGCTAAGAAATTGCTTCCAATTTCCTTTCCACCAACATTTCTCGGGTTAACTGGATAGTTGTTAAGTGTTTAAGAAATGTAACACTTGAACACTTTATCAATCCAGTATGTTGTACGGTTTTCTCATATTTGTACATTTAAATCACATTCAAAAACTTTTAAGTTGTATGGTATCAGTATTGTACATGTACCAAAGCAGTTAACTGCCTGCTAATATTTCTTCGCATAAAGGAGTCACATATATACATCAGTGATGGACTTAACACTGACACTGAAATGTGTCTGTTGCTAATACTGTGATATCTAGTGCTGTA
This sequence comes from Sinonovacula constricta, assembly GCA_007844125.1. NCBI lineage: Eukaryota > Metazoa > Mollusca > Bivalvia > Cardiida > Solecurtidae > Sinonovacula > Sinonovacula constricta. The sequence goes on along the minus strand of CM017557.1, from coordinate 44,938,089 downwards.
CCCTGACTGGTTGACCGGGACTCATGCTCATGTTACTAGAAGTGAAACCACTTTATGTTTCTATTGTTTGGTATTGGCCTGGACTTCGTATAAAAAAGAAAGAACTTTTCTTTTATAACAATCTTATACCAAAAATTAATAGTTTCAATTCTATGCACATAGATTTACAAAATCGACAACCTTCATTCCAAAAAGGTCAGACTGATTATCTTTTGAAGTTTCTTTGTAAGACATTAGTAACATTATTAACTCTCAGCCTGCTAAGCCTGAATTGCCTGAACTTGGGTATTAACTATAAATCCAGATCAACCAGCCTCCTGATTGGACCTGTTTGATCAAGATCTACAGTACTTGCTTCTTAGTCTCAAAGCAATATTAAATATAATCATTGCATGTAGTTATAAAACTATCCAAGAATTAATTATGTCATTATGACATAAAAAGCACGATAAGGGGTGAAATCTCTTGATAGCTAATGTTGTGGCTTATGGCTAGTTTCTCAGTTCTGCACCATCTTTCTGACATAACTATATGGCAATTAGGTCCGCATCAGTGATGTCTGTATGGTTATAACAGTTAGAATAGCAGATGAATGTCTTGTTGATCATTGTATGGAGGAAGCACTGGTTCTACTGGGCCCACAACCAATGAAATCAGTCTTGCTATGGCTATTGTGTGTGTGTGTGTGTGTGTCAGTATTCTCTACATGCACATTCTACAGCGATGATTTGGCATTTTTTAAGTGTTCATTGTCATAGCATAATTTTGCTATTGCATTCTTTGGATTTTATAATGATAATAGAATATGCTTTTATAAAGGTTTGATTTTTGTAAAAGTACTTATGTACAAAAATGCTAATGATTTCATTTTTTGCAAACATCCATATTTAGTGCTTCCTTTATATAAATACAGTACAGTTACTTAGCTGATATGTTTGATTAGTTAAGGTAAAAATATTGTAGTAAGATAAATAAGTACAAAAGACTAAGAAATATCCTGATGTAAATAGAAAGATTATCAGTTGATCCCTATGATCTACATTATATGTTAAGTATGTCTACTCCTCTTGTGTACTATTTCTGAAGAAAGTGTATTTTGATAGTATTAAGATAATTCCTATCATTTTTGTCTCATTTTTCGGCTAGACTTTTTTTAATGTTTTTCCAAGTTTAAAGATATGTATTAGTCATTTCATTTTTATCTCACCACGTTATTTACAGAGTAAAAAGCGATTGGTACCACTGGAAATAAGAAAAATGACAGCTTTGTGACAAAACAACCCTTGTATGACTAGATTAGAGTATTTATACTGGGGTGACACCATCTTGGTATTGTATTGCAATAAACCGCTCTGTGACCAGGCAGATGTAGGGCTACAAGTGTTACTGGTTTATATGCTGTGTAAGCAGAGAAGTGGCAGGTGCCAAAGTAAGCCTGCAGGTCTTCGGAAGTGGATTCGCGAAAAAGTGACCAGGATCAGTAACAAAGTGTGTACCAGAAACAGAAATACCAGACACAGTCTGACTTGGTGCGAACACAACGGCATGGTAACAATAATGACCAGAGGACTGGTTGTTTTGTGAAAGATTCCAATCAGCAGTCAGTCACATTGGGAATGTAGTTTGTCAGATGTCTTCTGGCCCTATGGAGGGTATCGTTTGTATACCTGGTAAGATTTAATGGTACAAGAAATTTTAAAAAATACATAATAGAACCTACTAAAATGTGGCTATTACCTATAAATGGCTATTTTTACTAAGACATTAGGTGCTGCCTATATGTTTTCTATGTTAGAGTTTGTGTGAAAAAGAGGCATTGTGTCTCAAATGAAAGAGTTCTGATCATTGCACACAAACTTGCACTATGTAACCTGTAGAACTGCCATTTGATGTATTTTATGCATTTTTTGGACCATGGAATAACATTTCAATTAAGTCCTTAAATAAAGAATTTATTATCTTACATTATAAAGTGTTTTTTTCACTTGCTTTTTAAAAATATAGCATAAGTAAAGGTTAAAAATTTATAAGTAAATCTAGTCATTTTAACAAAACAAAGATGTTTTTGTATGTTATTTTTTAACATAATGTAAAATCATGCAAATAGAATACATTGTTTATTACTGCCTTTACTATTATAGCAGAGTGAAAATTCATACACATGCACAATAAATGACTGCTGTGTTTGGAATAATATTAACAAGTAACAATACGATTGTAAATGGCTGGGTACAATTGTAATTAGTATTAGTTTTTTTTACATACTTTTCTTGCTCATCATGCGTAGAATGCTTTTCAAGCCTATCCCCTTCTCCATTCAAAATAAATAAAGTACATTACAATAACCATTTTGTATTTCCTGTTATTGTCAATAATACCTTATTTAGGTATTATTTCAATGACATCTTATACAAGTGTGCTACTGGTATAATACAAAATGTAAGTCTTACTGTTAAATGCCTATAAAGTCCCCTTTACCAATGCTGTCATTCATTATACATTACTTTTATTCTACTAAATTACTTATCTAATGGAGCTGTATCCCTTTTTAAACTTTTCCCAAAGAAGCAAGTTTTATAGTAATATGCCATGACACTGCTGCATTTTAACCCATTGCTACAGAATTTTAAACAAGTTGCATGTTTGTTGATCTGGAGATAAAACATTTAAATTATGTATGATACGAATACATGTTGTTTAATTGGTAATTTGATTGATTGTTGAGAGTTAACATAATATAGATTTTTAATTGTCATTTAAAAGGGGCAATGCCACTTCATTATGTACATTATTCTATTTAAATGTACAGTTTTATTATTATATTTCAACATTGTCATTAAATATAGAGTAGGAACAATTTAAAACCTAGCTCTGTTTATATTTGTGGATAATATGGCTGATTTTTTTTCATCCAATTCATGCTAAGTATATCTGCAATGTGTTTTCTTGTTCTTCATGTGTAATCATAGTCATAATTATTTATAACAAAAACATTTAGTGATATTTATCTGGTACAGTTTACATTATGATAATGATAATGTCACAGAGAACTGTATCACATGGTAATATAACCTTTACTGAAACTAAAATCTACATGCTGCTAGATCAGATCAAAGATACGTTGTAAAGTTATAAAAGACAAGTTAAATGAAATTTTCAATATTGTGTTATTTATATTCAGTGCAGTAAATTAAGTGCTTTCTTTGAGAAAAACTATCCTTGGGAAAAGTTTAATAAAATGTTTTATATTTGCCAACATCTGTCCAAAGCTGTTAGCAAAACTACTGGCATAGCTTTCCTTGCCTACATGAAGCTTTTGAAAATAGATCAACAAAAGTTCTAATGGACCTAAATAAAATATCTGGAAATATGCCACATGCTTCTGGCATGGTCTCACTAAGAAGGCAGCACTGCATATGCATTTAGTTAACACTATTTCTTTTGTACTAACATATTTTTTGTTAGTGATAATAGAAATCTAATATTTGCCCTTACAAATGCAATTTACAGATTCAGTTAGGCAAGAGAACATGTGAAATATTCTGTCCTCAGCACTGTCTGTCAATTGTAGACTGTACCAGACTGAATGAGTTCACCTCATCATACAGAAGCATGTTAGTAGGTCATCCAGACTTGTTCTGGTGTGTACACTGTTCATTCATCATCATCTTACAACGAAATAGTGAACCAGTGGGCTGTGTTGATGGAATGGGACCCCTCATCTCTACATCAAAATGGAAATTTGCTTACTGTTTTTAATTAAGAGGAAAACGTAACTTATTTTCTAATCAAGTGAAAAAAAACTTGCCTTTTTTAATACAAAAACATGTTTTTCTTAAAATTAAATGGCAAACATTTGTGTTTGATTAAAATAAAGTTGACACCCTTGCTTATATTTACAATCATATATAAATCCTTGCTTTTTGTTTTAAATTAAGTTGAAAGTTATGTTTAAGATTAAGTGGAAAATCTTGTTTTTGTTTAAAATCATGTATGTATCTATTTTTTTTATTGATAATAAACTAAAATCTTAGTTTTCAAAGAAAATTATGACCCTATGTTGAAAGCCTTGTTTGTGTTTAAAATCAATGTAGAACCAACCATCCCTTATGTTAAATGTCAGGTTAGAACCCTAGACTATATTTAGAACCATCAGGCATAATTTTAAATCAAGAGTGCAAGCTTTGCTTTATGCTTTAAATCAAGTGAGAACACTTGTTTATGTTTAATATTTGGTAGAAAAAATTTAATTTATGTTTAAAATGAAGAAATAAATAAACTTTGCTTAAGATGTAAATGAAGTGGGATTCTTGCTTACATTTTTATCGAGCAGGAACCCAAGCATATTCAAAAACAAAACAATTGAACATCTATGTTTATGTAAGAAGTAAAATGGGAAGTCCTCTTTGTTAACTAAACTGTCTTGTATAAATAATAAAATTGAAAACCGTGACTGATCGATTTTGAGAAATCATGCATGAACAAATAGCAAGTTATTTACCGGTAACATCATCATGTTAATGTTCAATAAAAGCACCCTCCTTTAACATTTAATCAGCCTACAGTTTTCTCAATATTTCCCATCCTATCAGACAATAAAGTCTGCTTTAGTTATTACAGATATTATTAAGTATTGAACTTCACAAAACAACTTTGTTTAGTTTGTTTTATACTAATTTTCCACTCAGTGAAAAGCAAGGCTTTTATTTAGCATTTAAATAAGCTTAATTATCAAGCAATATTTAAGGAATGCTAAGAGAAACATGATTTACATACAATGGGTTATCTAACTCTAGGTATGCTATTTGCTTATTTATAAGGCAAATAATGTGAATCCATATCTGATTAGGATCTACACTATTTGCTGCTCAGTCTCCTTTTATAGGTAAGTATATCAACCTTGACATGTAACACGTGTAATATTGAAGCAAAAAAACTGAGCATTTAGCATGGGTTTAACAAAATGTAGCAAGCTAAGGGCTGACATTAAGCAGACTGGCTTTGCTAATTGTTCATTGCTTAAGTATCTAAGATAACAACAAAAAAGTCTAAATTTATTGCCAGTTATTACTTATTACAGAAACAAAGCCATATTTATTTCAAGGCCAACACTTGTTATAATGTTTGCTTCTTTAAAGCAAGCCATGTCTGTATATGTGGAAGCAGTGTTGTAATTCCAGGAAGGTCATATGCTACTTGAGGATGACATGAGAAGCGACAAGAAGTTGTCAGAAGGTGATGCATTTGTTGCAACAGTTATTGATGTTGTATATTAGAATAAACATTATCTGGGACATGTGCTGTGGGAGTAACTGGGACATGTGCTGTGGGAGTATCTGGGACATGTGCTGTGGTAGTATCTGGGACACATGATGTGGTAGTACCTGGGACATGTGCTGTGGTATTATCTGGGACATGTGCTGTGGTAGTATCTGGGACATGTGCTGTGGTAGTATCTGGGAAATGTGCTGTGGTAGTATCTGGGAAATGTGCTGTGGTAGTATCTGGGACATGTGCTGTGGTAGTATCTGGGACATGTGCTGTGGTAGTATCTGGGAAATGTGCTGTGGTAGTATCTGGGACATGTGCTGTGATAGTATCTGGGACATGTGCTGTGGTAGTATCTGGGACATGTGCTGTGGTAGTATCTGGGACATGTGCTGTGGGAGTATCTGGGACACATGCTGTGATAGTATCTGGGATATGTGCTGTGGGAGTATCTGGGACACATGCTGTGATAGAATCTGGGACATGTGCTATGGTAGTTTTCTGGACATGTGCTGTGGGAGTATCTGGGATATGTGCTGTGGTAGTATCTGGGACATGTGCTGTGGTAGTATCTGGGACATGTGCTGTGATAGTATCTGGGACATGTGCTGTGGTAGTATCTGGGACATGTGCTGTGGTAGTATCTGGGACATGTGCTGTGGGAGTATCTGGGACACATGCTGTGATAGTATCTGGGATATGTGCTGTGGTATTATCTGGGACATGAACTATGGTAGTTTTCTGGACATGTGCTGTTGTAGTATCTGGGATGTGAGCTGTGGTTGTATCTGGGACACATGATGTGGTAGTATCTGGGACATGTGCTGTGGTTAAACTGGGACATGTGTTGTGCTATTATCTGGGACATGTTTTGTGCTATAATCTGAGACATGTGCTATGGTAGTATCTGGGACATATGTTGTGCTATTATCTGAGACATGTTCAGTGGTAGTATCTTAGATATGTGCTGTGGTTGTACATGGGACACATGTTGTGGTTGTATCTGGGACATGTGCTGTGGGAGTATCTGGGACATGTGCTGTGGTAGTATCTGGGACATGTGCTGTGGGAGTATCTCTGAAACATGCTGTGATAGTATCTGGGACATGTGCTGTGGTGGTATCTGGGACATGTGCTGTGGTTGTACATGGGACACATGTTGTGGTTGTATCTGGGACATGTGCTGTGGGAGTATCTGGGACATGTGCTGTGGTAGTATCTGGGACATGTGCTGTGGGAGTATCTCTGAAACATGCTGTGATAGTATCTGGGACATGTGATGTGGTGGTATCTGGGACATGTGCTGTAGTAGTATCTGGGACATGTGCTGTGGTGGTATCTGGGACATGTGTTGTGCTATTATCTGAGACATGTGCTATGGTAGTATCTGGGACATATGTTATGGTTGTATCTGGGACATGTGTTGTGCTATTATCTGAGACACGTGCTATGTTAGTATCTGGGACATGTGTTATGGTCGTATCTGGGACATGTGTTGTGCTATTATCTGAGACACGTGCTATGGTAGTATCTGGGACATGTGCTATGATAGTATCTGGGACACGTGCTATGGTAGTATCTGGGACATGTGCTATGGTAGAATCTGGGACATGTGTTATGGTTGTATCTGGGACAGGTGTTGTGCTATTATCTGAGACATGTGCTGTGGAAGTATCTGGGACATGTGCTGTAGCAGTATCTGGGACATGTGCTGTGGTGGTGAATGGGACACATGCTGTGGTAGTATCTGAGACATGTGCTGTTGTAGTATCTGGGACATGTGCTGTGGTTGTATCAGGGACATGTGCTGTGCTAATATCTGGGACATGTGCTGTGCTAGTATCTGGGACATGTGATGTGCTAGTATCACAGCTAGTATCTGGGACATGTGCTGTGCTAGTATCTGGGACTAGTATCTGGGACATGCGCTGTGCTAGTATCTGGGACATGGTGCTGTGGTATCTGATTAAGTTATGGGAATGTTTATTGCATTTTAACAGAAGAAATGAACATAACAAAAGATAAGTGCAAGAAATATTTGACTTCTAACAGATTGAACAACTGGAACTGTGTAATTGTGTTCCCGTAATTTTGTACCATTCAAAAACCTGCATCCTTTCTACTGATATCTGTTGAACTATTGTGTAGCTTTAGGTTGGCACCTATCCAAGCTCACAACAGTATTTTATGATATTTCATATTTAGGTTGCACCAGATGATGCCATAAGAAAAGGTAGTTAAAACTAATGTGTATACCAATTGGGACTTTAATTAATGACATGAGGAAAATGAAGATTGGCAACAATTGGCATGCTTAGAACTACCGTACTTACTCACTTATAAGACGGAGATTTTTCTTTAAATTTTATGTTCAAAGTGTGGGGCTCGTCTTATAGGCGGGATCTAGCAACCTGGCAAAAAGTTTTCACGTTGTTTAAGGGCGAAAACATACCACATACACTTTTTAGCAGTTATGCAGTGACCCGACATGCCGTCATTATCGACCGCCAATAACTTACCTTTATTGAACTTTGAATTCTGTCGGTCAACGATTAACTGTCTCACATACATTTCCCTTTGTTCTTCATGTAACACAGCTTATTATCCATCAGTAAACACTGAGACAAACTTTCAACTTCAGTCTGCTAAATACACCAAGCTGTAATTTACTTGGCGTTTCTGTGTAGACTTGCCTCATTACACAGGTCAAGTGACTGACTCTGAGATAAGATGTTGTCAAGGTGATATCGATCGGAGCAGTTTGACAGTGAGGGAGTGAACGATGTGTTTTTATAAGCAGCTGCCGATTACATTTCTCCATGAAATTATTGATTGGTGGCATGTACACAAGGACAGTGCACTGTTCCCTGATATATCGTGTACTGTCATACCAGACTTGGTGACGTAGATCAAAGAAATTAATGCCATGCCGCCACAAGCTACAGGATAGCAGAAAAAATTACACAAGATACATCCCGCAACGTGTGAAAATTACAGTCACTGTTTACCAATTAACCCTTTTGTTGAGACAGCATGATCGTCCTCTTCATTTTTTCGCCTCGTCTTATAAGCGGGTCGAAGCAAAAACCGGCAATTTTACAGGTGAAGTACGGGGGTCGTCTTATAAGCGAATAGTCTTATAAGTGAGTAAGTACGGTACATGTATTTAGATATTGAAGCAAAATTTTTGACACTCACTCACTCACTTAGACCTCTCTGGTGTCTGGTACTTGAGACGATGGCAAAGGATCTCCACTTGGCTCTGTCTGCTGCTGTCCTGTGGGCTGTTCAGAGGTTCAATCCCTGCTTTTTCTCTCTTGACACTCCTTTGCCAGGTCTCTTTTAGTTGCCCGCGGCTCCTCTTCCCTTGTTGGGTCTATCACAGGGCAATCCTTGGCAGAGAGTCATGTGGCATGCGACAAACATGTCCCAGCCATCTTCTGACTGTCTCTTGGATTGAGTTCATTCCTGTTCTTCTGAGTAGATCCTCATTTGAGATGATGTTTGGCCAAAAGATCTTGATGATTTGTCACAGGCACTTATTCAGGAACACAAGTTTTTGCTCAATGGCAGCTGTTGTTTTCAGCATTCTCATCCATACAGAAGCACGTTGAGGACGTTGCTGTTGAAGGTCCTGATCTTTGTGTGAGTGCTGAGGTAGGTGGTTCTCCACATGGGCTTGAGCATGACAAAAGCTTGATTGGCATTGCTAATTCTGGTGTTGATGTCTTGACCACAGTCACCATCGGTCGTCACTTTGCTGCCCAAGTAGACAAACTTTTGTATGTCTTCCAATGGAGTGCCATCAAGGGTGACAGGTGTGTTGGAAGTAAATTTTGACACACTCCTGTTTATATGGATATGGGTTGCTATAGCAACAAACAGCATAGTAAGTGTTGGCTTTGAAATAAATGTTATTTCCTTATTTGTTTAAAACTTAGCAATAATTTTTGACAGTTTTGTTTAATATTTGAGAATAAACAACATAAAAAGAAAATCAAGGTTAATATTAGATAACTCCTCCTAATTTTAATTTCTACAGTTATCACAATCCTGCTACATTTACAATGTGGTAATATACTCAATCCATTATATTCTTTATCTTGATAATGGCAACTAGATATAGCTGGAGTATAAGCAGCAATAGTGCATAGTGTGTTCAGACAGCTCCCAGTGGGAGTAACCTGCCCTTGACCATAACTATTTGCCTAGAATCAATCCATTGGACCTTTGTAAACTAAGGATTATTATCATTTTATCTAACTTACAATTGTTAGTATTTCTCATTGTTAAAAGAGAGATGCTACATTTATAATAGCTTATACAATGTAATTACATTATGGTGGGATTTATACAAATTTTGCAGACATAAGTACTTGAAACTGCAGAAGTTTACTGGTTACTTTTTGACTCTGTTGTTATACATTTTCAACAAAATAATGATATGCACTCCTGATAAACCTGTTCAAATATGTAGATTGTATAGCTTGTTTTCTTTTTCATGACCTCATTATTTGATTCAACAGAAAGTTATATGGGACCATTTTTTAAGTAGTACTTCATCATAAGTAAAGGCAGGCCTGTCATTTAATTGTATTAACAATCTAGATATTAAGTAACTGTGGGTTATTATCTATATTAAGAAATGTGTTAATTATTTAAGATATTAAGGACTGTGTTACTTATCTAGATATTAGAAAAAAATCTGTGTTTATTTGGATATTAAGAAATATGTATTATTAGCCATGCAACTGATGCATGCATCTTCCTGCTCACTGCTTTTTTGTTTTTTGACATGGTTGTGTGTAATTAATTGGAAATATATTGTTTTAACTTATTTTAATTCCTGTGTAAGGAATATGGACACCTTGGTTAACTCAATGTCCCCAGATGAGTGTTTATAGGATCCAGATTACTTATTTGTTTTTATTTATATTTATTTTCTGTAGTTGAAGTGTTTTATTTTTATTGGTTTTGTTTTGTTCTTATATACATGTAGGTCTGTTTTGTGTATTTTTGTGTGTATCTACCAAGTCTTAGATCTGAAAATTTGTAATGCGCTCTCAACTTTTAGTTGGCTTTAGGCAGTAGAAATACACAAAGGTTATAACATTATTCAATTGGTCAGCAAGAAAGTAGCCGTGGTGTTTGACTAGAGATAAAGCCTTTAAAGGTCCTGTCCTTCAGTTTGTTTTCATTTTTAGCATTAGATAAAGATAATCTCTATATTTGTAAAATAAATTAATGAAATCTAACAAAAAATTACTTTTTTGTAAGCATATAACCACTTAAGCAGCCATACTGATGTTGTTTTAACCTCTTCATGGACCTGTACAATATGTTGTGGAGTTGTCTTGCTAGCACTATAATATTGTAGTCATGTGAAAAAATGAACAAGTCACATGGTGTTTTGGTAAGCATATGTTCTCTGTACTTTCTCTTATTGATCATAACAGATGTTGCTAGCATCTCGTAGATATGTCTTTTATCAGTAAATTTGTTTGCAGTGCTTTATTATTAGATATAGGGGCAATATTGTTTTATATTCAAGTTGAGATGAAGTAAGATGTGTACACCATGTTTTATCAGTGATGCTTTTCATTATATCCAAACTGAAGGTTTGAAACGTAACACTGTCAGAAAAAAATATAAACTATACATACTTTCTTATTACTTTATATCAGTTGTGTCAAGAAAGATAAGAAATTTATGTATCTACAACATTGAGAACTTGAAAAAAATGTTTATCAGTATGAAGTATTTTTTCGGCATATAAAAACATTTATACATTGAAGTATTTTACCTCTGTTCATATATATATTGTAAGCTAAACTTGAATTGATTAGAATACTTTAATGATTCTTTAGCAAAAAGATTTTAAATTTACTACTGAAGTAATGTAGATTAAGATACTGAAAAAGGTAGCAACATTGCTTGAAGACCAATGTTTGGAAAGCTCAACATGGGCATCAGGCTTCAAGTTTAACTGAATGTTTGCAGCAATTTCAGTAGTTTTCTTAAATGTGTGTTCCTTTAGGCTTATGAACCGACTGGCAGACAGGACCTTTAACCCATATCATGATAGAAAATTGGTAACCAGCACAAAACCTCAGTTATTGCCTTAAAAATGTAAAAGTAACTGGGCAGTAACTGGGGACTGAAGCAAGTAGTGTACATGTAGATCTACATTGTTACCACATCCAGATCTGTTTGTGCAGAGCACAGTTATAGTTAGTTATTAATTTCATATTCTTCAAGTTTGAGTATAAAATATAACCAAACACCTAGAATCTCAAGAAACATTACATGTACATTTAAAAGAAGTCTTCTGAATAAATATATGACAAAGATGAACCATTTTTTTTCCAGTTTGATACTTAATATTTTTATTTGCATGTTACACTCTGGGATTGTATTTATTAAGGTTATAAAGGAAATACAGACATTTTAATGCTATTATTTCTCAATATAATTTTAAATCTTAACATGATAGCTATTGGAGTTGTTTACAAAGTCACAAGCAGTGTAAATGTAATAAATATGAATAAAATGGAAATTGACTGGTTCTTACTTAATATGCAAGATCAGAAATGTATCTGTTTTCAACAGTTAATATACACAGTACATCTGCATGTTTATATACAGTTAATTTGTTTAATGACAATAGCATGTTAAACTCATTTAATAATTGTAAACATTTTTTGCTCATTGGATATTTGAACTCATTTTTTAAATTACTTGACCTGGTACGACATTATTATACAAGATGATTGATTGTTTTAGATTAATTAATCAACTTAGTTAATTTTTATTAATATACATTGTATATCCAAAATCACATAATGTTTAAGTGCTTATGAGGTGTTAATATTTTTAAAGTTTTTAGACACATGCTTTTTTCTGAATGTATTGCTCATATAAATTACTCCGATTGTATGTCTTTGTTACAGATGTTTTATCTACTGTGTTATTGTTTGTTAAATTCTTTACACCCAAGTTTTATATTGTTCTACACAAAATGTGCAATAATTATTTATGTTGAAGTTGTTAATATTGTATAACCACAGTTTATATATAAATATTTTGAGAGAATGTACCCTTTTTTCATTTTTTTTTTGGTGTAAAATGAATAAGAATTTAATATCTTACCACCTTTTGGTCATTATTTACAGTAATTAATATAAAATCAGGCAACATTTACTTATTTGAGTTGTTTTTAGTCATTTTACTGCAAGGTGTACAAAAGTCTTTTTATTGAAATAGAAGATGCTCTTTACTGAAAATATGTCTATAGAATGACATGGTGTTATTTTTTTAAAACATTTTGTCAGTATTTTGGTTCATACATACACATTATATAACATCCATATATATTATTTGATTATTAGCAGCTAGTCCAAGAAGAAATGTTGGACGCTGTTCAATGATACATGTAGTTACTTTACTGTTAACCATTTGTGCTTTTTTTGTGTTGAATATCTCAACTATTTGTAGCTAATTTCTGTTTTTCTTTGAAAACTCCAATATTTATTTCTAGAAAAAAAAAGAAAAGAACCCCATCTTTTTCTATTATCGTGGTTATTTCTATTTATGTGCAGATTGTGGTGTTACCTTGTGTATCACCATTGCTGGTCAAAAACAGAATTCTTGTAATTTTTTTTCCCCATTCAGTTAAGGTTGTTTACATTCATACATGATTTTTACCATGCATGCTTAAATGTTGGATAAAAGTACAATAATTAATACCATTTACAATTTATCCTGTTTATTTTGACCTCTTGACCATCCAACATTAGATAAACAAGTATCCAAATTTGTTTCTTCTCAGTTGTCTTATGTTTCCATTATGACAGAGTTACTGCCTTATAGTCTATCTCGTACCTGCAAATAGTGAAGTTCCTGATTACACAGGAGCTGGCTGATCTGGATCTTCACCATTTGCCAAGGCCTGAGGAATTCACGATAAGCAGATAGTTTTGTTTGACCTCTTGTGCTTTATTTGGCAGTGAAACAATTGTTTAAAATTTTAACAAATGAAAACCCTTTTTATAACTGAAATCATGCAGAACATTATATTTATTTATACCAATTTTCCTTGGTTTTTGGCTTCTTACATTATTATTATATGGCCGTCAGAATTCCTAGGTCTTCCACCATTTTTGCTAATGAGCAAAAAAAGTATAAAAGGTAACTTCATATAAATGAACTATTTTCTTTGCTAATATATACATATATGACTTGGACAGTTTTGAAGAAGCTATTTTAGTTAAATGACTACTTTTATGTGCCATGTGAAAAGTTTAACAAAAGTTTGTAAAGTCTTTATTGTTTTCTAAACCATGCTTTATATTGGTTCAATAATGTCGTAATAAAATGTATTCCCCTATATTTTCCTTTTCTAGAAGCTTTGCGTTAATAAAGAAATCTCATTTCAAAGAATATAAATGAGTAAAACCTTTTACAAAATAACAGTATCTGTTGACAGAAAATGGATATATTTTGTGATGTTTTGTTTTTATTGTAACTTTGGATATTAGCTTGCTATTTTTCTGGAAATACAAGTATTATGAATTTGCATAAAGACATTACATTATAACATGTATTGCATAAAGTTTTATTCCCAGTTATAATTAAATAAGGCTAGAATGTGTATAGTTATGCTGGTCAGTTTGACCAAAGGGTATATTAAGGCTGGTTAAATTTTATAGCCCACCTGGCTAAAGGTCATATTGTTTAGTTCACGGTTCATTTGGGTATCTCATGTAGCATGTATTTCTTCTCATTCTGTATCACTATAGTTGAGCTGGAATGTTGGAGGGTGGGAGACTTTCTGGAACTTGGCACACAGTTGAGTGCAGGATCAAAGCTTATATCAAGTCTTCTGTTTTATATAAATTACATGAGATAAAAGTGTTTTACGTAAAGCATACTAGAATTGCCTACATAGAGTATTCTGAAAAATCCAGGATGTTCTATTTGTTAATCATGCATGTGAATTGAAATAATTAATTTTTTTTCTTCCGATATTTTATTATAAAAAATGTACCTTTAAGATCATTATGACAGGTTAAGGGTGTTGGAGATCCATTTTTAGACTGCCTACCAAGGTCCAGACAATCTCCACTCAGTTTAAATACATCTCATCATGTAGCATCTCAACCACATTACTGTACATAGAACATGCTGTAAATGACTGCTAAGTATGGCTAACTTTTCAAACCATTATTAAATCCACATGCAAATTTCCCGCCCCCAATCCTTGTGGCCTCTTGGCTATTTGTCATTGTTTGTCAGCAGGTAGTCCTTCTCAATTGTAACAAATCATTTAAGCATTCTTTCAGTATTTAGTATGTTTTTTACTTTATCTCAATTGATTTATCTTAACCGACTTCTGCATAAGTGTTTATCTTGGTAATAGAAAAATAAATATTGAAGTAAAATATCATCATTTGTCAACTCCTGCTCATACTGGAGACAGATCCAGATTGACCAGCTCCCAGCCAGCTCCCACAGGGATCAATGTGATCAGGATCTGCACTATTTGCTAAAGAGTTTCTTACAATATGTCTTGTTACCTTTGCATGTTGTTAATTAGCAAAGATTTAAGATTTTATAAAAGTTTAACTATAGCTGGTTAAGAGTTTCTCGTTTTGGTAGTGAACATACCTGGAAATGGTGATGCTGCATGTTGTCAATTTCTGAAGTTTTATCCAATAAAGTCCTCGCAGAGTAACCTTTATCATCTTAGTCATCTTCTAACATCTACATGCAAAGGGTCAGAAAGTTGCCTAGACATACTGACGGAGACTTGGTAGCAAATAGTGTAGATTCTGATCAGACAGCTCCCAGCAGGATCTACACAGTTTGACTAACCTATAAGTTATCAGCAGGATAGAGTTATTAACATGTAAAATTGTAAACAATATTTATAAGAAATTATATTTATAGCAAAAACTCCAATCATTTGTCTCTTAACTTCATTGGTTTCTGAAATGGAAAAGCAATATCGAGATAGATGACAAGAAATGTTTGGGTGTTCATTCATGTACTGTTTGCTAAGAGATGTTACATTGTAAAGCCACCAGCTCCATAGGTGGTGTAACAAGCTCCATAGATCATTCACCACTTAAACAATGACTGAACTCAAAGTGATTATCTGTTAGATTTTGTTATTCAAAGATGTAGAACAACAGGATGATGTATCTTCCACAGGTTGCGTTACCGTAGTTCCTTGTTACCAAGGTGGTAAGGTCCACCTGTGCTGGTATATTTCAGTCACTGATTTGTTACTTCTTGTCTGTTCAGATGTATGTTTCACTTTGTATTCTAGTCATTCTTAAGGTAGCTACTGTGTACAAGCTACTGAAATAAACAGTTATTTATACAAAATGTCTTCTTTCTTTTTTTCTCAACCAAAAAAGTGTTGCTTATGTGATGTTGACATTTTTTTCCAAATAGGAGTTGTTTGTTAATGCTAAAACTGATACTTCTGATCATGATGTTGATAATGACAATGATAACAATACTGGCAATTCTGTTTATTGGGTTTTATATCCCACCAGCAGTATTTCAGTAAGATGGAGATGATGTCTACTTGAAGCAGATATAGGACTGCCTTTACTGTGTATAGCATGCTGTGGAAACATAATACTACACCTGGACAAATTATCCTGTAGACCTACTACAAGACCTGGAACTACTCTTATATTTATAAATGTTAGTGAAGTTGCTAGGCCACTACCATTTTTAAGAACTTAGATATAGTGAAGCATCGGGATCAAACCTGGGCCTCCCCTACCTGGAGCCAATTCTGTATCAATTGTGCTACCAGGTCCAGTGGTGGTGATGCTCATGATGTTGATTGTGATCATTATGATGCAAATGCTTATTGTCTGTCCAGCCCCATTACTTGAGCATTATTGTCTCTGGCAAACTTAATCCATCTGCAAGAAATAACAAGTGTCTGCCAATATCTGTAATCAGTTGTGTTTTTTTTTAACATTTAAAGCCTGCTTGAAAAAAGACAGCATTATACATGTTTAATTCAAATTAATACTTCTACAGATATAAATAATAAATACCCTTATTAAACTCAACCAGATCACTATAAATGGTTTAACAAGGTAGATGGAAATTGGCACGGGAAAACAGTAAAGACTATAAACAGTTTATACATTTGAAATAATAACACATTCATTACAAATGGATCGAAAAACACGTAAAGTGTTAATTATCAGTTATCAGTCCTGCATGAGCATCACTGACTTGAATTTCCTTGAAAAAAGACACACAAAAAACATGTTTTGCAAAAAGATATAAACTTGCAACTGTGAATACCTGTCAATGTTCCATAAGAGAAAACACTCAGGATGATGTACCTATTCTGAATTATACGCAGTTCTTTCTAAAAAAAGACATTGTAAGGAGTTGAAGATCAGAAGAAATGATAATCATTGAAATAAGCAGTCTCATACGATTTTTGCTTCTTATCAAAAATGATGTAACAAATAATTATGAAAACCTGTATTTTATAATAATTGTGGACGTATGTTGTGTGACGAGAAACATTTGAAGACACAACCTCAATTCAATGCCTCTTTTTTATTACTTTTCAGCAATTTAAGTATTCATTAGAGTTCTTGGTATTCCTTACAAAATTCTGTATTTGGTTAACAAGAATACACAGATGACACACTCCTCATAAATGGTATGCGACACTAAGCTAGTGCTAGCTACAACTGCTGTCTCTCAGAAGCAGATGACAGAGATCATGTTTGTATACAGACTTCATCAAAATCAGTTTCAGTGTTAAAGAGCACCAAACTTTTTTTATAGTAAAAAATCAAATAAGTTTTTTAAATTAAACATTTCTCAATCTAAGTCGTTAAAGTAAGAGTATTCCGACATGAACAGGTAAGGATATAAAACTATAGCAAAATCTCATTTAACTCTTGTTTAACTGCAATTTTGTAGTATTGTATTTTTGTAAAGTATCACAGAGAAACTGTCTTCTAAAAACAATGTGACAGAAAATACCAAGCAGTAGAGGCACCATTCATTGAGCAATAAGGTTCAACTTGTATCAATACCCAGGTAAGTTTTTAAATAGCTAATAAGTATAAGAATGCAAATATACACACAAAACCTGCTGTATACAAATGTACATCTTCAAAACCAATTTTATCATGGATAATGAGGTAAACTGTAAGCAAGAAATGAATGGAAATTTTCACAGTTTAGCATGTCAATGACACATAGAACCACATGAATCAGGCTTCAAGCGTACATGTATTTCAATTAATGCCTCACCATCCAGCCAACATGTATATGGCAAGCACAGTTCACAGATATACTAAGTGGCTGATCTAGAAATGGCTTAAAGTAGCTGAAAAATGTCACGAAGTTTTGGATTCTCCAAACCCTAAGAATTTTTGATGACAGCATGTTCACATTAATATAACCCAGTGATCAGAGATATTGGTAACATTTTGATCCGTAGTTCTTAATGGTTCAGCAAAATTTTACTTAAAAAAAAATGCAATTAAACCAACTGTGACAAAGTTGCTGTAATTATGATGTAGAAACACAAAATGTTAATCAACTCATATAACCTTTAAAATTCCTTTCTTGTCTACCTATGCACAACTGGCAGGTGTTATCATTTACATCTGTACAGAAATGAAGTGGTTTTAAAAAACAATATCAAACACGAAGTTTATGATTTCAATTTTACTTGGAAACATATTTTATGTGTACTACCACTGTATACAGTTATCTATCTGACATAGGCAGATTTGTAAATGTGCATGTCAAAATAATGTACTGTACTGATATAAAAATCTATTTCAAAGTTAAATTGACTGACAGAGTATATTTGATATTTTAAAATACAATTTCATTTTACCAGACATTTTCAAAAGGTGGTAGATGTGTTATTTTGCTGTAGCATTTCACTAAGTTAAAAATAGAAATTTGTGTACTATTTCAACAGCTTTCACAGTATTGTATTATTTTTATAAAACCCGTACCACATGAATGCACAGACTGCTCTCTACAGAATGTCATAAAATCAAATATTAACAGTTAAATATGGCATCTGTGTGAGCTATTAAAGAAGGTCAGTATGGCATGGAAGGCACTCTCATCGTCAATATTTTCCATATCACAATGATCTAAATAAAGTTGTTCTTGAATCTTTTAGGTAATAACAGGTAGCGTCTCGAAACTTAATTATTTATACACAACCCCTCTCTAGTTAGGAGTAGATAGATTTAATGTAAACATCGAAACAACTAGTATTTATTTCTTTGGAAAAGAAGTAACATTTTAAGAAAATTTGAACCAGTGTAGATAAACTACTACATATTATTTTGTGTAAGAAAGCTGACATTACTTAAAATACATAACTCTGCCTCCAATATTAGCCTCCAATATTAGGGACATGAACAGAAGGTTTAGGGTCAGAGCACAGCAAAAATGTAACCAGAGGGAGGAGAGCGGCGAGAGAAGTACATTAACATATACAAGGTATTACGTTATATTTCTACATGCTACTGAGGTCGGTTTATTTATTATGTCGATATCCATTTGCATTTTATACTCACATTTGCTTCTAGTTTAAACAGAATTGGTACACTTATTTAAACATTTGATGATTCTGCTACAAGTGTTGAACTGTGTCTTTCATTTCATATCCTATCATGAAAACATGTAGAACTACTTTCTTGACATGCTAGGAAAGCTGAATTTTGTTAGGTTGGCCACATAAGGGTGACATGCAGTGATTACCATAAAACAACTGAGGCTTTCCTTTAGTTAAAGAGTATTTTCCAACTATAATTGAATATCTCATATTAGCCTTCTCTTCACTTGGCTGTTTGTTTTTCTAGAAAGTGCCCATCTTTCAGCATATCACAGACATCACTTTACTGCCACTGCCACTTGAAATCAGAAGTACTTGAAACTGATGCTATTTTTCCTGCTTTTTGTGTCAAATTGTATTCATTTACTGATACAGTTGTGAAAGCATAAACTTTTTTTTAATGAAACACAGTCCATAATTTATTTGACATTAATATGTATCATAATTTTATTCAAATTATATTGAACATGTTATGACATTTTCTTACATCCAAAACAAAATTCAAGAAAACGATTTAACATCCAAGCAATGCCTGGGACATATAGCAAAATGTACACTAAAGTCTTATCCTTCCAAAGTCTCACACGGTCTGGAAATGATACCTTGTTAGGGTTTTGCCTTCCAGCACATTCATATACAAAAGCTATGAAACATTCTGGGGTGTGCACTGGAAATGAGAAGAACATGCATTGGTTCATGCCATCTGTAAATGCTTTTGCCATCATGTAAAAATGTTGTGGTGGATTCTCTACAGAAGGTATTACAATGTCAATTTCAATGGCTTTACATATTTTTATTGCATTTTTGTATCCATGAGCACAAATGTTATTTTTGTCTTCGATCCCTAACAGCCATCCTATCCATCGCCAAAAATACACATAATCCTCAAGTTCTGTTTCTGTAGCTTTGATTCCAAAGTTGTCTGGATACATTATTATGGCTCCCATGAACCCACACTGTACAAGCGACATATCGTACTGTGAAACATAAACTTTCGTACTTGTACCTTCCAATTCTTGTTCTTTTATTGGGTTTTCGTTTAAAATTTGATTTCTTCTTAAATAAGCTTTATTTGAATCATCAGATATTTCACCATAGTCTCCAGGAACTCTACTATGCATGAATGCTCTTGCTACATTGTGATACTTCCGAACATCTAAAATTGATTTTCTTGCTGATGATTTTTTGTCCCATACATTTCCATAATGCCACTTTAAAACATGAAATGTTGTTCGAATATATCGCAGAAAAGACTGCTTTGGTTTGGAAGTTCTACCCGTAGCTACAAGAGTCTCCAAGAGATTGTTCACACTTAATCCAACAATAAGAGAAAAAAGCATTGCATGTAAACATTGGTTTAAATTACACTGAAAGAAATATCTTCCCCTGTCAAATCTGTCCTTGTCAAGCTCATCTGGCAACTTGTTTATATCATCACTTTCTGCCTCATCATGGGCAGGAGTGACTGCACCTCTACTGAGCTCGGCAATATCACCCATCATGGGACTGCTCCTTTGTCTGCAATAAAGAAATATTCCAGTATATTCTAAACTACAAATATGATATTGATTGATAAGATAAACACATCTAATACCATACAGCTTATAAAACCAGATCAGTTAATGGTTGTCATAAATTATTTCTTTTCAGTTGGCAACCATATATGGTAGTTTCCATTTGGAAAATACATAAGGCAATGAGAAGAGTTGGTTCAACACTTTAAACACCTTTTTATATATTATTTGCAGTTTTGATACTCTTTTAATGTGTGTTGTTTGAAAGAAAGTTGTTTTCAACTGTAATAAATTCATTAAACTAAATTGATCTATGTGAAACCTTTATTGTAACATCTTACAATATTGTTTCTTTTGTTTACATTTTGTAAACAATCTTGAATTCATCCAGAGACAGAAATGATTTGAATCATCTTTAATGCTGCCTTCAACATGATGGTTTGTTGAACACCAAACATTTGATTACGATGCCAATACACAATAACCTTATTCTGATGATAGGCCAAACACCAGATCTTACCTATAGTATTAATCATGTTTTAGCAAACGCATTACACCACTGATGTTTTTAAGAACTTGGGTTGTAAATGAACTGGAAACTTCTGTAGCTTGGTGTGCTGCTCAGGCAATTGTTCTACCTGGGCATTTAATATTTATAAAATAATATAGATAGACACTATATATAGTGAAAACATGGATACCATGCATCTAAAAAACATTTCATAGATAATTCAGATAACCAGGCTTGAGTGAGGGTCACTCGTAGTTAGTCTTCCCTCATCATTTGTATTCCTGTTGCAGTCGGGATAAAAACTTAAATGTGGGAAGGTCTTTCTAGCTGACCAGCTGTGCAACAGTGGATCTACATAATCTGGGGTATTCCTCTACAGGCTGGATGTTGCCAATATGACCATAAATGCATTGGTGTTTTGTATAGAGACGAATTCAGATGCCAGACGTTTGAAAGGCATTCAATGAGTGTTGGACAAAATCCCTCCCAGGCAAAATCCCTTCTGTGCATTATAGCATGTGTGTACATAATCACAGGGAGACAAAATCCCTCCTGTTTTTCCTCAAGGTGGATAGAATCTCTCCTGTTTATTTGCTTATTTGATCAATAGGAGAAAACACAAACAAAAAATAAAACAATACAATTTGTTTCTTTAGCTTCAATTAGTCATTGCAAGGTTGCATTGCAAAAATGGATGGATTTAGAAAGCATTTTGTTTGCATTAACTTGAGGGATTGTGTCCACATTGGAAAAAAATAAGAAAGAAGTTTTCTTTACATGGACAATCTACTGGAGGAGATTATATAATGCTACAATGCATGTCCTTATTTTTCGAACGGTCCCAAACTCTTACTTTATAAACATGCTAAGATGTATGTTTTTTGAGGTCAGAAATAAAAATGAATACATAAAACTTTAGTTACAAAAGTTTGAATGAGTTTAATTCGAAAAACAAAAAAAATAATAAAACCTGACTTTAAACTTGAAAAAATAGTTTTAATCAGTACAACTCTCAAAACAATAAATGCCTAAAAATACAAGATTTATACCTGTTAACTTCAACTCATATTAAATCTACTCTTACAGGACTGGACATTAATGGTAGTTTGACCACCTTGGCCATCCAGTTTTATCATATGGGCAAACTGTCATTAGTTGCTACATGTTTTTGACAGGACAAGTCGTTATAAAGATGTGTTAGGTTAAATTCACAGCCTTTGCTTACTTTTGTTATCCTTAATAGACAGCTAAAATATTTAAGCAACAGTTACAGTGTTATGCACTGGCTTAAATAAAAGAGCAATGTGCATTAACATTTATGACTAAGTGTTACATTTACATCAACTAGTGATGTCAAGCTTAGAAAAGAAATACAAATGTACCAGGAGGTTTCTGGTGAGTATTAGACTTATAAAATTCTGGTTACTAAAAGGCCAATGAGTAGTTATCTCACAACCATGACTGCCAAATACCCAGTATATGAAAGACGATGGCCTTCTCATTTGTTTCGTTTTCATATCAAAGAATATTATAAACAATTATCGCAACCTTCTTTCTTTCCTTAATTCAAAAATTTAATTTCATTTACAATTAACAATTTTGTGTAGTTCTAAAAGAATTAATACTTCTCTCTCTTCTGAATGCCACAGGAATATTATTTTTTAATTATGTTACAACTTTCTTTTAACGATGTCACGAACATCAGCGCTTGGACGTGTTTTTTTTCATCCAAATAGATCAGCTTTTTTTTCCATTGCTTGCATTTCAGAAACCCCTAAAGGAAGTGTGAGGTTAGAGCTCTGTAAAACTGGTTTAAGCACCCGAGTCAGTTCCTTTTGCTGACTGGCAATTTCAAGGTGGTGTTGGGTTTGCTCTTTTTGTTTAATTACTTAACACAGATTTGTTCTTACTTTTACATTTGGTTTGCATGTGAATACATTTGTCCTGTGCATTTTAAAATTTTGTTCTATGCTGCGATGCTAATAGGACTTTGTCATGTTTCCTTATTCTTTAAACCCATAAACACATGGCATAATGTGGAATACCACAAAAACTTTATATAGAATTCAGGGTTAAAAAAGAAGAAAATCAATGCTAGAGTAGTAACAACATTATTCTTTCAATTGGCACATTGTTGTGGTATGTATTTTATATATGTCTTTCATGTCATTTCTTCTGTTTCTTTCATTCAGCCTGCAAATATAGATAAACTGTTAAATGATAAATCAGAGGATTGTTTTGCTATGTAACTCTAGCCGTTTAAGGGCTACTTCCCCGACTGAAAAAAAAAAACCTACAGTAGAGCTGACAATTTTTCCTCAGTTTTTTATGGATGGTTTACCTTTTATTCAAATCAGAATCCGATGGCGATAGAATTTTCGGCCGTTTTTCTGAATCTTAAACAAAACGTTTCATTTTTCTCTCAGACTTGTTACAAAATGTGCATTTTTTTATATTACCAAAATACAATATTTATGATTGAATAACGATGTCACACAAGTGGGTGGGCGACTATTCGACCCCTCGACTATTCGGCCCATACCTGTTACAGCCGACAATTCAACCCTACGACTATTCGACCCCAGCTGAAAAATTAAGGCGACTATTCGACCCCAATATAGTTATATGGCTGTATGTTGTTCAGAACAGAAAAGAACAGTTCTGTTCTTAATGGGATTTTTTTCTGTTTCTGTTCTTTAATGTTTTTTCTGTTTTATATGATATGGTATTTGACTATGTTATGATAGTATTAAATATATATGTCAGGATTGAATGTTTCTTTTTCGTTTCTTTAATTTTTTTTTTTGATAATATAATACACAATATAGTACATGATAAATCCGGTGGGATAATTATTCGAGTAAAAGTATTATGGAATTTATAACATTGCATCATAAATAAGCAAGTAAAGGTATAAGTATAAAGTCGAGGAAGAAATATTGTTTCTTATTTAGTGATTTCTAATTACATGTATTTTGTTGTTTCTTGCGAACTCATATACAAGTTACAAAGTTACAGTGGAACATAAAAGTAATTCTAGTAAAATATTTGAACAACTGCGGAATGGGTTAACACAATAAAGTATTAATTAAATAATTTTCTAGTGTCGAATAATTAAATAAAGTGTTGTTACCACAGTTTGAAACAAATAATGATTTCACATTTAACGATACTGGTTACTGAAATTGGGTAATTAAGTCATTAAACAAAAACCAATTGTTGAAGTATTGGTTGTTGTCGTTGACTGGTTTTGTCACCTTTTGTGCGATTAAATAATGATCGGTTAAGTTCTTTTCATGTAGCCGGTTTAATTGATGACGGCTTTCTTTGAAAACACCTACGTTAATTGATGATAAAAAAAACAACAAAAAACTCTTTAAATATATATAAATCTCATGCAAACAAATTAGTAAATTAAATACAGTTATTATGTTTGTAACGAACAAACTAAGACAGCAATTACAAGAAAAGTATAAATTAACTTAAATCTATTGCATTGTATCATCGTATTAATGCACTTCGTACGTGACACACGACAAGTGTTACTGTAATTGCTAATCTGTGTATAAATAGAACATATTGGTTTGATAACTCAATGTTATATTATGAATAAAAGTGTTTTGATAAGTATAATCTGGTTAAAAGTATTGTGATGTCAGATGTGGGTGTGGAGTGTGGCAGAGTGGTAACTGCACGACAGCACGGAGTTTCCTGTGATGCATTAGAGAGATGGCAACATAGGATCTGTGGTACAGGTATGAGATTAACAGTAACAAAATTGGTTCCAATACATTTTTCATAACTTTACACACGTTTTATTTTATAGACCGATATCAATCATATGAGTGACTTTGAAATGTAAACTACTAAAAAAATTACATTGAATATATAAAAACAAAATTATTATAAATCGTTATTAGCACAAACGATTATCTGAAATCATGTAAGAGTGTGAGATGAATTCTATCTAATTTTAAACTAATAAATGCAAAATTCTATTACGCTATGGCCCTGGCAGGAAATTGACAATTTTTTATTTGTTTTTATGAAGGGATTTTACAATTGTTTTTCGAATGAGAAGAGGGGATCGTCAAAATGTGACAGTAATTGATCTAGAGAAGTATGAATTATATGCACATACAACATTATCAGTACTATTTAAAAGAAAAAAATATAAATCATACGGAAGTACCTATATATAACTGTGTATGTTTTAGGTCGATTGGGGAGCCCCTGCTTACCGCAACTGTCCTGGACGAGCCGACTATCTTTACAGTCGTTCAAGGAGGGACAGAGAGAAAGTGTAAAAAACTGGTCTCCTCTAACGGATTTTCATACCGTGTTAAGCTAATTATGTTTTAAATTCATTCACGTATAAAAGTATATTATGTGCATTAAAAGTGCATTATGATGATACTTTATTGTTAATCAATTATATTAAAAATCAGAATTTAAATATGTATTAGCATTGTTTTATAGAGAGAGACGAGCTCCAGCATCCAGTGGCGACGCAGTATCAGAAGGAAGGGCAACATCTGACGCATCCGTCAGTCAGCGTGGGGACATTTTTACACCTGGCACCGTCGAGCATAATCACCCGGCAGATGGGATAATGCTGAAGAGAGTGGTGCCTATTAAATTAAAATTTAATTATGAAAATCTTTAAGCATGTGTTTGTTATATTAATGTTAAGTATATTTTGCATATTTTTATCGTATATTGTGTATTAATCTGTTAGATACGCGAGGCGGGGAGCAAAGACAAGTATGGGCCATCTGGACGGATAGTTCGGAAACAGATGACTGAAACGTTCGGAAGCAACGATTTTAACATACCTCGATCACGCACACTGGCCCGACTTATACAGCGAGGGTATACATCACTCAGATGTCGGTTATAGCAACAATAATTAATCTTTTTATTTTGCCAGAAGATTAAACATAAATGGTAAACATCATTCACATGGCAATAATTACAGGGACATAAGGGTTAACGAATGTACATGTATTTCAGCTTGACAAGCAAAGCAGGTCCCTTTGTTACGTATTGATGTCAAAACGCCGCAAACAGGACTACACAGCAGTAAGAAGTTTGTTTACATTTTTTTCTGATTGCTATACCTTCTACGTCATTATAAAAAAAGGCAAAAATAGCAGATGTATATAAATTAGCAGTAAATATTTTATAGTTAAATAGTTTGCATGTTCGTCTGATCTACATAGAAACTATTATCACTTCTTTCAGGTGCTGGAGAAGATCATCGAGATGATGGAAGAAGCTCCTTTAGTGGAGGGCTTTATGATGAATTTTGAAGCTGGTAAATATTTTCGTCATGTCATTGAAATTATCACAGAGATGTACGAAATATTGGCATGATGTCTGATGTTTTTCCTAAATACATAATATATATTATTGGTTATTATTTATGTCACTATATTACACATGCATGATTTCCAGGACTATGGTAGGCGCTGAGGGGAATATTCCCAGGAAAACAGACGAAGGGCTGTGTCTTGAAGGACGCAGGTAGCAATGAGGAAGGTCGGCGAGGTTGGCCTAAAAACTACCTATGACAGAAGAGAAGGAGCGCATCACGTAATAAGGAAGCTGCTTGCCCTTGCCTTCCTGCCGGCATCGGGCATTCCGCGTGTCATTTTATGTCCTGCTGGGTCTGCTCCTGGAAGAAGCATAAATCGTTCCATCGACTTGCCAGCTTCTTTCAGAGCCTGCGCTATTGAGACAACGCCACAACGCCGACCCGAGCACGAGAAATTGGAGGAGCAACTGTTGTCCGCATGGTCCAAGTACGATGACAGAGACGTTACCTGTGAGGAGTTCCTCCGTACAGTGGGCGATACATACACCTTTGTGTAAAGATACCCAAGACGAACGCAGCCCACAGTCTACGCCTAGATTTTATATATTAATAAATCATGCTTATTTATTATAAACTTATTTTAAACTTACATAATCGTTTCATACTGTTCTTAAACTTTTGTTGCTACTTATTATTTGTTAAATTAATAATAAATATTGTATTCGAATGTATATTAAAAATATCTTAAAAAAGAGAACAAAAGAAAAAATCAAGAAAGATGGAATATATACCTACTACCGTCTATACCTTTGTTGTTGTTTGTTTAATCCCAACTAATACTTTGTAAATAATGCTCTCTTTAATATGAGTATATATCAAACTATTTACCAGAACAAAATATGAACCTATACAAAGTTATAATTAATTAAAAAGAGTGTTACAAATATCAATATATTTCCCACTTTGACAAGCCTTTTAATTCAACCCCTAGCCATTACAATCTTAAGCCACAATGTATCATAAATACACTTAGTACCGATACTTTTATCATGACACACCATTTGCCATACTTTACAAACAATAAAATGCAAAGATAAAATACTAGCTAACATATAACTAGGGGTCGAATAGCCGTGGTGTCGAATAATCGAGGGGTCGAATAGTCGCTGAGCCACAGGAAGTAACTGCTGGCCGGCCCTGTCCTGTTGGGTTACAGTCAATCCGGCCAAACAAATCTGGCCTCAAGTCAATCCGGCCACAAAAAAGTAAATCCGGCCACATTTCCCTGGGATAACGGTCAAAACGGCCACATATTAACTAACTTTTTGTTAGCATGTTTTTGTTAACATTTGCTTATTTATTTTGTGATTTGCATTATTATTTAAGTATGATAATCATAGGACTGGTTATTTTTATTATGTTTGCATCACTACTTCTACTATTATCTATCGATATATTTTATTAATCTTACCATTATTAATATATTATTATTATTATTACTTTTCATTATCATCATCATCAGTTGGTGATTGTGTAGTAGTAGTGATTGTTATTGTTATATCATATGTTTTACAAAGAAAAAACGTACACATATGCATAAGGAACATTTATTCAAAAATAATAATTCAAATATCATATAATTAACAGTTAAAAACGATAATTAAAAGTGAGCAGTTCTTCTCGCTTCTTCTCACTTAGGTGAGACTTGTTCATTCCTTATATTTATCATTTAGGAGTTGACCGCAACTTCATCTGGTGCCACTCTCAACAGGGCTGGGTGATACATGCACGACACCTTCTTCAACAGGCCAGTTACTGACAAGCCATTTGTCCTGTAACTGAAATTGATAATATGTAGATTAGTTGTTGTCACGTAATTATTAAGTGATTCACTGATTGTATCACTTAAGTTGCTATAAAAATATAAATATATAATTAGTACAACTGTTATATAGTTCTATACTAACCTATCCCATGCGGCAAAGATCTGACCCTGCATCCATCTGTACTCTCTGCGCTGCAGACTCCGCAGTGCCATCTTACTGACAACTGTCGCTGAGTTGAAACGTATTTGGCCTCGTTGTGGAGCAGGGTCAGCAATGTGTAGAAGGCTGGTCCTACAACGATTCCAGCCTGAAAGCAGCTATCAAATGACAATATTTAAAATTATTAAGATTTTTTAATATTTAAAATTTCAAAATATTTATTTCAAATATTATTTACCTGGACATGCCTCCACAGTGCCTGCCCCCAGTGGAAGGAGCAGCCTTTGATGTTTACATCTGGCGACACGTCCTTAGCCGATATCCAGATCGCTGCTTCGAAGTCGCAAATGACCTCCTCGACATCATTTGAAGGCAAAAGTTCGACTAACGCCTGAAGATATACAAGAAGCATATATTTACTTTATGTTTAATTCTTTTTCATTTACATTTATTTTATTGCCTAATTTGCCTTTATTGTTTACCAATTATTCAAAAAAAATATTTTATTTTATATAATGGATTGTATTAACTTACACGGACTGCGGATTTCCCTGACATTGTGGAAAACATTAAATTAAAATGACATTATACAAATATATATACCTGCATATTTGATGATAATAAAAATATATGAAATGAATTAAATAAAACACAAAATCAAAGCATAAATATTTGTTCAGTATAAGGATATATATAAAAATGTGGCCGGTTTGTCTGATTTCCGAGGGCAGTCAGGCCTGATTGACTTGTGGACAGATTTGTTTGTGACCGGATTGACTTGCACCCGTCCTATTACATTACATGTAATTTTTTACATGCTTTTTTCCTACTGAAAGGCCAGGCTTTTTCCCCAAAATCGAAAAAAAAATCATACTGTTAATAGACTTTATTTTTAAAAAAACAACTGTCCTCATTATTGTTTGCAATGTTAGCCATGTAATCTCGAATTATAATCTCCTTATAAAATGTACCCCTTATTTATTCAACTATGCTTTCCATCATGCCTATTATCATACCTATTATTTATTTATGTCATTCATATTTACATTTTGTATACTGTATATTTATAACAGAATCACCGTCAAGATTTCATGTGTGCTGATAATTTATATTTGTCATGCAATCATCTCACGAATAATCCATTGCAAATTTTACCACTAATATGGAAATATGCAATTCATATATGGTATGACTATTCCCAAAGTGGTACGACTACTCCCGGTACGAGGTTGTAGTGGTACAACTATTCCTGCACATCATAACAAGATGTGTGTTGAAGAAACTTTTGAAGAAAGATTTTCTTTCTAAACACCATGAATGCATATAATATGAATGGCTTATAACACGACTTAAAACAAAAAAGATTGGCAACAAAGCTGTTTACTTTGTTGGTCTTGTTATCTTATCACCCTGTTGTAGTTGTTGTTTTTGTGTACAAGGGCGATAATCACGTTAGTCATTGTAACTATATCTTCTTATATATTTAAAAAAATATATAAAATTATATTATTTGTTCCAAATTTTGCTAAGCAAATTCAAATGCAAATATATCTTTAAATGTTGTTTTTGACGGAAATTATAATCTAAGTTGCAGGAGTCAGGACTTCTCTCCACATTTTGTTTATATATATTTTTATACCGTATGTTCACTCATGGGTTAGACCTTTTCGCCGTGTTATACAGTTGCGCAAATGATCGTATTTTGATTGGATGAAATTTATTAGGTCAAAAATGGTGTCTGCTTCCAAAACAAAACACTAATGCTTCGCAAAAAACACAGACTCCTGCTTTTAATAGGCAGTATTTGGATATTTGGAATAATTTATTTTGTTTTCAAGTCCTCAGCTGATTCGGTAAGTCTAGAAACGTTTTGTTGTACATTTGATTTCGAACGAATTACATCCGCACATGTTCTGTCGTCCAGGGTCTACCACGTAATCACAAGTGGATGGGGTGACGTCCGGCTGTCACAATGTAGAAAGGGTCAGTTTAGAGATCAGGCAGACAATTTTAACATAATTTCACCAGTGCAGAAACCTTTTTGTTTGTTAAAATATTACTTTTTTAAGTTAATCAATACCAAAACATTTAATTTGTTTGATTTTTATCCAATACATTTTCAATTCTTTTATTTTATATCAAACTATTCAAAGGTGACAAAGCTAAGGATTAAGTGATTGAAACAGTTATATTTAATTAAGTACATAATTAATTGTGAATGTGTATGCCAAATTTGGTTTTTGTTGCTATTGTGTTTGAAGTACCGTAAGTGATTGCTTTTTGGTAACAGAGCCAGTAGCAAGACACATAATTTGCACTTTAGCTGGATACATGTAATTGTATCATTTAAATTGTCTGCAAAAGGGGAGAACAGTATACCTACGTTGTTCTTAAAAGGCATTACAAGCTGCTAAATGGAAAAAATATGACACTCATGCATTTAAACAGACTCTGCATACAGATTCAGTTGATTGATTTTAATTGCATAAAGGTTATTTGCATATTCCATTCATCTGAAGAAGAAAACACATTTATTTTTTCTTCTTATCATAAGTTGAAAGATAAATATTTGCATAAGGTATTAACCTATTTTCAGTTTAAGCATAATTCAAGGCTACTGATCCATCTGCAAAAACTGGTTAAAGTGTATCTCTGACTTTAATTTTGCAATTGGATACTGTTCTTATCTAAGGCTACTGCTTGATCAGCAGCCAGTAAGCCATACTTACCATGCTTTCTCACTTATAAGACCATTTGCTTATGGGCTCCTTACTTCACCTGTGAAATTGCCAGTTTCTGCTTCGACCCTCTTATAAGACAATGTATAAGAGAAAATGGATAGGATACCAGTCATGCTGTCTCAACAAAAGGGGTTAATTGGTAAACAGTGACTGTAATTTCAAACATTGCGGGACTGCTATCCTGTAGCGCGTTGCGGCATGACATTAATTTCTTTGAACTAAGTCACCAAGTCTGGTATGACAGTACACGATATATCAGGGAACAACTTGCAATGTCCTTGTATACATGCAGCCAATCAATAATTTCATAAACAAATGTAATTGGCAGCTGCTTACAAAAACATATAGATCACTCCGTCACTGTCAAACTGCTCGGATCGATATCACCTTGACAACAGCTTATCTCAGAGTCAGTCAACTTGACATTGTATAATGAGGCAAGTCTACACAGAAACACCAAGTAAATTATAGCTTGATGTATCTGGCAGACTGAAGTTGAATGTTTGTTCCAGTGTTTATAGACGGATAATAAGCCCTGTTTCATATAGAACTAAGGGAAATGTATGTGAGACAGTTAATCATTGACCAACAGAATTCAAAGTTTAAGGCAATCTACCATATATATATTAAGTAAATAAATATATCTGCGGTAATGACAATTATAATGACAGTATGTCGGGTCATTGCATAACCGCTTACAAGTTTATATGGTATGTTTTCGTCCTACAACAATGTGAAAACTTTTTGTCAGGTCACTAGACCCTGTCTATACGACGAGCCCTACACTTTGAATGATAAAATATGAGGAAAAATCCCCATCTTTTAAGTGTCATATTGTGAAATTAAGTAAACCATTGTTTTATATTTTTAGAATGAAGACTCACATTTTTACAATAACATAAAACCATGCTGTTTTGTTGCTGTTTTTTTTATATACGAAGTTTTTACAAAACTAGTCAATTTAATATGAAAACCTTTGAATTTTTTTTGTCATAGAGCAGAGTACAATGTATACAATGTCCTGTAATAAAATCTGAGCATTCTGAATGACCAAAAATTTAAGAAAGTTGTTAATAAAGCAAATGGATTGATGTTATAAATCACTTAGTAGTAGAATAAGGCAACAAAGGGTGGGGTGTCCTTGTTTACTTTCATTAAAGAAACACTTGGCAGTAAGTGGATAGTTTCTGGAGAATCGCAGACATAAGACGAACATGGATCTTTTGGGGAGTTGGCAAAGTTGAGAAAGATCAAAAGAAATTCATAGTCCTTCATGTGAAAGGGTTTATTAAAGCAGAGAATCTGTAGCAGATGAGTCAAATCAAGCGATGTGGCGACGCGGGAATTGCTTAATGGCGGCCAGATGGATTAGTCAATAGGGGATGCGTCTTGTCTTTGAGAATTTGCTTTTTTCTTTGACTTAAGACCTCGAAGAGGGGGTGCATCTTATCTTTGTGTGCGTCTATTAATAAAAATTTACGGTAGATATGTTTTGAACTATATCAAATTGGTTAAATAGGTCACTAGATAAAATTCTAGAAAATATTAGCCTAGTGGCCAGACTAATGGTCCCATCTTCACCAAACATTTCTGAAGTAAATAAACCTTAATTACTTGACACCAGATATGAGCCTACTAAAAGCCCAGGTCTCTAGGTGAGTGATTAAGGGCCATCATGGCCCTCTTGTTCTTACAGTTACATGCTTCGACCATCACCATATAGTCAGTCTTTACAAAGTTTGTAGCAGTTGATTAACAAGGTATGGACAGAAATAGTTCAATTAATATTGGTCTTTGCTTAAGAAATAACTGTTTATTCTAAATATCATAATGTTAAAGGTTTTTGGTCTATTTCTTTTTAACCTGACATCAGTTTTTAGTGTAAAATATCTCAATTATTTTTTAAAATTATGGAGGCGCTTCAAGAAGGGCAGGTGCCTCAATTACCGTATTCCGTTAGGAGTAAAGCTCATATTTTTACGTTCCCGATTGACTCACTAGACTGTGTGCGCAGTACATCTGGAAAAAAATTGCCATAAATGACAAATATCATCAACTGAATGTTCTGTTAGTTACGTGGTATACAGAGACAAGTAATTTTCACACCTCACGGGATGTATCTAGCTGGTGTTAACGTCCCATCTGCGAGAACATCCTGCATTGCGCGGCGGCACAATGTTAATTTCTTTGATCTACCTTCAAAGTGGGGAGTCACTAGCTTTAACATATGTCTGAATCTCGATCAGAACAGTGCACTGTCTTGTGTACATGCCGCCAATCACTTCACGGAGAAATTTAATCCGCCGCTGCTTATAAAAACACATCGTTCACAACCTCACTGTCAAACTGCTCCGAGCGATATCACCTTGACAACAGCTTATATCAGCGCTAATCAACTAGACCCATGTAATGAGGCAAGTATTCACAGACCCTAGACTTCATGATGTAGATGATGCGCGATGCAGGATGTTCTAGCAGCTGGGAGGTTAACACAGCTAGATACATCCCGAGATGTGTGAAACTTGCTTTTCACTATATACCAATTACATGTAATCCTTGTGTTGAGACAGCATGTCTGGTCAACACTCATTTTCATTTTTATCTCCTCGTCTTATAAGAGGGTCGAAGCAATTTCAGGAAAATGATATTTTTTAACCTGCCGAATTCATAAAATTGGTGCGCGTTATACATCCGAATACTCAGAATTTCATTAAAAGTCAGGGTGTGCATTATGCTTAAATGTGCGTTATACCCAGCAGAATAGGGAAGAATCAATACAGTATTTCTGTTTGTCTGTTCAATGCTCTGTTTAGTGCTATGTTTTTTATTGAATCACATAGAATAAGTCCAGCAACTTTTGGTAAATAGTCACAAAATACACTATTTATTATCATTTAAATGTTATTTACAGTTTTTTCATGATAAATGTGCCTAAAATTCAGTTAACTTGACAGTCAACTAGAATTACTTGCTTGCATTCAATTTCTTATAGTCTTCCATCATTCATTAACTCTTAGTCTCCTATTTGGCTTATAGTTATCAATCATTCATTAACTCTTAGTCTCCTATTTGGCTCATAGTTATCAATCATTCATTAACTCTTAGCCTGCTGTTTCCTTATTTAGGCAAATAATGTAGATCCTGATCACCCCTCTCTCTGTTAGGAGTAGTCTGATCATGATCTACACTATTTGCTGCTCAGACTCATCACAGTATATCAAGGCATGTAACATATAATATTAAAACAAAATATTCTGAGAACTTAGCATCGGTTTTCAACACAATGTAGCAAGCTAAAGTATAATACAAAAAAATGCATGTTCACACAATCAAAATTGTTTCTTAAGGTCTTAATATTAAATATTGAACACTTTATTGAAAACATTATTTCCAATTGAAATGTGACCATAGACCATGTGGACATGATATTGATTTTAAGTACAGTGCAATAGATATAAATGCTTTGTAAATATTAGTTATATTGACTGTAGTGTGTGTATACTATGTGTACACAGAAATGTCAAGAAAATGCCAGTATAGGTATTTAATAGAATTACTGAAGCTGGCAGATTAACAACAGTTTACTGCATCTACAAAGTTTCAAAAAAAGTTACAGACATGTTTTTGAATTTGATAAATATTTTTTGTTAGATTCTACCTAGTAGTTCAATGATTCTCTCGATTTTTAAAGTTCGGAAATTGACTTAAGGTTAAATTTAAATGTTCAAATACTTGAATAGTGTAGAAAACTTTTTTCAGACAAAGTGCAGTCTGACTGGTTAACTAAAATATTATTTTTAGGACATTAAACCCAATGAAAATAGGTTTCATTTTTGTTGAAACATTGCTTTTCTAAATATAAATATTAAGTTGAACATTAAGAAGCTGGCATGTTAATCCGTATAGTGTCCTTGTAAAATTATAGATTATTGAGAAAATCCCATGTTATCTAAACAATTTATAAGATAAGTGATATTGCCAACCTATAATAAGGCCAGTTTACTACCCAAACACAAATAGATGATATGTTTGGGATGTCTCTAGGAGCATTAAAGCTTTGTTTATCAAATTAATAGCTGTGACATACTGCAGCTGTTAAAATCACTTGCTTATGCTCAAGCAATTAATACTGTAGTTCTGTGAATAGTTACAGTTCAGTGTAAGATGATCACTGTATATCACAGTGGAGGCAGCACTATATCTGCTTCAATTAAACTGTCTTTGGATACCAAATTTTAAGGTTAGTCCCAATAAACAAGCAACATACATATATTTTGAGATACTGTGTAGGATATTTTTTTCATTCTGGAAGTTTTAAACAAGGTTTGTTTTGCAATTCTTTAACTTCTAATTTGATAAAAAAAAACTGTCAGTGAGCATAGGTTTAAACTTAAAGACTAAAAAAAAATACATGTAATTTCAAATTTCATTGAAGTGTGCTTATTTACTGAGTAATCCTAGTCAAGAAAATGTGTATTGGTCCATTTCATTTCAAGCCAACTTGACTGTAGTAATTTCGATTCTAAGACAAATATTTAGACAAGGAAAATAATTGATCACTTGTGAGTATTTCAGTATGTATTGGTAATCATTTCCAAAAATCCTTAAAAGAAAATGGCTATAGGTATTTTATTTTTTCATGGTAATGACTATATGAGTTTGTACTTGAAATGTAGAAGAAAAATGTTTATGTATACTAGCCATATACACTATTTGAAATTAACATCAAATAATTACATGCCATTCAGGCATGTAACATTTGAAGATTAACTGACTCGAAACACATTTCACTTGCCCAAGATAACAACTGAATTATATAACTGTATTTTTTGTTTCTGGTCTCTTTTACTTTTATAACTAAAAAAATGTACTGACACAAAAGTTCAAGAAGTTCCTATTGACATAGTAGTTTGCTAGAACCTAAATATAACAAATGATGTACATGTAACTCATTGACACAAAGGTGGTGTGAATTACGTTTATTTTTAAACTCTAAGAATTACTGAAAATACTTGGACTGAAAAATCTCAAAAAAAAACCTACATTCCCTTTGGGCGACAAACTTGATAAAATTCACACAAGTCCGCCCTAGACTTTATCGCATGTGTGGTAATTTCGATGTCTGTTATATAACACCAAGCCCCTGCTTTCAGAAAACATTCCTTAGCTGGGGATTTTGCTCAAGTTCACATTTTGTTCGCTGAGTATTGTACTTAGAGTTTTGAACATGCCTCATTGTAATCTCTTCATACAACAATCTAGTTAAGTTAATAGTGTTTAAAACATAGGACTTGTATTCTGGAATAAAAGTTTTATTGAGGTTAAGCAAGCTTTAAATTACAGGGTTCGACATTAAGGCCCGACCGAACGACATTCACTAGTAGATCGGTACGGTTCGGTCTAGCTAAGTCCTAGGCTAGCTGGACCGACTGGTCGTGTTCTAAATCGGACAAAGTTCGCCGAAAATCCGCCTATGAATGAATCAAAAGTTAAAATAATATTTATAGTGGTTAAACTCGGTCAAATTATTGACGCTTGTCGATAAAATTTCTTGGGAAACCCATGTGTGTTATATTTAGAGGTATATTTAGCAACAACCTTGACATGCATTTACTCATTGGTTGGTGTTTTCAGAACGATGCTTTGTCCCCACGCACTTGTCAAATATCCAATGTCGTAATACTTATTGTTAAGCAGGATACGAATGCTTATTTCTTCATCTAACTTCTTATTTTCTAATGTTTACGGAACAGTCCTATTATTTTTTTATGCTATTTGAATAAAAATACGAGGGATACAAAAGCACGAATACTATCTGTAATGTTGGGATCCCAAGTATTACAATAACAGACTATTATACGGTTTGTTCATAACGCACTATGCGCAGACGAAACAAAACTGTCAAGCAATTTATTTAAGTTCGGGTTTGCGTCCGACAAAAAAAACACGACAATACGAAACGAGGAAGGATGCTTAAAAAAACTGTATGACAAAACAAAGCGGATAAAATCGTTTTGTTCAAAATGAACAGATGAGTTTAGTTGGCTAGATTTTGAAGAGCAATGTTATGTTTTGTAAGACACGCAGAGAGTATGAACAGTGTGGAGGATTTGTTTTCGGTACGGACAATTTCAGTATCGATAATATAAAGGGGCATTATGAATCTGAATCCCATATACCAACGAAAATATGATCTTAAGTACAGCTCACCGCTCACTACTTTTTTTGCATCCTATACTGGGGAAATAAAGCAGGTTGACAATCAGTCATGTGAGTCTAACCTGTTCAGTTGTGTGAAAACGTCTAGTCATATAGGCATGGCCATACTTAAACTTTCTAGTCATATAAGTACATGTACCAATGTATGATACCTATATTAGAAAATTAAGTATAATCATACCTAAGTTGCATTAATAGATTATTAAGTTTCATACTAATTTTCTACTCATAAATGTAAAATACTTAGTTATATTGATATGTTATTGCAACACAATGTTGGAACTCGTATAACAATTTGATTTAAGTATGACTTGTATGTGTATTATGCGTTTTACGTTTTGGTCTAGTCCAGTTTAGGTCAGGTCTAGTAAGTTTTCTATGTTACTGGACCACTGGTCCGGCTCTCAAAAAAGTTAACGTCGAACCCTGAATTAAGAATTGTTTCAGCAATTAGAGATAGAAACTACACAGGCATAAACATTTCTCAATTGAGAATTTGCTCAACCCTATTCTTTGACTTCACAGCAATTAATTATTGTACCTTGTCCAGATGATTGTAATATCTTGACAACCCTACCATGCTAAGGCAATGTTGTATAACAATACAGAATTAAATCATTTTGTCTCTGCTAAATCATTTTTGGAGAATCAAAATTTAAGCTTGAGCAAAATCTGTGCTGAGAATGTTTTTGCAAGTGCAGCAATTAAGAATTGTTCAATAGTCATTCCTTATGCTTTGTGCTATATTTCTATAACAAAGTTAAAAATGTCATTTTGATTATCTTGGAGCGAAGGTGTAAGGAAATAAGTCACATAATGTGACCTTTGTTTGCTTTTGTGCAAGGTAGCATAATGTTATCATTGACACACATTTTATTAAAATGCTCAGTGTTATCTTGAAACCTATTCTGCATTGAACTGGGACAGAAACAGATGTGTTCATCTAAAGTCCTGAAAGTTTGGTCCTGTCACACCAAGACAAGTTTTTATCAATGGGCAAAAGTTCTGCACGTATATGACAGGTTTAAAATTTGCAAAGAGGCCATCCTTATTAAAAAAAAATCCTAATATAAATAATATGAATTAGAAAAATTCACATGTCATTTGACAGAATTTAACACTCATCTCGCTACATTTTATTCAAAGCTCATTATCAATTCTTACTTCTTGTCTATATATATTATACATGTTATATGTGAAGGTCAATATACCTGTTAGTAGAGACAAAGTGGAAAATAGCGACTATGTAGATCCTAATCAGACAGCTCCAAGCAGAAAGTTGGCTGATCTGGATCTACATTTCTTTGCCAAAGCCAGAACGACATGATCTGCAGGCTAATTGTTAACCAGTAGAAAACGTTATGTAGCCCTTTTATACATGGACACAATAAGACCATGTGTTTTTTGTTCATAAGTGTCCTCGGGGGATGATAGGAGAGAAAAATGGTTAGGACACACATTACCCAAGGGCACCTTATATAAAACCTTTCAAGTGAGTTGACAGCCCTGATCTCACCCAAACAATAGCTGTCAAGTCACTTACTTCTGGCACTTTGCTCATATACCTTGCACTCATGTACAGATGGATCTACCAGTGAAGAAACTGATAAATATTACACCAGCCATGGTCATGTCATCAAACAAATATTGTATCAGTTCAGTCAGGGAAGCTGTATGGCAACACACATGATTTGAGAGCATTCTTCTCCTTTGTAAATAATGCAAGCAAGGCATGTTTATTTGCTGACTGCGGGCGTGAAGGCTGGTGGTGGGGAGGATTGCTGATAATAGCTGCGTGAAATGATTAAACAAAATAAGACATATCCTTTGTCTAGGCAATGATGAGAGTATGTAAACACCAGCAAATCATGTCCTAAGAAGTTGACATCAGATATAAACATGCAATTAAGAAAACATTGACAAGCAAAAAATATGAAAAAAGTTCAGACAGATTGTTTGGTTATAGAACATGATCACAATGCCATTGGTTCATAAAATGTTTTTGAGGTTTCATTTGATCTGTAAATTGACCTTATAAATGTTGGATTTAACAAGTGTGTGATTTTTTTTTTTGTATGCTTTTTATCATGTCAATGCTCTTGCAAAACACATCTAGATGACTGGAAAGATTAGTGGTGGGCTGTCAAACACATACTCAAATAATTACATTTCTCAATTAGCTTTAACATATTTCTCTTTAGCAAAACAAAAAGTTAGTAACTCATAATAGTTTCTAGATAAAATGTTGACACTAAGCAACTAAGTTGTCAGGTGTCTTCCTCAACTAATAATTGCTGCTGAATGTTTCTATATTGACACGAAGGTGTCTCTGCATATGTTTAACTAATAAAGCAAAAAAAACAAACAAAACAGTTTCTGGTATAGAGTTGCTTAAAATCCACTTGTATTTTGTTGTGTATTTAATTTACAATGTTGTGTAAAGTTTTATAGTTAATCATTTAATGATAGCCATACAGCCTTTTCTAAAGGTGTGTTTGTTACTCTGTTTTCATTCAG
This sequence comes from Sinonovacula constricta, assembly GCA_007844125.1. Taxonomy (NCBI): domain Eukaryota; kingdom Metazoa; phylum Mollusca; class Bivalvia; order Cardiida; family Solecurtidae; genus Sinonovacula; species Sinonovacula constricta. The sequence continues at coordinate 44,898,375 of CM017557.1, read as the reverse complement.
CATGGCATGCATTTTAATTCAAGTTTCGAGGCATTTTAAATCAATCTTTGCAAGTCTTGAACTAGAAGTTTTGTCTGTCTGGATGAATTATGTATGTTTGTCCCTTACTAAGCCATTATGTAAGAAAGAGTGAAAGCCAGCATAAGTTGGCTGATGATGATAAAGTAGATTTAAATACACAGATATGGATAGGACAGGACAGAGATTCTGGAATGTCACTCTAAATCTATGCCTCTAAGCTACCAAAAGAAAACAAGGAGATTAGCATTTAGGTCCATTCAGTAACATGTCTGTAACCTTCTTTTGAATAAAATTGTCAGATTTCATGTAAAATTAAACATACAAGCAAATCACTGTTTTAAGTTTGAGGTATTATTTTAATATAGATGTACTCTCATATATAATTTAGGAATATGCATATTCGCTTGTTCCTTTTGCAATCATTTTCATGCACTTAAATGCATAACACATATTAATTACAAGATCAGATTTCAAATACTTTTAATGCCAGTTTTGGCAAAATGCCATTTTTGCTATTTTATAACATAATGATATCACACTGTTGAACATATAAAATTCAGATTGCTTTCTAATTTTTGAGTTTATGTCAAAGCTTAATTGCATGCTCATACACTTATACCAAATTAAGGTCATTCATGAAATTTAAACTTTGATTACCCAAAGGAAATTGTCATACACTTATACTAAATTTAGGTCCTTCATGAAATTTAAACTTTGATTACCCAAAGGATATTGAACAGATATTAAACTTGCCTTGTACTTGTAGTCACAGTTTAAAAATGCTTATTAAGTAAATCATTGTAACCTTTAAACATCCGTTTGCTCCACCTTTTTTAATTTTCTTCCCAGAATCAGTATGAAGAGGATGAGTTCCACCGTCGAGCTATCATGCCAGCTGAGATTGAGCATGAGTCTGATGTCGCCCTGAAGCATGGTGCAGCCTCTGTGGGGGGACGTGATGCACTTCAGCAGGGCAGGCCAGCCCACCAGAACCTGGACTGGAAACCCACCAAGTACCCTGTCCCCAGCCGGGCTTCTCACAACATCGTGGCCAATGTAGTTAACATGGACCAGGGCCATGACAGAGGGGAGACCCAGCAGGGCAGATCCAGGGTGCCCTGGAGTGAGTTTGACGAAGCTTCCTACATCAACAAGAAAAGACTACAGCCTGGGGAAGATGCCTATGGCAGGAACAAGTTCAATCAGATGGCCAGTGATAATGCAAAATCAAACAGAAATGTGCCAGATACCAGACATACTTTGTAAGTGAGAAATCAACCTTATCATGACACATTTTAATAGATTATTCTAAGTTATCTGCTCACAACTACATGCATAAAGGTAACAACATGAACTGAATTACATGTACAGTATTGTATAAGCAAATAGTATTGATCCCAATCTGACAGCTCACTGAGGAGAGCTGACTAATCTTGAGCTACAACTTTTGCCTAAGTCTGGTCTATTTGTACTCAGCAGGCTAGGAGGTAGTATGTTGTAACATTGATATTTTTGCATTTAATGCATTAGCAGTTAATAACAATGCTACTTCTGTACACAGCAAGCAGCCAACTAACAAGTTATGACAATAACTGTCTCTAGCGCGATGAAATGTAGTTCTTCATTTCATGATTTGATGAGAAGCAAAAGCCAACAAATCCCATAGGTAAACTCCTATTGCAGAATTAAATAAAAAATTTATATACATTTGTCTGGTCTGTCAAAACGAATTGCATATTCAAATATTAAATGCTAAACTAAATTATTATAAATGAAATAAAACCCTCTCCTGAGTTCACAAGAAGAATTATAAGCTACTAATCTGTGTGACATAAATTGAGCAGGTAATGACTTCACAGTTGATACATTGTTCATGTTAAGTAACAATGTCTATACCTAAATATTTAATTTGGAAACATAGAAGATTAAATTGGACAAGGCTGTTAGTAAATTAAGACCATGTCACCGAACAAAAAAATCATATAATCAAGTGGGGAGGATGAGTAAGACTTCGACTCTTGAAAAAGCATGAAGGACTAAACACTAACTGCTGATGTGTGTTGGTTTTAATCTGTTCTGTATAAATGGATACTCCTTTCAACCTGAAAGTTTCAAAGGTACGAGCAGGCAGAGTATTTGCTGTTTCTAATTGGATGGAAAAAAAATAGTCATAATGTTGCATTAAATACAGCCCAAAAACCAATGCCTGTCTCTCCCACATTAATGAAGTACACTTTTGAATATTTAAATGACGACAAATTACCCTTCTGGTAATGTTTGTCAGAAATTAATATTATGCACTGTCAATTTAAATGTTACCTGCAGAGTTGTCTTCTGGCTGTGTTTGATTTCCTTTAATTGAATATAAATTACTTTTTGTCGCTTGCCGGGGGCGGGTGTCGTGGTGGATGCTCGAAGATTTTGATAATTGTGGTAGGAATATATTAATCTTACATTTCATGAATAGTAATTGGGTGTTACAAGTGGTATCCTACAGTTTGTCTTTGTCAAGTATGTGTGACAGTATCTGACCCCTGTTTAGGGAATTTGTGCATAATTTCTAGAAAAACTCATACTTTAGTGTAATCAAATATGATAATAAACGCTTCCTCATTTTGAAGACAATACAACTTTTTAAAATCACTAAACTTTTGTTTGTTCCAAATATATGAATTTCCGGCTTTCTGCTTAAAGTTGACAAAAACGTCAGTGCTGATTGCATGGATGATGATATAAATTGATCTCAAAACTTAGTAATCACGTGTTTTTTTTTATTTAAAAAACAGCTAACTGTGCAGCATGCCTCGGGTAGAAAAAATATGTTTGAAATGACAATTAGCAGTGTTAGGTTTTACTTTCAGCAAAGTTGCACCACATTAATAAAAATCACTGTGTGGGATCTGTTCAGGTTGGTTGTTTGAGGAACAAATCTGGTCCAACCTGTCGGATACCACCTTAAACGGAGGATAACAATAATATTTACTGTTAACAGAATATTAGTCTGATTATTTTACTCGTTGGACAACAGCAGAAAAGTAAAGCTTCCATGTAACTGTATTATCACATGAACTTCAGCAACATGAGCTGTAACAATATATACTTCTTTGAAAAAAGGCATTTAATTGATGTAATTAATCCTTTTTGAAATTTGAATCAGAATTTTTTTAAATAGTTTTAACTGCCTTTTATAGGAAACACCAAAATACTAATTAATGACTAGAAGACAGACAGTGCTTTTGCGCTTTTTAAACTTTTGCATAACAAAGCAAAACTTTATTGAATCGTTTTGGCTGATGTATTAAAATCAGATCTTTAGTTTGTATATGAACATGATGTCTCAAACATTTTATTATCTTAGGATTTGGGTAAAATAAGCATTTCAGTGATTTAACCACTTTTTTTATTGGTTCTATATTAGCGCAGTAATTTAAATAAATAGAAATTGATGATTCTGTGGTGTTTTTTGTTTTGTATATATCCTAAACTATGTTCAGTCCATTTATTTTTTCTCAGCTATGATCTTTCAAATCCTTTACAGCAAAAGCCTTATTCTTTCTGGACATTTCAGATTAATTTTTCTTCACACGCCCATCTTTCCTTTAGCCCGCACCCTAACATTTCCGTCCAATTGTTGCATGCAGACAAATACTGTCTTTACATTTTCAATCCCAGGCCAATGTTGATTCTTGCTCTTTTGTCAACAGCTGCAGAAAGATCCGTCTAGAGAAGGACTTGCCCTCTACCTCTGTCATCATCACCTTCCATAACGAGGCCAGATCAGCTCTGTTGAGGACCATAGTCAGGTAGATTATGTTTTCATAAATACATGGCAGCGACACACTTATGGTTATCATTGCAACATCTAGCTGTTTCTTGTGGAGGAAGCCGCAGAACAATGTCTGAGTAGAACCACCAACATACCCTAGATCAGCTGGAAGTCCTTCCCACAATTAGTGGTATCAGAAAGTGACAATGTTAGTTCCTTGTTTAAAGCATTATTTTTGTGGGAGATATCATGCAAAATGGCAAAATTTCTGGCTGTTTCACATTTGAATTATGTGTCAATGATTTTGCACAGTTTTTTTTACTTGATAGTGAACAATTGTTGATTATGAAATTGCGATATTGACCAATAATTTTTTTTCAATGTGTTATGTTCAACAAAGATTTAGTTGTACAGTGTCTTTGATGGTGCCTTTACTGTTTTTACTTTGTTGGACAAAGACTGCTTCTTTATCTAATATGCCAACAAGTCATGTTCCACTTAAAGTTGATAAACATTAGGCAAATTTTGTACTCATTAACAGATTAGGTGTCTCTGATCATGATATGCATTATTGGAGACTATCCTGTTAAATTTGCACTCATTTGCTTGCAAACAAGTCTTGTATTGCTTATAAATTAATATACCCTGGGTTACAATGACTACAATTAAAAGGGAACTTAAAACCTCCAGTCATTTAAATGGTATTTTATATCAAGATGCACTGTCATGATGGATTTTTTTTAGTTTGAGATTTTGATTTGTTTTTTATTTAAATGAATGTGGCAAAACCATATAAAAATATCTAAACTGTTATATTTGCCATTGCAATATAAAGGTTTTTAAACAAGCTACATTCACAGAACAGATCTTAATTTTGGCTTATGCGTAACAGCTCATTGTCTATACAGGAAATAATGACAGCAAATATTTACTGTAACTACTAATAAGTATGTTCTTTTGTTTCTGTGTCACACTAATCTTTTTTCTTTTATTTATTTTCTTCTCTTGGTTGTAATTTTGAATAATTTATTATTCACCTTGCTAAGACAGGGACATTGTTTTGTGTCCTGACCCACTTTTGACATAACTGTTACAAGGGTATCATTTATGCTTATACAAAAGAAACTGTGAAGAGGTTCATAGCTAAGCTTGTTCTGTATCCAGAAATACTGGTGTAGTTTATCAAGTGGCAAACTGTCAATACTACAAGTACACTTATGTATAGGATAACTGCTACAGTAGAGCTATAAGAGGCTTATGGAACATTTATGATACCTGTCATCACCTGGGGCTGTCACAATGGTTGATTTTTGTTTCTTGACCTAACGTTAAACGAAATTGTGAAAAGTTACATAAAAATGTTAGAGGCACATCTAGGGGTGAAACAAAAAATATTTATTAGATGCAATTTCGATTCACTGCCCAGCATGATTTTTTTTCCTATTCTGTTAGATTTATGACCAAATGTTTAAGTGATAAAATATACATGCTTTACAAATATTTAAGTCCCAGTTCCATGCGAAATGGTCAAAATCCTGTAAGCAAAGTGTTTTAATCCTAAATAGTTGGTTGCACACCCTGATCACAACCACTATCAAGTGTAGACACATTGACCCATGTGGACCGTGTGTGGGGGCTGAGGGGAGTGGGGTGGGATAGGCGGTTCCATGGGTGTGCTTCCATGAAAAAATGGAAGGAAAATAATAATAAAAACATTATCTTGCTATCTTAGTTTGGCAGCAAACAATCATTGCAGTATAGTTTAAATGTATGCTTAACAAACATACATTAATATTGCCTGCATTGAGATTTCAGTTGGGTATTTGACAATTTGCTGTGCATAATTTGTAGATTATTTTTGGAGGTTACAATTAAAAATTTGTCTATAAAATACCAGAATTTTCATTGGAGCCTTCATAAAATGGTATGACGAAACAAAACAGTACTGAATTGCAGAGAACGCTTTACTAGATGTTTGACCAGATAAAATACATTACTATACTATAGAATAAATATTATAGAGCAAACCAAATTTAACTAAGCATCGTCAAGACATTTTCTCTAAACTTTACAATGCATTTTGGGAACATCAACCAAGCAAAAAATATTTACGATAAATGTTAACAAGCGACATTTTTTCCAGTATACACATAAGATTCATACATTGGGCAACACAAAATATTATTTAATATTTCCAAATAAGTGTACATTCCAGTTAGCATATTATAGATGTGTTTAAATGTTTGAAACAACAACATTTTTGAGCCAATGAAAACTGCATGTTACTACACATGGTGCTTCCTGCAGCTGAAATCATTTTCAACTTAGCAATATATCTTTCCTTTTCTCCTTTTTGCAACTAGATACATAATTCTGTAAAGCCTGGGTTATTGCTAAAAACAGAGTATGGACAAAATCCTTCCAGTGCAAAATTCCTTCTGTTACTTTTAACATAGGCATAAATTTTTCAATACTTCCAAATTGAAAATTTTCTTCATTTTGCAGTATTCTTGATTTGGATTGCACAACTAAGTCTCGTCAATAATATGATAATTAAATCGACTTTTTTGTTACAAATTTCCAATTTCGAGATATTTTATAATTATTTTATAGGAGTGATTTTGTCTTGCTTTTGTTAAATTTTAGATTTTGTCTGCCTATGCTTCAAGGAATGGAAGGGACTTTGTCCCGGAGGATTTTGTCATACAAGTGCTAAAAACTATTACTGCTGTTTGTGTTTTGATTTTGCTTGGATGTAACTTAATTGCGTGTCAGAATATATTGGTGTCTTCAATATATTTTCATAATTTACACACACACACAAAATCCTCTTATTATAAATACAACTAAATTCTTGTCTGGATTTTTTAATCGTTTTTTCATGACATGAAAAAGTTAACTTCAATTACACTGAAAATGTACTGTGTGCCTTTGTTTGGATGCAAGGTGACAGACATTCATAACACCTCGGCTAATGCCGTTTGCATCAATGCCAAGGAGTACCGGTATAGATCATTAGTGGGGAGGTGAGAGCGAATGCTGTACACACAGCAGATGTTGTGCACCAGCCAGAAGGCCTTGGGGGTCTGGCCTTAACTATTGCCCGGGCTGATAAATATATGACAGTCTGGGGGCTTTAGAAACCCATGATTATCTCTACACTGTCTATAAAAGTTTGTGCTACTAAGCGATTATCATGAAGAATTATCCAGGCCTGCATCCCACAGATGCCTCAGCCTTAGTGATTTTTCATCTAAAGCAATATTGTTGCATAATTTGATATAATAACATCATAAACCAACCCAAACACTGTTATATATAATGCTGCTTTTTATGAAATGTGGTTGTTTGTGCAAATGTTGCAAATGTATTTTAATAAATTGGGAAACAATGTGTCATTTGAACAGTAGTTCTTTTAAATATCAAATGACCTTTTTTTTTAACTTTTAAGTGAACTAGAACTGGCTACATGATTCCCTCTGTACCTGTACATAGGTCAGATTTAGGGTTCAGATCTATTCCTAAATCCTAAGCACACTCCTTCAGTTTCCAAATGTGCTGGGCTTTGGGATTATTAACAGTAATCATGCTGCTTCTGAATTCCGACAATGGCATCAAATTGATAATTACTTAAATTTTGCAAGTGACTAAGATCTAAATATATAAACAATATTTGATACAATCATATTACTATGTTTTTCACTTCGAATAGCAATTATGTTAAAATTATATTATTATGCTTTTCACTTTGAATGGCAATTATAATACAATTATATTATGCTTTTCACTTTGAATAGCAATTATGATACAATCATATTACTATGCTTTTGAATTTGGACGTCAGTTATGCTACATTATGTTATTATGCTTTTTTACTTTGAATGGCAAAAAATAAGTGTCAATTCATAATAATTCACTAATCAGTATTCATTAATACTCTCATTAATAATATAAAAAATTGAACTTTTGCCTTGTGCTTCAGTGTATTCCGAATGAGCCCAGACCACCTTATAACAGAAATCATACTTGTCGATGACTTCAGTGATGATCGTAAGTCAATATTTTGTCAACTTTCTTTGTTGGGGTACACATTGGTTTCTTCCTTCATGTTGTTATTCCACAATAACAACATTTAACTTGGGTATTCATGTCGAATTTTGCTTTTGTGAGATTACATTGTACACTACAGCATTTTGTATGTTTAACATTCATGCTTCTAGATACCTTTCATTCTCAGTAACAGTTTGTTGTTAAGGCCTATAGAGGTCCATTATTGGTTGATTTATTGTAACAACAGCAAGCCTGACTTGTTGGAATTTAATGCTATCCAGTATTAGAGTTCACAAGGTATACAATTCATCAATCAGATTTAGAGAGGGCATGGAGAACAGACCTAACCAGACTATGACTTAATCATTTAATAACTGTTAACTCTGCCAGGTTTTATTTTAATTTGAAATGTTCCATAAAAACAGTTTACCACATCAAAGGTTCCTTCTGCTGCAATTAGTTTTGTGTATTATTTAAATAAAAATCAGTTGAAGAGATGTATACGCATAAGAGGTAATAGTTATAGCAGATACTTGAATATATATTATGATCATTTAATTATTTGCAAACCCAATAAACAACTATAATGATCTCTTGACTCTTAACTTTTTATCCATATATGTTAAACCTATTTTTTTATAAGTCACTGAACATGTGCTGTTATTATATCATATTTATATACTTCCTTGAATGTGTTAAAATTTTTGTTACTTGTGTGATATCATGGAAATGTTTATGCAATTACGTCGATTCTTCAAAAATGAAGATAATGATGTTTGATTGTAAATGTTACATTAGTATTATGTGTATTTAAAAGAAAACAGACTGTTTCCCTATTTGTTATGTTGATGTTTTAAAAGATGACATGAATATAATTGTCAAAGTTACTTACTTATCTAGTCAACTCATAATTTTCTTTTTCAGCATCCGATGGTGAGGAGCTGGCAGTGATCAAGAAGGTGCGTGTGTTGAGGAATGAGAAGCGTGAGGGGTTGATGAGGTCCCGTGTGAAAGGGGCAGATGCGGCACGAGCCCCTGTTCTGACTTTCCTTGACAGTCACTGTGAATGTAACCGAGACTGGCTGGAACCTCTACTGATGGAGATCAAGCAGGTAGAAACATATCATTTATACTTACTGCTTACAGCTTACCATGCTGTCATGTAAAAAACAAAATTATTTTAAACTGAATCTCCAGTTTGATAACATTTTTTCGATGCTTGTATATCTGCAGGACAAGAGACGTGTTGTCAGCCCAATCATTGATGTTATCAACATGGACAACTTTGAATATATTGGAGCCTCAGCTGATCTAAAAGGAGGTCAGTTCACAATCTTGCTGCAGTAAACTGCTTTTAAAAAGTTTTTGTGTTCATTGTCATATTTCTCTTCATGGTTATTGTGATGCATTTAATGTGCAGTTTAAGTTTTAAACAGTTAAGCCAAATTTATTGACAGGAGAATATATGAAAACATATTTCCTCCAAAAATATAATCATATATTTCAATATCTACCTTTGCAACAAGATATCAAAACATGAACAGATGTTGAACTAAATCATAGGTCTGATAATTTTTAAGAAAATAAAATCAGTTTTTGTAATTGATTATTTGCCCAAGTCATTTTTTAATATGTTTTGTTGCAGGTTTTGACTGGAACCTGGTGTTTAAATGGGATTATATGTCAAGTGAAGAGAGAAATAAAAGAGCAAATAACCCCATTGGTCCCATCAGGTAGAATACTATGTTGGTTTTCATGTGTAATCAATTAATCAGAAAGAATATAAAATTCACACTTATTCTGTTCTGCTGGCAACAGATACAATAATCAGGTAGTATCAGACTTTGCACCAGAACTAAAAGAGTTATTGGTAGAGCCTTGGCTCCAGATATGGAAGGTCAAGGGTTCAATCCCATATCAGTATATACATGTACCATGTACCTTGTTTTCAGCAACCGTTCAAGGTAGAGCTTTGAAACTTAACAAAGTTGTCTGACATCACACTAGCAATTTTCAGGACATGTTTCATAAGCCCTGTCTCTATTTTGCCAAAATTATGCCCCTTTTTCACTGAGAATTTCCATTAGGTTTTTTTGTCAAGGTTGAATTTTTCTCACTACCTGTTAAGGATGGAGCTTTGAAACTTAATATAGCTGTCTGACATTACAGTAGCAATTATTAGGACAAGTTTCATAACTCTTGTGTATATTTTGTCATAGTTATGCCCTTTTTTCATGTAGCATTTTCATTAAAGTTTTTTGTTTCAATTGTCTTTTTCTCAGTAACCATTCATGAAAGAGCTTTGAAACTTAACATATCTTTACACAGTGTTTATTTAATATGATCATTTGATTTTGTCAAAGAACCATGGCAATACCTTAAAGGTAAAAGTCACACCTAGTGTATTAAGTATTAAACAATGCCAAAATGTAGTGTTTAGTTCAGTACTTAAAACGGTACTTCAGCTAAGATGCATAAAAGAATGTTCCCCTCATTGAAATAGAGTTTTGCATCCAAGAATTGTGGCCCTACCTCAACTGTCAAGGACACACTTAAGAGTTCAAGAGTCAAAATATGTGAAAATTCATAGTTTCTAGAGCACAACTTTGCAACAAATGAAGGGATTTCATCCACATTACACAGAATTGTTAACATAAATGTAAAAAGAAAAAAATGGTTTCGTCTTGTGGCGACATTTCCTGTTTTTAAATAAATTATTATAGCTTAAATAAATTTAAAAATGTAAATGTTCCCCTTTAGAGATAACTAGATTGTGATGGTTTTATGTTGAAACGTCTATATGAGCATTGCTGACAGATTGACTACAGAATACCTTTTACATAATTAGATTTTATAACTACTATCATTGCCTCAATGATTGTATTAATTTTTAAAATTACAAAAAAATCTAAATTGGATATTTCAGAACTCCGATGATTGCTGGAGGGTTGTTCAGTATAGACAAAAGTTACTTTGACGAGATTGGAAAATATGACATGGACATGGATGTCTGGGGTGGAGAGAACCTTGGTAAGTAGCTTTTATCACCATTCTCAGTATCATTACAGTGATCATCATCATTATTATGATCATATTTATTATTAAGATCATTGCCATCATCATTGTTAGCAACATTATAACCATCATCATTATTATCACCATAATCACCATTATTACAATAATTACCATTTTTATCACCCTCTCCACCTTCAGCGTCCTGATCATTTTTTATCAGCATCATAAGTAAATATTTGGGAAAAAAAGGTAAATATATATTAATTGCAGAACATAATATTAATTGAACCACTCTTAATTGATAAAACTGCAATGTTGTATATAGAATGATAATTAGAACCATATACAATGTATTTCGAGTAAAGATAAATATAAATGTGCATTTATATGCAGCTGTCATTATGTGAGAATAAAGTCACACAAATTATTGTTTGAAGGAGAGATTTACATTTCTTAGGCACTCCCTTATGCAGGACACAAGTGGTGGAGAAATTATCAGTACAATTTAATGGCAGATTTTATAGAATGTATGTCAAATTTTAGCTCGTCCATTCATTTACCTACCATACTTTTTATTTGAGACCGTTTCCTTGATTAACATTTTACCTGATGCTCTTTAATTGGATTGTAATATTGGTTAATTACATATGTCTATGTTTATACAATCTGACCAATCATGTGCTTGAGTGTTATGTTAAATAAGGCTTGTTACTTTATTATCTCTGATAATAATTTTAAAGGCTCAACTGTCACATAGCTCAACATGCATAACCTTTAAGTTTTGCCACCACTTTGTCTGTTTGCTACTATAACTTGCATGTTAACATATAAGTTGCTGAAAATTAGACAGCACATGTGTTGACTGGAACTGTTATATGTAAAGTTGGTTTTCTAATAGTGTTAAATAAAAGCCTTCTTCATGATACTATTTGACCTATCAAGTGTCAGCGTGCAGTTAAGCCCCCAATACAATAATACAAAAGATTGCTGCAATTTGAAACACAATGATTTAATAGTTCTGCTGGCAGACACTGTTATAATGTTGTTTGTTTATCTTTGATGTCAGGTAACATATGGGTTGTCCCTGCTGTTGCTCACATATGCAAACACTAAGAAAGAATATACATTATGAACTGTTGACAGTTGAAAGTTGATTTATATAAAAAGTTGTTGGTAGCATGTGGTTACCCAAAGTGGTTTATATTTCTGTATCTTTTAACATAAACCTTGTGGAGAAAGGTAATGAATCTTCAACAGCAGTCGTGACAAAAAGAAATATGTAAGGACATGTAAAGCATCAATTACCTGTGAACATCCTTTATGATCATTAAAGGAAGCATTTAATCTTGTTTAAATGAAGTTCTTTTGCATGAATGAAGTACATGTTCAGTTTTGGTTACATTGTGTTTAGTAAACCCCAGTAATGGGTTATATGAACTTTCCAGTTCATAAGTCAAAGAGTGAAAAGATTCCTGTCATGGGTCATCAGGGTCAGCTTGGTGAAGAATGTCATTCTGTGGTTGATATCTTGGTAGTTACAACTAAGAAGGGGATAGTGGAGTTGTTTCCTTTGGAGGTCCAGTATTATCTCTAGTCTAAGAGATAGTAGGGAGATATGAGAGGATGGAGAAACAGCTGTTGTGTAGACTATTCTCCCAACACACCTTGCCTCAGGCAGAGGAAGGGCCCCTACTGTGTTCAGGGAGTCTTTAATGTATGTTATCTCATCAACGTAACTTGTTGTCTTGTAACAACTTTAACATCGACAAATGAAAGAGGAATGCATTTCCAAGTATGACTGATTATAATCAGAAGGAATAACAGTACAATTTGTACACAATAATACATACTTATTATGACTGTAAATAGTAACTAAGCATGTGATATGGCTGCATATGCAGCCCAGTTTACCATAATTAACCTAGTGAAGAAAATAAGATATTTTAGAGTGCTAAGTATGAAGTATTGTATGCATTTTAATTTTTACAAAACAGTTTAACAGAAAATGCATTTGAAATTTCCAACATTTTTTTTTCCAGTCTATGATTAAGATCAAATTGGCCAACTTATGAATGATTAGTGTGAAATATTTTGTTTCTGACAGCATAGATACCTTTCAATTTACTTGGTTGATTACCCTATTTATAATCAGGAAAAACTCCGTTTTTTTGTGTGTTTTTTTATTAAATCAATGTAATATATAATGTTTGGCATATGTTCAAATATGTCAAACCATCTAACCAGTTAACATGTGTATTTATGTCTTACAGAGATTTCATTTCGTGTGTGGCAGTGCCATGGTACACTAGAAATCATCCCGTGTAGTCGTGTAGGTCATGTGTTCAGGAAACAGCACCCTTACACTTTCCCTGGGGGAAGTGGCAATGTCTTTGCCCGGTAGGTCCTCTCCAACACATTGTCCAGTAATTATTTCATACATGCAAATATTGCACATTAAATAGAAAATAAAATGTTTGTTTGGCTGTAAAGAATAAAAAAAAATGGTTGAAGGTGGCCAGTATCTTTACTGTGGTTAAAGGTAGCATCTATTTATAATGTGGTTGAAGGTAGCCAGTATCTTTACTGTGGTTGAAGGTATCCAGTATCTTTACTATGGTTAGAGGTATCCAGTATCTTTACAATGGTTGAAGGTAGCCAGTATCTTTACTATGGTTAAAGGTATCAAGTATCTTTACTATGGTTGAAGGTAGCCAGTATCTATAATGTGGTTGAAGGTTGCCAGTATCTTTACTGTGGTTGAAGGTAGCCAGTATCTTTGATGTGGTTGAAGGTAGCCAGTATCTTTACTGTGGTTGAAGGTAGCCAGTATGTTTCCTGTGTTTGAAGGTAGCAGGTATCTTTACAATGGTTAAAGTTATCCAGTATCTTTACTATGGTTAAAGGTAGCTAGTATCTCTACTATGGTTCAAGGTAGCCAGTATATTTGATGTGGTTGATGAAGGTAGCCAGTATCTTTGATGTGGTTGAGGTAGCCAGTATCTATAATGTGGTTGAAGGTAGCCAGCATCTTTACTATGGTTGATGAATGTAGCCAGTATCTATAATGTGGTTGAAGGTAGCCAGCATCTTTGATGTGGTTGATGAATGTAGCCAGTATCTATAATGTGGTTGAAGGTAGCCAGTATCTATAATGTGGTTGAAGGTAGCCAGCATCTTTGATATGACTGAAGGTATCCAGTATCTTTGATGTGGTTGATGAATGTAGCCAGTATCTTTGATGTGGTTGAGGTAGCCAGTATCTATAATGTGGTTGAAGGTAGCCAGTATCTGTGATGTGGTTGATGAATGTAGCCAGTATCTTCGATGTGGTTGATGAATGTAGCCAGTATCTTTGATGTGGTTGATGAATGTAGCCAGTATCTTTGATGTGGTTGAAGGTAGCCAGTATCTTTGATGTGGTTGATGAATGTAGCCAGTATCTTTGATGTGGTTGATGAATGTAGCCAGTATCTTTGGTGTGGTTGATGAATGTAGCCAGTATCTTTGATGTGGTTGATGAATGTAGCCAGTATCTATTATGTGATTAAAGGTAGCCAGTATCTTTTATGTGATTGAAGGTTGCCAGTATCTTTTATGTGGTTGATGAATGTAGCCAGTATCTTTGATGTGGTTGATAAATGTAGCCAGTATCTTTTATGTGATTAAAGGTAGCCAGTATCTTTTATGTGATTGAAGGTTGCCAGTATCTTAAATGTGGTTGAAAGTAGCCAATATCTTAAATGTGGTTGAAGGTAGCCAGTATCTTTGATATGACTGAAGGTATCCAGTATCTTTACTTTGGTTGAAGGTAGCCAGTATCTTTACTATGGTTGAAGGTAGCCAGTATCTTAAATGTGGTTGAAAGTAGCCAATATCTTAAATGTGGTTGAAGGTAGCCAGTATCTATAATGTGGTTGAAAGTAGCCAATATCTTAAATGTGGTTGAAAGTAGCCAATATCTTAAATATGGTTAAAAGTAGCCAATATCTTAAATGTGGTTGAAAGTAGCCAGTATCTTAAATGTGGTTGAAAGTAGCCAGTATCTTAAATGTGGTTGAAAGTAGCCAGTATCTTAAATGTGGTTGAAAGTAGCCAGTATCTTAAATGTGGTTGAAAGTAGCCAATATCTTAAATATGGTTGAAAGTAGCCAATATCTTAAATATGGTTGAAAGTAGCCAATATCTTAAATGTGGTTGAAAATAGCCAATATCTTAAATGTGGTTGAAAGTAGCCAATATCTTAAATATGGTTCAAAGTAGCCAGTATCTTAAATGTGGTTGAAAGTAGCCAATATCTTAAATGTGGTTGAAGGTAGCCAGTATCTTAAATGTGGTTGAAAGTAGCCAATATCTTAAATGTGGTTGAAAGTAGCCAATATCTTAAATATGGTTGAAAGTAGACAATATCTTAAATGTGGTTGAAAGTAGCCAATATCTTAAATGTGGTTGAAAGTAGCCAATATCTTAAATGTGGTTGAAAGTAGCCAGTATCTTAAATGTGGTTGAAGGTAGCCAGTATCTTAAATGTGGTTGAAAGTAGCCAGTATCTTAAATGTGGTTGAAAGTAGCCAATATCTTAAATATGGTTGAAAGTAGCCAATATCTTAAATATGGTTGAAAGTAGCCAATATCTTAAATGTGGTTGAAAGTAGCCAATATCTTAAATGTGGTTGAAAGTAGCCAGTATCTTAAATGTGGTTGAAGGTAGCCAGTATCTTAAATGTGGTTGAAAGTAGCCAGTATCTTAAATGTGGTTGAAAGTAGCCAATATCTTAAATGTGGTTGAAAGTAGCCAATATCTTAAATATGGTTCAAAGTAGCCAGTATCTTAAATGTGGTTGAAAGTAGCCAATATCTTAAATGTGGTTGAAGGTAGCCAGTATCTTAAATGTGGTTGAAAGTAGCCAATATCTTAAATGTGGTTGAAAGTAGCCAATATCTTAAATATGGTTGAAAGTAGCCAATATCTTAAATGTGGTTGAAAGTAGCCAATATCTTAAATGTGGTTGAAAGTAGCCAGTATCTTAAATGTGGTTGAAGGTAGCCAGTATCTTAAATGTGGTTGAAAGTAGCCAGTATCTTAAATGTGGTTGAAAGTAGCCAATATCTTAAATGTGGTTGAAAGTAGCCAATATCTTAAATGTGGTTGAAGGTAGCCAGTATCTTTGATATGACTGAAGGTAGCCTGTATCTTTACTTTAATTAAAGGTAGCCAGTATCTTTACTATGGTTGAAGGTAGCCAGTATCTTAAATGTGGTTGAAAGTAGCCAATATCTTAAATGTGGTTGAAGGTAGCCAGTATCTTTGATTTGACTGAAGGTAGCCTGTATCTTTACTTTAATTAAAGGTAGCCAGTATCTTTACTATGGTTGAAGGTAGCCAATATCTTAAATGTGGTTGAAAGTAGCCAATATCTTAAATGTGGTTGAAGGTAGACAGTATCTTTGATTTGACTGAGGGTAGCCTGTATCTTTACTTTGGTTGAAGGTAGTTAGTATCTTTACTATGGTTGAAGGTAGCCAATATCTTTACTATGGTTGAAGGTAGCCAGTATCTTTACTATGGTTGAAGGTAGCCAGTATCTTTACTATGGTTGAAGGTAGCAATTATCTTTGATGCTGTTGATATAGACACAAATCTGTAAGATATGGGAACATACAGTTATCTGTGTATACCAGGGTGGTATAGGCACACACCAAGTATATGAAGGCATATACCAGGTAGATATAGACACATACCTGGTAGATATAGGGCACATGCCATATAGATATATTCATGTTTTTATTATGTTTTCATGTTCCATTCCCAGGAATACCAGACGTGCTGCTGAAGTTTGGATGGATGACTACAAGGAGTTTTATTTTGCTGCAGTGCCTTCTGCTAAGGCAGTTAACTTTGGAGAGTAAGCAAACATCATTTATTTATTGTATTATTTTATTGTCTATTTTATATAGTTGATATTATTAAGAAGGATTTGCTTGGGGAAAAAAATATGTTAAATTCATAGTTTATATTTCTGCACATTTTACAGTAAGTGTTTAATTCAAGAACATGGCCAGAATAGAATCACACAATTAAACACCCATTTAAACAAATGCTTTACAAACACATGCAGCACATAGCATTGTTGATGACCCTAGTGTAGTGACAAGCTTTATCATCACATAAATTAATTACTAAGAACTGAAAACAATTAAAAAGGTGTTCATTTCTTTTTCTTATATAATAAACCTGAATTTTTATTAAAATAAAATCTAAATTATTTTCAGTATATCTGAACGTGTGGCCCTCCGAGACAAACTTCAGTGCAAACCTTTTGAGTGGTACCTTAAGAATGTCTACCCAGAGCTCAAGTAAGTTCTTTTTCTTCTGAAAGTCTAGAAAATATGATTTTACACTCTGCTCATCAATGTTTAAGAAGTCAAATAATTGTAAAATTCAGTCATTTTGTAATGTTTGGCCTAGATTTTACAGAAACAGTCTTAATGAAAAATATATCTTGAGATTTTTACCTACGATTGAGTAATATTGTATAGATATATTGCTGCTATGCCTCCAAAGTCCTGTATGTTGGTAGCATGCTGGTGGCCTGTGTCTTTACATTACACTTGCTTATTGTCCATGTGTCTGTGATTGTATTGTTATCATTGACTAGGGCTGTCATGGATTCAGTTGATGTCAATGTATCTTTGCTATTTTAGCCAATCAGTTATAAATAAAAACTATAAAATATCAATATTTCTGACAGGAAAAATAAAATAAAAGTATTTTTCCTGATTTTTTAATTACATATGATAATGATATTAGTCTGTGTGAAGTCCTATTCTAGTGTCATTATACACTTTACTCATTTTAAGTTATTGAAGATAGAATTACTGAATAAGTCAATATCACCATGATGTATAGACTATATATATTAGGGTGTACTATGTTAAACAATTACTTGACTGGTGTAATGCAAGTGAATAAAACAAACTTTTGTTTTACTTCTGGATAGAAGTTTGTTGAAGAGTTAAAAGAAAGCTTACTGTTCAAATTGCCTTCTTATTTGTGTTAAACAGTATTGTCCCGTATTTGAAGAATTGTTAAAGGAAATCAATGACAGCTCTATTGGCCACATACCTGTGGTTGTATCATCATTATTGACAATGTATCTATGATTGTATCAGCATTATGTACCATGTGAAGGTGCGATTTACCATCAATTTTGATCGTGTCTCTATGATAGTATCATTATTATTGATCATGTGTCTATGATTGTATCATCATTGACCATGTGTCTATGACTGTATCATCATTGGTCATGTGTCTGTGATTGTATCATCAATTTTGACCATGTGTCTATGATTGTATCATCATTAATGCCCATGTGTCTATGATTGTATCATCATTGACCATGTGTTTGTGAATGTATCATTATTGGTCATTTGTCTGTGACTGTATCATCATTGACCATGTGTCTATGACTGTATCATCATTGGTCATGTGTCTGTGATTGTATCATCAATTTTGACCATGTGTCTATGATTGTATCATTATTAATGCCCATGTGTCTATGATTGTATCATCATTGACCATGTGTTTGTGATTGTATCATTATTGGTCATTTGTCTGTGATTGTATCTTTAACATGGTCCATGTGTCTATGATTGCATTATCATTATTGTCCATGTGTCTATGATTGTATCATCATCATTGACCATGTGTCTATGTGTCTGTAACTGTATTATTATTGTCCATATGTCTGTGATTGTGTCATCATTGACCAATTGTCTATTTTATATAATCATCATTGATGATCTATCTGTGATTATGTCATCATTATGGACCATGTGTGTCTGTCATGACTGCCTTGACTGTACAGCCCAACTTTATAGTGTTGCACATGACACATGGTACCAGTCAGACAGCTCCCTGGCTGAGCTTTTTTGAACTGCTTTTGTGCCTTAGGCTGGTCAAGTTGTACCCATTAGGCTTAACCATATTTCATTTGTCTCCTAGAGATGACTCTCAAGATCACTAGAATAAGCGGTTATTAATTTTTTTTGGACAAAGAAAATCTCCTTAATCTGATATGATAATGTTGTATGTATTATAATGATAGTGCATTTCCTTTCTGTGTAATGAAGTTTATGTCACAACTGTCATTGTTTTGATGAAAGACTTGCTTTTTATAGTGATATAAATGATAATAATAATTTGTTAAATTTTAAGGGCTTTACAGTATTATTGTATTAGTGAACAGTGTGCATAAAATATAATGTAAATGGTAATACTGACATTTACTTGTTATTCCATGTAAATTAAACAGTTTTTGTGTTGTTGCTGGATTAATTTTTGGAAATCTTGTACAGATAATAGTCTTTCTTTGGATAGTGGGACCTCTTTAAACAAAAGCTTCAGGTTCCAAAAAATGGGAGGCTGATTGAGAATCTTTGATTATAATTGGTTCTTCCAAGAAGGACTGGTACAGTGAAGTTTCCTGGGAATAAATTATTGGGGCTGAAGTTAATTGCAATAAATAGTCAAGTTTGTGTGTCCTTTATCAGAGGCATGTTAGGTGTTCTTTCAGCTGTTTTCTGGCATTTTTGTCCACAAGTAATTGTTGTCTGTGTAACACAAATGTTAAAACTGTCTATGCTTCAAAAGACCCAGCATTTCTAAGGTAACAACTGTATTTTTGTGTCTTAGAATATCAGTATAACAAAATGGACTACCAAGGTAATTCAGATAACAAACAACCCTCTAGATGTTACAGCTTACACTCTTTTAGCCTAACACAGTTTGAATTTACACATTTAGATGTGTGATATTTATATGAGCATGTTGTGTTCACCTTGATATTGTTCTGTGTTAGCCTTCTTACTTACACAAGATATTGTTTTAAATCACTCGTTAGTAATGCCGATGAATAACCAGACTCCTCAGCCCCTTACATTGTGGAGCCACAAATTAAATATGAGGAGTTCTTCTTGTTGACTTGCAGTGTCCCCTTGAACATTTATCTTGTAGCTGTTGCTTTATTAACAAAACTTGTGTTAAATGAATTTATTACCCAACATAAATTAAATGGTATTTACTGTCATGAATTTATGCAGCTTAATTGTATGCCTGCGAATCAAAATTAATTAATAAATTTAATTAGTAATTAAAAATGTCTCATGAAGATGCAAACAATATCATTTATTACCACCCTGTCATGGATATTAAAAGTTTGTGCCACATTACAGTAGTTGTAGAATGCATAAATTATTTTGGCGACATCAGTTGTGTCAAATATGGAAATAAGATGATTTCTATTTAATGCGAGCATTCACCATTTCACAACTATATATAGAATATCTATTTTTGCTGTGCATTCTCTGCTTAGTTTTGTGTCAGTAGAATTTTTTGTTTTTCTTGCTTTTGTAAATTGTTCACCTGTCATAGTTCATTTTGTTGTCTTTATACATCCTGAAAGTTTCTGTTTGGAACCTTTTATTGGGTAGAACTATAGCTAGAATGGACATAACAAAACTCCTTACATTAAGCAATTTTGTATGAGGTAAACACAGAGTAATCTAGTTCATAGTACAATGTGATCACACCATGTTGTTTTTATTTTGATTCTAGAGTAAATGAAGGTAGAAGTGTAGTTAAGCACTTAACTTTGCTGTAACATGTACATTATAACATTATATTTGACATTATGGCAAATGATTATAATTTGTGTTGTTAAATACAAGTAGATAAAATATAGGTTGTGTTTTATTCAAAAACATTAAGAATTACTCCTGTCTGTATGACCATCCATGCTCAAGAAAAATAATTTATGTTTAATGTTTGAGTATAGCCTATCTAAATACAACTCAAATCCAGTTAACAGGAACATTGATATAAAAAGATAAAAAAAGAAAAAGCAGTCAAGTTCGATTTTCATCACTATTTGTATCTACTATATACTGGCGTAGTTATTACCCTTGTTATAACATTTAAATGTCAATTTTTACTCATGGTAGGGGTATTTTTTTTTTTTGTTAATGCAATTCTATTTTTGAATTTGTTGACACAAACTGTTGCTTTGTATAAATGTAAGTTAATTGTTTTTTGGATACATGAGTATGTTTTATAATACTTGAAAGCTGTTATTTTCATAAAGTACTGTAAAGGTTATTGAAATTAATCAAATTATTTTTTCATATTTAAAACAACTTGCTGTTTATGCCTGTACTATAAAGTTGTAATAACTTTTGAGACCAACAACATAAAGTTGTTAAAAGTGTTACTTTTGTTGTTGTTGGTTGATAGAGTTGACTATCATGTTTATAATGCATATTTTTTACATACAAGACTCCCAGGTAAGTCATTGTGTGTTTCAAATTGAAGTTGTTTCAGTATTATTGAGACACAAACCATTTTAATTAATTATTAAATTCAAAGTTACAGTTATAATTCTAAAACAGCTACTGTTAACCAATCATAAATGGGCAAATTAGTTTCAAGAGCTGACTTGCCACGCATATGTTTACAATCCCTCAAAGTTTGAGTTGTATACCCATATAGATCAATAAGTTTGCAAGTGACGACAACCCTGGAAGGTTGCTTGTGCTGCATCAGTATTTTTAGCCAGCATTAGAGACTGCAGCTTCATGACCTAGCTGCAGATGTGAAATGTGATGTTAAGTGATGTTTCTGTGTTTTCTGTCTATCCTCTAGCAATAACCTCCCTGGAATTGACCTTGAGCAAAGGTACTTGAGCTGTGTTGTATGCTCCATCTTCCTGCTTGTGTATTAGTGACAACCCAGGGACTAAGGTTATAAGGCTTTAAGCCAATTACAGAGACTTTTCTTTGGTTTCTATTGGTTGAAATTCATATGCCAATTAAATCCAGCTGTTTGGTGATTGGCCTTTAGATTAAAGCTTAAAATTTAATAACCTTAGACCCAGGGGTCTCACCTGTCTCATGCTTGTATAGCTATGAGGACCTAGATTCTGTACACAAAGTTCACTTTTTTACTTTTTTGCTTGTGCTTTTCCGTTAAGCTGTATAAGAGAGATAGTTAGAGAAACTTTGTTACATTAGTTTCTGTTCCCCATGCTTCATTATATTTTTTTTATTTCTCCACTTATCTGTCTGCTTGTCTCATCACATATGGTCTAATTTACACAGAAGACATCATATTCTGACTGCTTTTGACAAGGAATAAAAAAATTAACTTTTGTCTGATAAATAAAATTTAATGTATTTGGTTATCAATTGTTTCAGCCTCTTAATTAAACTGAGGTACCGGGTAATATTCAGTCAAATTATCATACTTTAATTCCAATTTAACAAACATATGGACTGCTACAAATAGATTGACCTGTCAAGTCATTCTTCCTGTCTGTTTGGATTCAAATATGGTGCAGTGTGATTTCACTCAGATATACCATGACTTAAAGAATGATTTGACCTGTCAAATGGACATTTATAATATCTTAACTGAACAGTTCTTTTACGTAAACAAAATACCAATGTAATATCATTTCTTGTTATGTTTCCTTTTGTGATTAAATTTTAACAAGTTTTATTTTTTGGTCAAGCATTGTTCATCTCAGCTAAGCTGGAAATGATATTAAAATGAGATACTAGAGCAGTGCTGTTTATATTATCAGGGTTGTAAGACAGCATGGCCTGTGACGCTATGTTGCCCTCACACAAACATTTGTCAACAAAATGTGAGTATCCAATACTTCACAACTTTTTTGACTCAGCCTCAAAGCATGTGTTGGTAGCAGGTACACCAAACTAAAAGAATGTTTTTTCAGGAGGCTCTTTTGGCCAAAGGATGCTGCTACATGTAATGTTCTATATGTAAAAGTTCATAGAAGTTTTAGAAGACATACATGTTTGATGGCACCCTGTGTAACGACAGACCTGAGACTAAGAATATAAACCCTGTTTTCACCTGCCACCCCCTGTAAACACCTAATTGTATAGTCCTTAATGAAATGCTTTCTTCGTCTCCTTTGTGCACCAAGTGGTTGTCCTACTGCTTTTTATGTGAAAGTCAGTATTTAAATTCCTTAAATGAATTTTATAGTCCTCAAATAATGTGGCATTTTAACTTGTGTTTAAATAATTAATTGAAATATTAAGAAAATGAAAATGCAAACATAAATTCATTTATTAAGTTAGATTGCATTTGTGTTATATTTAAGATGATAAATCTTATTTAAGAATTAAGAATTAAACAATATGGCTTAACAAGTTATGTTTTAATAAGTAGAACATAATTGTAAAATGCATTTCCACAATAACCTTTTTAATCAGTTTCATTTCTAAGTCCCAGTAGAGTTATTAGAGCTATAACAGCTATATATAACATCAATTTATTAGAGCTATAACAGCTGTTGATAACGTCAAGTTATGCCTTGTGTAGCAGCTTTTAAGATTCCTTGTTGTGCTTTTAAGAAGAAAATCACCACCAAAAATATATTCAGATGATCAGAGTGATTGCAACTTAAGCTTAGCACAAGTGCTTGGTTGTTTCTTTGTCAGCAGTATGATATGGACACTTTAAATTTGTATTTGCACCATTTTCACACGGTTATGTTTTGCTTATTGTTTTTTGTTTCTTGTTCATTTTTAGTTTTTATAAATAGAAGCATGTTACATTCAGTTCTAGGTTTATTTAATATCCCCCTACAAAGATGAAAGGATATTGTTAAGCTCTGGATGGTCATCTTTCTGTTCATCACATTTTTCTTTCTGGGTCTGTATGTCAGTAGTGCCTTATAAGATATAGATATAACTTGTTAAAAACTCTTTATATTATTAGGAAAATGAAACATGTCAAATGTAGTGATGTTTCACTGTCTTTTTAGTGGCATTACTGCCTTTTATAGATAAAAAAAACACATCATTGTTTATTTCATGCTTTTCTTCTTTAAGCCATAAGTTGAACAAGCTTGGTGGAATTTAGTTGAAAAACTGGTAGAAATATGTATAATAATTGGAAATTGATGCTAACTAAATGCTTTAATGTTTTACCTGTTAATGTCCTTTTGCTCAGAAAGGGATTTGTTGGATTAAGATGTCATTTTGATAAAAAAGATTAAATAGTATAGTTTAAAAATGTATGTTGATTGCCATCATGTTTCATTCATGCATTTTGAAACAGTTTCAAATGCCTTCATACCTGTGCTTCGCAGTAGAGGGAGCATGTAGGTTTGCAGATGTCACTTGGTAGAGAACTTTGTTTCTGATTGATGTCTTGAGAATGCATGAGCCCAGGATACTCAAACTAGGAAGAGAAGTTGGTCACGATGAGAAGATGACCCTTACTTGTTTGGGGTCAGTGGCAAACAGTTTAAGGTCCTTATTGGTTTTGGTCGTTAGTAGTGCCAAGGTCACAGCAACCTTGAATTTGATTTTTGATACCAAATCATATCTAGAGAATGTATGAGCCCATAACCTTTAATCTTGATACATACATTTTGTGTGGCAAATTGATGACTCCAGTTAATTTAGGAATGGACAATTTTATTTGTACTGTTAACAGTGTATCTACAAGGGGCCTTTACCCGTATCAACACCTTAACCTTATTTACTAGATAGATGCAGATGCAATAAAATATGTAGAATACTCCTTAAGTGCATTTTTCATGAGGGGATATCAGTTTAACAAATGAGCTTGTTTTTGTGTTTTTTACAGTATTCACCATATAATTCTGAACTTTTTCTTATTTCTCTTTTATGCATGTTTCTAATTGTATAATTGTTCATAACACACTTATTTTCATTATCTTTGGTGTAAGCATTTTACTTGAATGATGAGTTAAGTATTTCTTACATGTACAAGTTATTTATTGCACATTTTATGCACAAATATGTTGTGACTAGATAGATGTCTGTGCTTGTTTTGTGTTTAGTTTACACTGTAGTCAGCACCTTAATTGGAAGTATTGTACTTTATGTATTTTATAGTGCACATTCTCAGCCACAATTCCTTTTAACTAATTATTGTCAGTTATATACATCTTACATGGAACGTTGTCATTTATTGTATAGTATACAATTTTTAATGTTATCTGGTCATAGTGCATTATGGCAGCAATTTTACCATTAGTGATAATTTAATAAAACATTGAATTTAATGCAGTTTTTCAAAGTTAAACATTTTAATATGAAATGTATACAATCTACATCTGGTATACAATTACTAATATTTGAACTCATGCTTTTAATTTTTGCTAGTACTATATTTCCCATGTATTATTTAAATATTCCCACGTATTCTTATTACACTTGTAACTGAGTTTCCTGACCAGATAGTAAGAGACAGGTATTCAGTAACTCATGTTACCTTTCAGCATGTCATTATTATATTATTCTTGATTGTTGTTATTTTGGTTTGTTGCCTGTGACATCTTCGTTTCTAAACTTAACTCTTTCAGCACCAATTTTGTCTTTAAAAAGCTTGCAGAAAATCTATAAAAAATATTACCTTACCATATAAATAAATGATAATCATAATGAAGATAAATATTACATATTTAATTATAATAATGAATATTAGTAAATACAATAAAAAAGTGATAACAATAAATAATGATAATAAATTGTTTTGACATTGCTGTTAGATGTTCCTGTAGATGCAAGTCTCCTACGAACCACAGAAGAATTAAACAGTAATTTTGATAGTGATGGCCACTTCTTATACTTAACAACAGCTTAATTCTTCATTGAATAAAATTGCAATATCTCTGGTATACCAATGAACCATTATCTTACACCATCATCTTTGATCAAAACCAGTCTATCAAGCCAATGTTGGAACTTTTGCAGCACTTAATGGCTTCAGTTACAGAACTTATTTGTAACACCATTAATAATAAACAAGCTAGTTATTTGTTGCCCAGTACATTCAGTATTTTTTTTCCATTTGAGCAATTTTAGACAAGTTAATCATTCTGTAAATTACATTTGCATGCTTATAATGCCTACAGTACCTGCAACAGTATTTGCCACTCTAGCCACATTCTTTTGTGTGTTTCATAATACATGTTACATTTCCAAATAAAATCATCTCATACAGTTAATTGATTAATGAATTTATGGAACGGTCCAATAATGTAGTCGTATTAAACAATTTTGGTTAGAAAATGTCAAGATGTCATTTATTATGTAACCTGATTGAAGTTATTTTCTTTCAATTAGTTGCAGAAGTGTGTCAGATCATATAAAATGGTACAGTCAGAAAAAATAAGTCATGGACTTTGTTATCTAATGTATAACAGTTATAATCCAAGAAAAAGAAATACACTTGAGTGCATGCTGACAATATTTTAAGAGTTAGAGATTTATTGCTCATATTTTAAGGCCATATACAGTCACTATGATAACCAGGGATGTGTAAAATATTACTGTTAACATTATGACGACATTTTGAAATCATTTAAAAAGTTCTTGCTATTAAAAGTCTAACTTCTTAGTTTTAAAAGCCTGTCGCATTTCTGACTGGAATAAAAAAACATCCTGTAACCAGAACTACCCGGCCCAAAACCTTGCCTTCATATTTCAGACATATCTATAAAAAACAAATTGTAAATCCAATAAAATATCTTAAAAAAAACATGGACGGGTTTTTGTCTGGGTAGAAAAAGTGGCTGAAGTGTTTTCATCTTGGTTGGAAGAGTGACAGGTTTTATATCCAGGTAGAAAAAATGGCAGGGTTTGTGTGTTTTTTTGTCTGGCCCTTCCAAAATAGCCTGAGGGTTTGCGTCCAATAGTGGTTTCGACTTTAGATTTACCGCTACATCCCCTGTAACCCTCTGTGCTGTGCATTACAGAGTACCAATGAAGGAGGACCAGGCATTTGGCAGCATTAAACAGGGAGAGATGTGTATTGACACCATGGGGCAGTTTGCTGCAGGAAACCTTGGCCTTTTCCCCTGCCATGGGGCTGGAGGCAACCAGGTTAGTACTACATCCTAAATAATTTTAATTGTTCATTCTTTCCTTTACAAGCATAAACCTGGGCTTCCTTGGCTAAACTTTAGAGTCATCAACCTTTAGCACTGCAATGTCTTACTGTAGTTGAGTTTGAGTGAAGGATAAGACAATGTATGTCGAGAGGTGTTCCAGCTGATCTACATTGCACCAAGGTATTACCTAGACATTTGTCTAGGTATTTCTTCCACCAATAATAGCTGAATATGGCCAAAATGAGCTTAATTGTGTCAGTGTGATAAATAAAACAGAATAAAACAAATATGTAATTGTTATATGGCTACTTCTCATTTACTTAAATTTAAATCATCATATGCACAAATATTAACATGTCTGATTTTCAGACGATATTTTGACCTTTATATTGCAATAACAAGATTAAACAAAAGGTAAGAATCTCTATAAATAGAATATGTGGTAATGACATAGTTATTAATAATTGTGCCTGTTCTGTTGTTAATAACTCCAATATGTTTGCATGCAACAATTATTTAAAAGTGCTCAATCTGTTTATGATCAGGAGTTCTCGCTGACGAAGAATGGCGAGCTGCGCCACTTGGATCTATGTCTGACGCTGACAGGTGACGCTGGGACAACCATCAAACTGTTCCAGTGTACACCTGCTAATGACATGCAGGTAAATCTTAACTGGGATTTATGTCAACCAATAGGCAGATAAGCAGAAATTGATCAGGCTTAAGGATGAAAACCGGCAGCAATAGCTGAAGTGGTGGAAATCGGTTTGCGAATCGGGAGGTCCAAACCCTGGCCGGGTCAAACCAAAGTCTTTAAAGATGGCAGTACTGGCTTCCCTCCTAACGCTCGAGGCTAAGGGGACAGCATTAAGACTTATCGGTGTCAGTAAAATGGACTGGCCGGGTTCAGTCCCTGGGCACCTCATAAGTGCCCCTGTGCTATAATGACAGAAATGTCACTGCAAAAATGCCGGCAAATCCCAAATCCTTAAGCATGCAATGCAGATTCAGATCAGCCAGCTCTCAGCTCATAAGGATCTGCACTATTTGCTGCATTGTCCCTTTTCTAGTTACCATTGTATGTACTTGTCGGTAGACCTTCTGTACTGGCTATTAACAAATTTGGCTAGATATGGGTAAAGGCAAAGCATGCTTAAAAACCTGTCTTGCTTTAGTATTAATTTCTATGACATCCAGTGGGTTATAACTCACCTCATATTTGTGCAAGTTTCTACATCATGTGTTCAGCATCTCTTCATTATCTACAGGACTTTAATAGATAAACCTTATCTTTAAAATTTTAGTATAAATACGTCTATAGAGATGAAATGAGAAAAAACAAATATGCGATGATGTCAGAGCAACATGCAGGTATCTCTTATCTTTATGCGAATTCCGACTAGATTGATGAGAGAATGCTTAAAATGTTTCTTGACTTTGATTGAATAAAAATTTTTGTTAGGCTCTTGGCATAAAACTTAATCTAAAAGTACATTTAAAAAACTTGTCTTAGGTAAAGATTTGGAATTTGGTTTAAGAACAAAAAGGACAAGAGAACAGTTTGTTGAAGGACCTGCTGCTGGTTCAATTACTTTTAAACGTTTATAGTGGATTTGACCTAAATGTTCTTCCAAAGAAACTTGCTAAAAATGTATTCAAAATATACAGTTTTATTAGATAACAGATTACATATTGAGATAGTATATATAGATGTTACATATTGAGATAGTATATATAGATTTTACATATTGAGATAGTATATATAGATGTTACATATTGAGATAGTATATATAGATTTTACATATTGAGATAGTATATATAGATGTTACATATTAAGATAGTATATATAGATTTTACATATTGAGCTAGTATATATAGATTTTACATGTTGAGATAGTATATATAGATGTTACATATTGAGATAGTATATATAGATGTTACATATTGAGATAGTATATATAGATGTTACATATTGAGATAGTATAGATAGTATATATAGATGTTACATATTGAGATAGTATATATAGATGTTACATATTGAGATAGTATATATAGATGTTACATATTGAGATAGTATATATAGATGTTACATATTGAGATAGTATATATAGATGTTACATATTGAGATAGTATATATAGATGTTACATATTGAGATAGTATATATAGATGTTACATATTGAGATAGTATATATAGATGTTACATATTGAGATAGTATATATAGATGTTACATATTGAGATAGTATATATAGATGTTACATATTGAGATAGTATATATAGATGTTACATATTGAAATAGTATATATATAGATGTTACATATTGAGATAGTATATATAGATGTTACATATTGAGTTACATATTGAGATAGTATATATAGATGTTACATATTGAGTTACATATTGAGATAGTATATATAGATGTTACATTTTTTCTTGTCCTTTCTTACAGGAGTGGGAGCTTGTGGAAAGCGACCACATGTTGCGCAGCAAGTACCATGGCCTGTGTATTGACAGTGTCCAGGTTCTGACCCTAGGCCTCATAGCTGGCCAGTGTGATCACAACTCTCCCAACCAGAAATGGCAGTTTACCATGGCAACATGATCACTTTGGTAACCTTAACACCATGGAAACTTGGTCTTCATCTAACCTTGGCAACAGGTTCACCATTAGATCACCATTGCACCATAATATCCATGGTGTCATGCATTCCATCTAATCACTATGGCAACCAAACAGTTACAGGTTTCCACGATGACTAAATTCCCGCTTCATTGGCAACTAATATATCTTAAATAATAAAAGTACTTTGTTACACTCCTAAGCATTTCATAACAAAAGATAAATTGGCTATAGATCATGACAGATCACTGTTATATTTTTTACTGAAGATTATGTACTCTGGCCAAAATCAGTAAAAGTTTATATTTTTAATCTTTATAAATGTTTATTTTTTCTAACTTTTGGATAAAAACATAGTTGCAGAATGTTACCAAACATTTATAATAAAATACAAAAAATGCTTTCCACATAAAATACTTGTTTATGGATAACTGGCATACACACAAGCATTAAAAAAATGTGTATGTTGGTGATGTTACCTAGTTGCCAATGGAAGTTGTGATAAAAAAGCCTCATAGTTGCCATTGAGCCCATGGTACTGTCACTAAATTCTATAATTCCAAATGTCTGCTTGTCTTTCATTGATAGTCCTTCAATCTTTTAGATGACCATGCTCACAAGTTCTATAAAATGTTTATTACATGTTTCAACTGTTCTATGATAAGAGACAATTACAGTGTTAATTATATTTTTCAAGAAGAAAAAAAAAAGATTTTAGGCTTATTCTTGGTAGTCTTTTTTATTACGTTTTAAACCACTGGCTTGTTAAAATTATATATGCTTTCCATCTTGCTTATTAATTGTGATGATTACTTCACATTCTTACCATTTGCTGTCCTAAAGTTCCCTTTTTAAGAACAATTGAATTTACCAATGCTCAGTAAATACAGTTAGTGTAATAGTACTTTGCTTTAACCTTTTTGTGCCTAATTAGATTTAGGAATAATTTACATTCCTTTGTATTGTTTATTTTGCCACTTCAATCCTTATTAAATGCCAAAGTACGTTGGAGACAGGTTCCAACAAAGGAATCATTTTTTTTTTTGTGAAGCTCTCTACAACTTTGACAATTTTCATCTTTTTGTAACACATACTGTGATTTTGTGACTACAGTGACAGATTATTGTAAAGAAGCTTGAAGATTTGTTGTAGTCTGTATTCAGTATAGATTTTAATATTTTGTCCTTGATTTTTGTGGAGCTTTATTTAGCTGATATGCCCCAGCTAATTGTGTACAACCCACCACAAAAAGACCAGTTATGTTACAGTTGGAACTTTGTCTAAGTCAATGTTTCAATTTATACATTAGCAACTTACATTTTAGTGAACCAATATATTGAATATATTTAAAATGGCCAGGAATTATCAGGCCAAGTTATTTTCAGTATGGCCTCTCTTTCAGATATGAAATGTAACTTAAATCTACAAGTGCTTGAAATAAACCAATACAAGGTTAATGATGTTTCAGACTGAATACTTTGTCATATTGAAAAGTTAGGATGTGTCCTAGTTTTCATTTATTTAATTTTCTGTGCAGCTGTCACGAAGTCATTATTATTTATTCAAGTTTATTACAAACAACACTAATTACCAAGCTATTTATTCATCTAAAACACGATAGATATTTTCTAGAAGCTTATTAAGCAGTATGCTTACAAATGCAGGCATGGAACAATTTAAACTCATTGTATTGTCAATTGTATTCTGAGTTGTGTACATGAAGTAGCCCCATGCCAAAAGTGCCAATCTGTGTTAGATATAATTCCATATTGTGCTTGCTGTAAAATAAGGATCACAAGCAAAGGAAAAGTTTTCTTATTTAACAAATGAACTCGCATATTGATCAGGCTTATACAAAAAGTGAAGACCCAATTAACCAGAATCAACTGTCTGAATCAACTGTCTGATCAGGATCTGCACTATGTGCTGCAAAGTCTGTATCAATACATTTTGTGATATATGCATAAAACTCTTGGTGAGTAACCCAGATTGTTCGTTTACAAGTGTAACATGGGACGGATTCATGTAGCCCATATGTCTCCACTTGACCTTACATAGCAAGTAGTCCTTCATATTTGTCAAGTGTTAGCCAAATCCAGATAAATACCAGCAATACAGGGTTAAAAGAAGATTTGCAACAAGTGTATTATATTTCTCGGTACATAATATACAAAGCAAAATTTAAAAAAAAGTTATTGACATCTGGGTTAATTTTTTCTCACGAACAATTGATGTATATGCACCATAAAAGATAAAAATATAAGTTAGTAAACTTATGATTAAATGAAACATATTTGTGAACCAGCAATAGATAACTCAAAAAATTGTTTCACAAAAATTTTAGCACATTGTGTTTGTTTAATCTGATACTGTGCTGCTATTTTTATTTTTAAGTTAAAAGTTTTAGAGAGAGAAAAAAATATGTACAATGCACAGAAGTAAACAATGTAACCTAAGAAAAATGTATTTTTCTTGTTTTATATCTTTGTGTAATTAAATGTGTTAATAAAATGTGTTCTTAGTTTGGGTAAGCAAAGGTTTATTTATTGATTTGTTCTAAAGTATAAAGAATGGTTTTAACATGTTTTCTATGGGTGTAAATGGTGTTATTCTGTAGGACAATGTAAAGTTACTTATTCATAAGGTTGACGTTTTTAATCATGTATGTTATCATACATTTTATGATTGGGTTGTTTTATATTGTCCTGTCTATAGTTCATTTTCCAGTATGACAATATGTATCGCATGTTTTCACATCTTTGTAATTATGTGTTCAATAATTACATCCAATTTACATTTAAAAAGTTGTTTTTTTTTAAGTGCTAGTTTTTGTTCTTGTTGTGTGTTGGGTTTTTTTCAAAAAGAAAAAGAAGGAAAAAAAGTTAGAAAATCACCTTCAAAAAAATCTCTTTCTTAATAGAGCTGAGTGACATTGGTGTCTTTATTCTTCATTTTCAGAAAGTGTGCTTTCTCAAAAGTGTTTCACTTTATTTTCATAGACAGTACAACTACCCTGGTATAAAATACTGTTTTTGTTATAGCAATTTGATATTGCAATCAGTGTTTTTACATCATGTTTATGATACACATGTTTTATGAACTATTGATATTTATTTTATGACTTTACCCCAGATATAAAGTATAATTATGGGAGTTAAATCCATCTGCCAGTCCATCTGTAGATTTGATTTGTCTGCACTATTGTTTACATTATTTCTTGGCTACTGTTGTTTGGATTCTAATGAAACACTGCAGGACTAGAAATTACCAGGCAATGTCAGAGATATTTATTATTTTCAGTGTTTTTGTAATTATTCTTGTCATTATACACAATCATTGTATCTCTAGGGGGAAAGGTTTATCAAGTTGATTGTGGTGATGTTTTTTTTAATGTTATCTGTTCTGATTGTATTGATTCACAGTTGTCTATATACACATGACAATGAGAATGTTGTCATGTGTATATCATGTTGGTCAAATAATCATGTAGGTCAGATATAAATCAATCCCAAATAGATTGTAAGTTTAAATGATGCACTAATCTTTCCTGGATATTTTACAAAATAATCACAGATAAATACAATGTGACTATTTTGTTTGGATTTTTTGCACTAAATGTTTCCAGTTATAAAAACTCAGAGCCCCACATCTTTTCGGTACCAAGAAACATAAGAAAAAAAGCCATATATTGCAGTTTTATACATATTGTTTAGATCATTAGTGCACTACAGTAATGTATTGGTCTGACTTTATCATAATATTGAAAAAGCTATCTAGGCGAAATTAAAAAAAAATATTTATTTCTCTACAATTGCTCCCTACATTGATTTTTTTAGGGTGATATATTGAATACATATATTATATAGTGAATATTTGTGACAATTGTCATTGACATGTTTTTACTAAAAAGGTTGAAGATAGCATTGCAAGGCTAGAATCTTGAATGGTATTTGCATGTGTGTTTGTGTGCATGTGTGTTTGTATGCATGTGTGTTTAGTTTTGCCAAAATTCACCATGACATTTTGTGGCAATTTATGTATTTGTCTTTTTCTATGATCTAACAAACAGTCATTATAATTATTCAACATTGTTATTGTAA
The DNA here is from genome assembly GCA_007844125.1 of Sinonovacula constricta. Taxonomy (NCBI): domain Eukaryota; kingdom Metazoa; phylum Mollusca; class Bivalvia; order Cardiida; family Solecurtidae; genus Sinonovacula; species Sinonovacula constricta. The sequence continues at coordinate 44,864,854 of CM017557.1, read as the reverse complement.
ATGTTTAATTCATTTTACATTTTATAAACACTAAATCATATTTAATATTTATCTTGCACGTATTTATATACATTTAATTAAACTTTTCAAATTAGCACGAAATCAAAATGAAATCATTGTTTTCTTGCATTACATTTTAATCCAGTGAGCTTTTGTGTAATGTTACAGTGATTGAACTTTAAGTGATAAAGAGTTGGTCATGTTTATTTATAAAGTTTGTTTATTTTGAGGTCTTTCTCTTAATCCAGAAAGCTTTTATGTACAATGAATTAACTTAAAATGATAAAATATTTGTCATGTTCATGTTTATTTTGGCATTTTTCCCTCCATGCTGTGAATTTGCTTTTGTGTTTTAGTTATTAAATATCATAAAAATCTAAACCATGGATTTGTATGCAAGGATGAAGGACGTTTTCTTAAAATGTCAATTTATAAAATACTGTATTCATATATTGCATGATAATTTGACAAATATCAATGTTAACAATTCATTTGTCACACAGTTGTCCCTAACTAGCGTAATCAGGTAACATTATAAGGGGCATACATGGAGGCACAGTTAAATGTAGTTAAAATGGAAATAATGTTTTTTATGATGATAAAGAAGTTTTTGGCCCAGACATTAAACCCAAAGATTTGTGTTCAGGCAAAACGTGTTTGCCATGTTTGTTAAGTAGTTATAAGAGCTATTCCTTTATAACAGTAGATCCGCTGCTTTATGTACATCTAGTGAATTCCCCCCTCTCTTTTGTTTTATTAACTACAGTATTAATTATACCACTATGTGGGCCACTTTTTATTTCATATTGACTTTGTTACCAATGTGTTGTGTGTTAAGATTGGAAACAGGACTGTTTTTATGACTGAAAGTTCTTATTAAACAGCGTTAACTGAGATGATAAGACCCTTGCTGCACTGGATCTAACAAAGAGTGGGATAAATCAGTGATGTAAGTTGGCCATTAATGTCCAGCTAAACCACTTAACACTTGTTATGCATGACTGTCTCTTCAGCTGGAAGTCACATTCTAACATGTAGTTGAGTGAAACTATTAATCTCAAACAAAATAACTATTGGAAACAGTTCTTATTTCACATCAAGAGGAAAACAGCACAAGATTTATTTTTATTGTCACTGGTCCTGTTTATAGTAGATCTCTAATCTCTTATTATTATTATTATGCCAAAAAATGTGTCCAGTTGAACCTTAAATAAGTGTAAGGTCTATTATAAATACCACATCATTTCATTTCTTTTCATCATACAAACTTGATATATATGTTAATATAATATTTCTGTCCACTTCTGCAAATTGTGTTTGGAAGCTTATCCTCCAGATTCATTTGTGCTCTTTTTATTTTATTTTTGATACCACATGGCTAAAAACTTCATACTGCTTTTAATTAATGGCTAGTTTTGATGCAAACACATTTTAAAGTGTCACATATTTATTCCATAAAACTCGACACAAGTGATGATCATTAGTGCAGGGCAGTATGAACATTTGCAGCCATGAGGTACTGAAATAAACAATAAAGAGTATCCATAAACTGCCTTCAAATATGTTTAGATGTAAAAAGTGAAAATACATTTACAAAATTTTGTCCAATTCTGCAATATACATGTACTTTATTTCTAGGATGTTTTTATCACTTAAAGTTTTTTTCTCCTTATCTTCAAATTAACCGTAAAACTTATTATGTACAGTTTCTATCTTTTAGTTTTCAGTCATGTAGTTTTTATCTATATCTTATTGGTGTTTTTGCATCTATTTGTAATCCATTTTTAGCATTTCTGTTGATTGCAACATTTAAAAGGGGTAGATGCACAGTATTTTATATTTTATTGTAAGGTGTTTTGTATACCTAGTGCAATCTAGTCAAGCTTGTTGATTCCTTTTGGTAATTGTATGTTGGTTGACTACAAATGATCTGTATACAGTTATAATGACTAGCAATTCAGTGATAGTCAGCTATTGTATGCTTGCATTTTTACAGATATTTGCAATCAAATGTTAACTTTTTACCAAGATATATTTTAATTGAATATAAAAGAAATGTCCGATGTCCTTTATATAATCAAAAGTCAATATGTTAAAGATATCTTTCTAATTTAAAAATAAATCAAATAGTTCAAAATCAATATATTATATACCAGTTAATTAACATATTTTGCTTTGTCTGCCTCTTTATGAACATCTAAAGGTCCTGTTAAATATGACTCATTGATATATTGCATTGAGGAGTGTTGTTGTTTTTCTCAGTAAATAACAAAAGTTTATACAAGTTGACAATGGTGATTGTTTTTCATTTACCTAACCCTTCTTAAGAAAAGTGCCTATTTAGTGTAATGTTTTAAAAGTAGTAAAATAGATGTAATTGATTTGATAAAACATGTATAATGAGTGGGTTATTGGGGGAAAAATGTGCAAATCTTTTCAGTGAATGTGTCACATTTTGTTTTATTTTCCACCTGAGAACCAATCTCAACAATTCATTTAATGGCCTTCTACACAAACCCTTTTAGATCTCTCTGATCAGGTTCTGTATGATTTCGTTCAAGGTCTTCATTAATATGTGTTGTTATCCACGTCTCCATTATAATGTGTTGTTTTTTATGTATTGAGTTGTTAGCAAAGATTTAGGAATTGACTTTAGATAATTAACAAATTTAGCAGGTGAAGGATAATATGTTTAATAAAATTGTTCTAGGTAGATAACTTTCAGATAGACCCCTATACACAAATTGTTTGCATCAGTCTTTGTTTAAATTTCTTCGGAAAAACTTATGTGTGAGAGTTGTTCATATGAACCTAAAGTAATAAGATAAGCCTATTTAAACACTATTACAACACTCAGTTTAAGGGGATTTTTTTTTACAATTTTTGAACGGATGTCTAAATAATGCCTTGTTTTCAGGTCATGACCACTGTGCTCATTAAATCCAAACATTAATGTGATAGGAGTGTTGGTTGCATAATGCAGATAAATAATATCAACTGTGACGTAGAACTTTGCAGTCCTAAACTAAATGTCTCAGATATAATAGTAAAGTTGGCAAAGGGTTTTTTGTTTATCATGGTTACTTCATAACCATACATTAACTAGCATATTTAACATTTTCCATTTCATGTGTTGTCATTCTCATTGGTAAAAGATAATACAATGAAAAATTGCATGCAATCAATGAAGTTGAATTATCACTTGTACATTAGAATCTTGATTTGGTTTGTTTTAATTATTGTTGATTTGTCTAATTTAGTAATTGTGGTTTATCAGATATTAAATTTATCCATGCAGAAATAGTTATTTTGTACTTTTGATCCCTACAAATCTAATAATTGGATTTGTTAGAAGCAGAAAACAGACAGTTGTTGTTTTTTAATGTCTGTGCACTTTTTAATATGAACTTTCACATAAGGACACATGATTCATGCTTCATCTTTATTCGAAATAGTCCTTGCCTATAAATGCAATTTTGTTGAGTTAAAAATGGCCAAAATTTGTCCAGAAAGCAGCAATGTTGATTCTTCTAACCTAAAGACAACACTTCTTAAGTACATAACAACAATGGCAACAAATATTCTTATTATAAGAAGTACTGTTATATTCTATTCTGTAATTGTTGCTTAATAAAAGTTGTGCTTTTGCGGAATTTTTTTAAAATGCAAATTTGACCAACCATCATTGTATGTTGTACATTATTTGGCAAATCGCCCCCCACAACACCACCCGCACCCCACCCTCACCACCCATTTTAATTTTTCATGTAATGGGTAAAATGCTAAGAGGTTATTGAAAGAACATTTTGATATGAAACAAAGTTAGAAAGAATGAAAGGTAGTTTCAATGGTTGAACTTTGTCCTAACTGAAAATTTGCTAGCCAGGCAAGAAGTCTTCTATAAAAATTTATTTTACTCAACTAAGGAGAATGTATAAAAACAACATGTGTATTCAGCCTGTTGCATTTTTTTGCATACACTTTATCGCTTATGGTGTAATATATTATAAGCCCATCCAAATCTGCATTCAGTGTACATTCTTATATCAGTGGTATAACAGAATGTAAAAGCTATCAACAAGTTTTACACCACAATATATTTAAACAAACGTGTTACAAATTATTATGATATGATATATATTCTGATTGCCAACAATTAGAATGCACAACTGCTCGGTAATTTCCTTGATTGTTTGTTTTTTTCCCGAAATTAGCGATGTACTGTAAGTGTATCATGGCTAGTAATATAAATAAGTATGCGCCATAACCATACAGCTACAAACAAGTATAGTAGGCAATATGAAAATTGCATTCTAAATAGGACGTCTTTTGTAACATCAAAGATATTTTGACATTTCTATCTCTTTTTAAGTGCAAACTTCAATATTATAGTTTGTTAAATAGAAAAGAGCCTGCAGGCCTGTTGGTGTACCCTGGTTTAAAGAATATTCCCACTCTGCTGTTGTTGTAAAACATTCATTTACTCACAGATGGTCTTTTAAGTCTTGAAGGTCTAAACAAGTCTCACACAGGTCTTAAAGAAAACAAGTCCCTCTAAGATTATTCAAGAATGTACCAATTACACCACTCATTAAAACATTCCAGAATATATTACAGATCAGTATCACGTGGCATAGAACATTCTAAAGTGCGACTGTCATTATGTCAGTTACTAAGTGATGGGAACTCTTTTGTGACACTTTACGTTCGTCTCCCGAGAAAGTTTATATTTAAGTATTCAGTTTTCTTGTTTTGTTTGTTGTTTTTTGGGGGTGGGGGTGCTGTCGGGTGACTATCTACCTTTTGTGAGCAGATAATGTTGTTGTTGTTTTAAAAATTCCTGTTAACTTCATTTAGTGTTTTAATCTGACAGTTTTCTCATAATTTCTTAAGAGTTCAGTTTCTCAAAAGTGTCGCTTCATTGGCCCGTAACACGTTATTTAAACTCGGCATACGTAGTTTGTCTTTTTATCACTCAAACATACCATTTCCCAAGAAATCATATCGTATTCTGGCCAGGAACGTCGTTACACAACATTATTAAAATATAAGGTAATAAAGAATTTAAAGGTCGGCCAAAGTATAGAAATTACTTATTTGCGTCATTTTGGCGACACTCGGCATCGCGCGACTTTGTACCCAGACAAAACATAATAGCGTTTTATAATTTCATACGAATTTTGACACTTTAAGGGTGTCCAATTTTGTCGTTGCGTCAGTTATTGCAATTTACGTTTTAAACTGTGTAAACTGTTTATGGGCGCAATTGTTCGTTGTTTTTTTTTTTTTTTTTGCACAATTGGAACACAAATTACTTATTATTTTGCAATCAGAAAATTCATTTTGTGTGATAACATCAAAATCGTTGCCCCACAATATGGATTAAATAATTCTTCTTTAAAGCCACTTAAGCGGTAATATAATGAAATACATGTATAGTGAATTTTCAATATTAAATAGTTATACGTAATGGTATCCAGGAAAAAAATACTCTCCAGGAAGAATACTCTCAGTAGAATTTGCACAGGTGCACCCATCCCCTTCCACCACATCTAGCAAGGTGGACAACAAAGATCACAATCCATTTTGCCCAGGTGGACAAACAGCCCCTTACTTACATGTACATGTAGTATGTTTGTTAAACATACTTGAGAGGCTTTAAAATATATAACACAAGGTAACACAGAAAACTACAGAAAATGAGACAACTATGGTAACGAATTATGATGTAATTTTGTTAGTGGACTTTGACCTCCAAAAAAAGAATGCGGATGGAGTGTTCTGCTTCATTTTTCAAATCATAAATAACATCATTTCGTGCGATCGTTTTAGGAAACAATAATTTATTTCCTATTTATTAAAATAAACGGTCAAAACTATAACATATTTTCGACAGGTCAATTCGGGCTCGGTGAGGAGGCAATCTCTGTTGCTTTGATCACTTTGTACTACTAACATGTACGGAGATATTATGGCTATAAATAGATTGATTTATCTGATTACAAAACGTTTAACCTACATGTAATCGGTTAAATCTCTTCATCTTTACGAAAACTAAAGGTGTCATCCAATGTTATCAATAGTAATTTAATTTTAAAAAGGTGAACAAACAAAAATGAATGATGCCAACACAAAGTATTAAATAGCTTAATCAATGTCATCAATCTTATCGAATAATACAACTATAATCAAAGGAGAAATTATTAACTTTATAGGAAGCGGACAGCAACTATTTTATAGTACAACAACTATTTTATAGGGAGGATATATGGACAATACGAGCAAAGTTTGTTACATTAAAAACATTTTAAAGTAACAATATAAATGTCCTCTATTTGTTATAAGCAATGATCAGGTCTTGGCAGCAACAAAGAGAATACTGTATATTGTACGCTATCACATCAACTCTAGTGGATTGATAATATATGGGTTTTTTACCACGTACCATTTGAAATCAAAAGTAAGTAAGTCAGTCTGCTTTATACCCCTTACAGAGCCTGAAAAGAACACAGCCTGTAAAGAACACAGCCTGTATAAAACACAGCCTGTAAAGAACACAGCCTGTATAGAACACAGCCTGTGAAGAACACAGTCTGTATAGAACACAGCCTGTAAAGAAAACAGCCTTTATAGAACACAGCCTGTAAAGAACACAGCCTGTAAAGAACACAGCCTGTAAAGAACACAGCCTGTATAGAACACAGCCTGTAAAGAACACAGCCTGTATAAAACACAGCCTGTATAGAACACAGCATGTATAGAACACAGCCTGTAAAAAACACAGCCTGTATAGAACACAGCCTGTAAAGAACACAGCCTGTAAAGAACACAGCATGTATAGAACACAGCCTGTAACGAACACAGCCTGCATAGAACACAGCCTGCATAGAACACAGCCTGTATAGAACACAGCCTGTAAAGAACACAGGCTGCATAGAACACAGCCTGTAAAGAACACAGCCTGTATAGAACACAGCCTGTAAAGAACACAGCATGTAAAGAACACATCCTGTAAAGAACACAGTCTGTATAAAACACAGGCTGTATAAAACACAGCCTGCATAGAACACAGCCTGTATAAAACACAGCCTGTATAGAACACAGCCTGTAAAGAACACAGCATGTAAAGAACACATCCTGTAAAGAACACATCCTGTAAAGAACACAGTCTGTATAAAACACAGGCTGTATAGAACACAGCCTGTATAAAACACAGCCTGTATAAAACACAGCCTGTATAGAACACAGCCTGTAAAGAATACAGCCTGTATAGAACACAGCCTGTAAAGAACACAGCATGTATAGAACACAGCCTGTAAAGAACACAGGCTGTATAAAACACAGCCTGTATAGAACACAGGCTGTATAGAACACAGTCTGTATAGAACACAGCCTGTAAAGAACAAAGCATGTATAGAACACAGCCTGTATAGAACACAGCCTGTAAAGAACACAGCATGTATAGAACACAGCCTGTATAGAACACAGCCTGTAAAGAACACAGCATGTATAGAATACAGCCTGTAAAGAACACAGCCTGCATAGAACACAGTCTGTATAAAACACAGCCTGTATAGAACACAGCCTGTAAAGAACACAGCATGTAAAGAACACATCCTGTAAAGAACACAGTCTGTATAAAACACAGGCTGTATAGAGCACAGCCTGTATAGAACACAGCCTGTATAGAACACAGCCTGTATAAAACACAGCCTGTATAGAACACAGGCTGTATAGAAAACAGCCTGAAAAGAACACAGCCTGTAAAGAACACAGCCTGTATAAAACACAGCCTGTATAGAACACAGCCTGTTAAGAACACAGACTGTATAGAACACAGCCTTATAGAACACAGCCTGTATAGAACACAGCCTGTAAAGAACACAGGCTGTATAAAACACAGCCTGTATAGAACACAGGCTGTATAGAACACAGCCTGTATAGAACACAGCCTGTAAAGAACACAGCATGTATAGAACACAGCCTGTATAGAACACAGCCTGTAAAGTACACAGCATGTATAGAACACAGCCTGTAAAGAACACAGTCCTCGTGACACTTTATGTTCGTCTCCCGAGAAAGTTTATATTAATTTTAAGTATTCAGGTTTCTTGTTTTGTTTGTTGTTTTTTGGCGGTGTGTGTGTTGGGGGGGGGGGGGGGGTGGCTGTCGGGTGACTATCTACCTTTTGTGAGCAGATAATGTTGTTAGAACACAGCATGCATAGAACACATCCTGTATAGAACACAGCCTGTATAGAAAACAGCCTGTGAAGAACACAGCCTGTATAGAAAACAGCCTGTATAGAACACGGCCTGTATAGAAAACAGCCTGTATAGAACACAGCCTGTATAGAACACAGCCTGTATAGAACACAGCCTGTATAGAAAACAGCCTGTATAGAACACAGCCTGTATAGAACACAGCCTGTAAAGAACACAGCCTGTATAGAACACAGCCTGTATAGAAAACAGCCTGTATAGAACACAGCCTGTATAGAACACAGCCTGTAAGGAACACAACCCTCGTGAGGAAGGGTGTATGTACTGATTTGTCAGCGGAAGTTGTGTGCACGTGTGTATTTTATTGGCATGTGGCATTCTACAAAAGACCCAAGAAAGTGTGGTAAACACTCGAAACTCCTCTTTTTTCTGCAATGCCTTAAACAGAGTACAAAGTTCTCATTTATAAAGGTTTTGTACATTTTTTTCAGAAATCCATTTCACTTTATGTGTAAACTTAAATATAAAATGGTAGTTTAATGGCTTGAAATGTTCACCTAATATTGCACCCCAGCATTGCAATACTTCCATTTGCTCTTTTTAAAACAACACACGCAGAATATTTCTCAGTACAAAAATCAAATTGAACAGTTTAGTTATTATTTTTTTATATAAAACATACCAACAATAGACAGAACAATGAAACTTAAAGTGACAAATATAGCAATAATATTCTCTTATTTTGGGAATATTATTTTATAAAAGATAAATAGGGTAAATTATTATGACTTGTTTTTGATTTAAATAAAAAAGTTTTGAAATCACAAATTCTGTTCTATTTTCAATACTTTGTTCTAGAAATGTTTCCTAATATTACAAATGTATTTCTATCTTGACATGGAATAAAAAAAAATAGAAAAGGTTCTATAATAACTAATCTAGATAAAGGCATGCAGGGTAAATGTAAACGTGACAAAGACAACAGAGGTGAGACATATCTCGGTCCTGTAGCCGATTGACCGTTTCAAGGCGGTAACTGTTGGTTTTTCTTTTTGCGTGTACAGTTACTGCCTTGAAACGGTCAGTCGGCAAAACGACCGACTAGGGTCTTAAACCGTGTTTGTGGAGCGCTCTTACCTCTCTTCCTGAAGGGTTTTCTAACAAACAGTGTAAATACAATATCCCATCAAAGTGTAACAACTAACAGCAAGCACCCTCATCGATAGTTAAAATTGATAAAAGAATATTATAAACAAACAAAATAACTCTTATTATAATGGACTATCAACATATGTACAATATGTACAGAAGGTAAACAACAACGTTGCGTCCGTTTGAACATATATTGTAATAATGATGTGTTAAATTTACAAATTTATTATACTTATGAAATAGTAGTCATGCCCAGTAAATGGCGTTTATCGTGTTTGCAAGAAAACACGTATAGTGGTAAAATGGCGAAAAAGAAATCACAAAATGACTGTTAATTAATCAATAACAATGATATATCACCGGAAGTTAACCACACTTGAAGCGAAACTTTAAGGCTTAAATACGCTCATTTCCTATGCTAGATCATGTGATCATTGGACAAACATTCTATTCAACAGAAATACCAATACAAGGTGAGCCATTATTGTATGTAATTATATCATTCGGTACTACGGTTAAGTAAACGATCACGCTTCCGGCAATGAACTTATCTTTCTTGCATGACAGCAAGACATATTACAGAACTTGCAGCTGAAGAAACTTTTCTATAGCCAACAGATATTTAAGATTTTAAAGGATGAACTGTGAAAGCTTTTAATCATGACATTAAAGCTACGACCTACCCAGTTAAGGCGTCAATTTTAATATATATAATTTAATTATATATATATATATATATATATATATATATATATATATATATATATATATATATATATATATATATATATATATATATATATATATATATATATATATATATTATTATATTTCATTTTATTTATGCAAATTTATTTCGTTCTGTACGCGCATACAGGTGGATACGCGCCTGATTGACAAGGAAATAAAGTGTGTTTAAATGTGTTTTTGTGTACTAGAAGAACGTGTTATATGGCTTAGTTAAAGTCTGCAAAGAATGTAAGATAACGTGCGCTATTAACGTTTTATACCACGTGATTTATTTTCATCTTTACAAAAGAAACTTCACATGACTGAATGTATAAATGTCAGTTAGTTGACGGTATATTTTTGTTACAATTTTGTTATGATTTCTCCAACGTAACTCTATGGAAGGGATTTAGGGCCAAAAAAATCAAACAAATTGATTATTCTTAATTAATAATTCTCATAAAATAAAAATTATAAAATTACTGTTAATGTTTCATAAAAATCATCTGATTTGAGAGTATTAATCATGCAAAAGTAATCCGAGTGATGATTCGTTAGTTATCCGAGGTTTTCCGATTGCTCTCGGATGTATGCAATCGGAACACCTCGGATAATTCACGAATCATCTTTCGGATGTGTGTAGGTAGTCGGATTACCTCGGCCATTTCCCTAAATGGACTTCTTTTGAGACAGAGGTCAAAACAAAGATGGCAGCTCCGATGACAGCTTACTATAGTACGATGCCTGTAAAATTTCACTTTGTGGCTGCTTTAGAATTAAATCATCCATGTTAAATTTAACCTGAGCAGCAAAGACACGGCTGTCAAACGACTCCATTATTAATGTTTTGAGCGAACTACATTTTAAGCATAACCTCCGAAATCCGGCGAACAAAACGATCGTGATTTCTGTACGTATCATTGCACCAGATACATCCGAGGGATGAATGTCCCAAGGACGGAATTACCCGAAGAGTTCCGATTGGGATGTTTGTATGTAATCGGATCATCTCGGCCATTTCCTTAAATGGAACTGATTTCGTGACAGACGTCAACAAAGATGGCAGCTCGGATGACAGCTCATACAATACGATGCCTGTAAAACTTCAATTTGTGGTGGCTTCAAATTTAGATCATTCAGTCTTAATTTACCCAGCGCAGCAAACACGCAGCTGTCAAAACGATGGCATAGTTTTTGTTTTATGCGAACTAGATTTTAGGCATATTCTTCTTCCGACTTCCGGCGAACACAACGATCGGGATTTCAGTAAGTATCATTGCACTAGATACATCCGAGGGATGATTTCCTGAGGACGGAATTACCAGAGGTGTACCGATTGATTACACCCATAGTAAATAACCATTTTCGAATTTTGACCCTAAATCCCTTCCATACTACTAGACACTTTGTGCAGGAAGTGCACCACTACGTGTACGTGCATTAGTCCATGTAGGGGTGTGTATCCATTGTAAAAAGGAGATACAAGTCATTATCTTTTAGAATTGCGACAAACCTTTGAATAGCGAGCGAATGTTAAGTGTTTGTTGTGTGTTTTGTTGTACATAGTTTTCGGACACACTCCTGTGTGAAGATATTAATCGTTATGCAAGATGGCAGAGAATAGCCCAAGTTTGCAGATTAACCCTTTGTCGGCGTTACATTGCGAGCCTTGTAGCTCAGATGGCTTAATCATGGATGTGTTTGGTTATTGTAAAACGTGCAGAGAACATCTGTGTGAAACGTGCTTCCGGCAGCACAGACAGCCCTCCCCGACTCGGGATCACGACCTTCTGGCTAAAGAACACATGCCCCTAATGAGGATCGAACCTACGGCCCCAAATGAGTTTTTCACAGAGCGATGCCCCCTCCACTCGGAAGAAATGGTCAAGTTCTATTGCAGAAACCACGAGCTGTTTGTGTGCGAGATGTGTTTAACTTTTGAACACAAAATGTGTCAGCAGGTGGACTTTTTACCAGGTAATCAGATGACACACTGTCGGCGTAGTCGCCTCCCCGTCATAGCAGTAAAGTTAGAACGTAGTTCAGTAGTAGTTGTACGTACAGTAGTAGTAATAGGTGAAGTAGATTTAGTAGCTCTCTCTCTCTCTCTCTCTCTCTCTCTCTCTCTCTCCTGATCTAGCTCTTTTTTTCGAAAGAAAAGAAATGTATTTGTTATCACCCTTGTGGATAGGCATTTTCATAAATTTAATTAAATTAAAAAATAATTTCGGCGCAACAGTCTATCGTCGTAGCAGTAATGTTAGAACGTAGTAGTAGTAGTAGTTGTAGTAGTAGTAGTAGTAGCAGTAGTAGTAGTAGTAGTATATTTAGTAGTAGAAGTAGTAGTGTATCGAGTTGTGGTAGTAGTGGTAGTAGTTCTTGTGGTAGAAGTAGATTAAATCAATACATAAAATAAATAACTACTCTCTCTCTCTCTCTCTCTCTCTCTCTCTGTCTGTCTGTCTGTCTGTCTGTCTGTCTGTCTGTCTCTGTCTCTCTCTGTCTCTCTCTGTCTGCAGTCTGTCTGTCTGTTTGTCTGTCTCTGTCTGCCTCTCTCTCCCTCTCTTTCTCTCTCTTCTGATTTAGCTCCTTTTTCGAAATAAAAAAATGTATATGTGGATAGGCATTTTCATAAATTTAAAAAAATAATTTCGGCGCAACACTCTATCGTCACTGTAGAACGTCCCACAAATGCTGATGCATAGTCAGTCCAAATGAATATCAAAGTGACCCTTAATGGTAGAATTTCCAGATAATACCCTTAATATTGTGCCGGCTAAACGTTTCCGGTGAGGGGTCACACTTTTCAAAGAAGTGCAAAGTAATAATAAATCCAACTGCAATTCACGCCAGTACTGTTGTGCATAACGCATACACCGTCACTTTTGTCAGTATACACTCCACCTTTAATTAAGCTCAACACACCGTCGTACCGATTCACGTGACCATTATTTGTTCGTTATTTTAATAACCTTATTGATTTTATAAGCATGGAACTTTTAGAGAATGTAATCTCAAATAAGCATAGTCTTTTCAAGTGTTTACGGATGCACTACATTTTTTACCCCCTTTCTTTTATTTTCAATTAATCTAATAAAAATGAAAATGTTATCTGTAGACGACAGCATACACCAGATGATATACATAACAGAATTCACAAAGATTGTTAAAAATGGTAATATTTATTTGAATCTCATTATTGTTTTGGTTTGCAGATTCTCCTGGGGAAATTCTAAACTATCCAGATTTATTGGACATCCTTTTCAAACTGCAAGTCTTTGTTCACCGCTTGGACATAAATCTGAAGATGTTTAATATCAGGAAGACTGCTGTTGATGTGTATAAATCTAATGCACAGGCAGAGCTGACCTCACTAAAGGGAGCATTTAGTGGGTTTGTCAAACTCCTCGAGACGAACGCTAATTCTGTCCTTAGTGAAGAAAATACAGATGGTCCTGATGGGGTGAACACTCTAGTAGAGCATTCGGATCAAATAAAGGCAGGTACTGAGGGGATTGAGGCTGGGCTTGCTGGTCTGGAGATAGGAGCTGCTTCTGACACATCATTCTATGAAAATCAGAATTTAGATGAAGCAAGACCAATGTACAGCAGTGAGAGCATTGCACTTAAATACGACACGGACCTTGCAATTAAGCTACAGTCAGAAAAGGAGAAATGTCAGCTTACAGGATCAACAGTTCTACAAAATGGCAAGTTCCTTGTGGTTTGCGATTCCCAGAATAGGACGGTAAAAATGATCGATGTTTTGCTAGATATGATTATATCAGTCGTCCCCGTCGCTAGTAGGCCTTGGGGTGTTGCCAAGGTTACGGATTTCCACATTTTTGTAAGTCTAATTGACGAACAGAAGTTGTTGTCCATGTACGTTTTTAACGGTTTGATAGAGGACGAAAGCAGCAGCATCAGTGTGAACGGTCGTTGCTGTGGAATCGCTTGTATTAAACAGAAGATCATCGTGAGTTATATCACGCCTCCAAAGGTTGAAATGCTCGACATGAAGGGTCGTGTGTTACAGACGATCAAAACTGACGACACGGGAGCTCCGCTATTTGATAAGCCAATTTACATTGCTATTAGTCCTGATGGCGAGTTGATTTACACGTCGGACTGGTCTAAAAGGAGGGTGCTGTGTCTTGACTTTTCCGGGTTGGTGAAAGCCAAATACGACAACATCCGTTGCTATGGTATCACTACAGATTTGGCGGGAACAGTATATGTCGGTTGTATTGCTCCAAACAGCGTCCATCAGTTGTACCCAAACTGTCAGCTGCATAAGAAAGTCCTTGGTGAAGATTTACTCGAACAGACCCCCGATTCTCTTACTTACTCGAGCGAGGAGAATAAGTTGTATGTAGCTCAGTATGATCAGGAATTCATCCGCCGGTTTTCCTACTGCTGAACAGTTGGTACGAATTTGCAACCATACCGACGAACTGTACAAACTAATAACACTTTGAATAAAATGTGAAAGTAAATATAAATTATTTAAAATTATTATCATCCCTGACCATATGTGATAAATCTGGTTTAATTAATGGACGCTCAGATATATACCTAATATCATTTCCGACTGTCCGAAGAATTGTGGGCCCCAGAATCATATTAAGTGATCAGATCCCATGTGTTACTGACCGCAATTTGACATTTGTTAGAATTATTTATAATTACGTGCTTAGACATATAATGTTGCTCTTATTCATTCATCAACTGTTCATTGTGCTCTCGGTCTTATCTCAAAATTGATTGTTTAAATTTTCAGGTCAAAAGGGTAACATGGCTTAATTGTCCATTATCACAGTACGAAGTTTAGTAAGTTTTTATGGATAATGGAATGATGTTTCTAATTTGACAAGTTTAATTGTTCATTTAACTAATCAATTTATTTTGCTACAGCTACGATTGGTACAGAAAGACAATCAGCAATTTCTTAGAAAAAACTAAGCGTGGCATCAGCACTCCTCCTTAAGTATGGTTTCCTTGGCAATGACTTGATTTTGAACTAAAATTACCGTTATATTTACAGCCATAGTATCACTAATTGTTAATTATGTGTGTATTTCCTATAAAAAGATAGTCTGTTATAAGCAAAACAAACGAAAAAATTAAAACGTTCAAGGTCGCTGTATCATTAACCTCTGTGCCACTGACTCCAAAACTACAAGTCTCTACCAAGTTTAAGGCTTGTGGCTCATGGGTTCTCTAGATACTAATAAAAACAGCTTGTGGCTGTGTCATTGTGCTTGTCGCCCGGGACACCATAACCACACGTGTATGTGAGGGATGGGTGGGGAAGAGCATTGGTTCATCAAGAGAAATGTCTCTAAATGGCCTCTAAGTGTTTTCACAAGGTTTTTCTAATCATGGCCCACTTGTGTTATTTTGGCGCCTGCGTCGAAACATCAAATATTGCAAAGATAAATATTATTGAGTAAGTTTCGTAGAAGAATATGATTTATTGAGGACATCTAAGTGTTACTTGAGGAATATGTCGTACCCCAAAAACAAAAGTCAAATACGAGAAAACTTTATATCTTGTGCTGGTTTTCAACTTCTGATCATTTTTTACGCCCCAGTCACGCTACTCAGACCAGGTACATGGAGATTGTGAATTTGTATTTGCATTTTATAATCACATTTGCATCTAGTTTAAACAGGCTGTACATACCAATGTAAACATTTGATGATTTTGCTACGGGAGTTTAATTTTGTGACTCTGCCTTTCCTTTCACATCATGTCATAGAAATACATATAACTACTTTTTGTCACCCTAGGAATAGTTTAACTTCGCTTGCATCTTAGCAAGATGCAATAAACTGCATTATTGCATTAACCGTGAATACAATTAAAGCGTTGTAAGCCCTGGGGTAGTCACGGCTTCGGAAAAAAAAACTTTTTTTGAGACAGTGAAAACAGGTGCAGTTAACTGCCATACTTCTTAAACTGTACACCTCCGCGTTCTGTGTAGTGGACATATGATAAACAGAAGATTAAGGGTCCAGGACCGAAAGAGGCGTTAATACCATGTTTTACAGGATGCTGCATTTCTATGCACCCTAGATGGTGGTTTATGCATATGCGTAGTTCATGTTGCATTTTATAGTCGCATTTACATCCAGTTTAAACAGGCTGGGCGTACTATTGTAAACTTTTTATGCTGCTACAGGATTTTAACTGTGATTCTCCTTCGTTTAACACCCTGTAATGAACATACCATCATCGGACACCCACGACCGATCCATTCCGTTAATCTCCATTCATCACCTCTGGGATATATAGTTCAATTTTCGCCGTTTATGGAAATAGTATTTCACTGGTCGCATCCTTAATCCGGTGAAGATTTTAGTTAAATGATAAAGCTCGTTCTTTCATTGTTTCGACAGACTTGTCAAAATGGCTACGCCATTGTTATACTAAGTCTCCACGCTGAAGAGTATGGATTTTGTAAGCAGTATATGACTGGCCAATTCTTGTTCTTTTCAGTTCGATAAGACGATTGAAAATTTACCAAAATTTACCAATAAACCCACGGTCGAAGTACTGTCGACTGTGTCTTTGTATATAACAGTATAATTGATAAAGTTGTCAATTATGAAAAGAAAAGGTTATTTTGCTGGGTTTTCTTTTGTTTTTTAAAAAAGCCTTTGATGTTGTAGGCCTATATGGAAATGGGATGTTTCTGAAATTGATAAGAAATGGGTGTTCGTCTAAAATGTTTCACATATTCCAATCAATGTATACCAATGTTAAAATGTGTATAAGGGCAAGTGGCAATTATTCTGATTTCTTTGATAGTTTTTCAGGAGTGAAGCAGGGCGAACTAATCCCCCCCTTTATTGTTTTCGTTTTTATCAACGGTATGTATGAGTCCATGATGCCATCTGCTCATGTAGATGCATATGACAATGTAACTGTCGATGCGGCTGACTTTTTTGTTTTTATTTGCCGATGATACTGTCCTTCTTTTTCGAAAACGACAGAGGGACTACAAAATTTGGTACATGCATTATATTCATTTTGAAAAATGTGGGGAATCGAAGTTAATGTATCCAAATCTGCAGTTATAGATTTTTGAGAAGGGACGTCTATCTAGGAATGTAGATACTACTTCTATTGTATACAAGCACGAACCATTTCAAAATTTGACTGAATTTACTTATTTAGGTGTTACTCTGAAATCGATTTGTTGTTTTATTTTTTCACAAAAATACCCGCCTGATCGAGCATTCAAAGCGACATTCTCTTTAAACTCCTTGTTTGATTTTATACCTTTAAATACATTTGATAAGTTGAAAATATTTGATAGTATGATAAGTCAGTTGACATTGAACGTGTCCACATTAAATTTCTTAAGCAGGTTGTGTCTGTTAACCAAAATACTTGCAATGATTCTGTCTATGGTGAGCTGGGTAGATTTCCACTGTTGATTATATGCAACGTTCGTTTAATAAATTATTGGTTTAAACTCAGCAAATATCCTAATTCTTTGCAGTACCGACTTGCTTTTGTAAATGACAATGAAGACAATTTCAAATTAAAGTGGACACAAAGTATAAAAAAATGTTGTTTGAAAATCTATATATATTCAACAATAGATTGCATAGTGATTACTGTGTTAATCTTGCTGTACAGAAAATATTTGATCAATATGTTCAGTGTTGGTTTAATTCAATTGAAAATTCTAGAAAACTAGAAACTTTTTGTCTTGTTAAGAATGCTTTTGAATTTGAGCCCTATATTGATATTATCGATAATAAACAACATCGTATTGCTTACACTCATATAAGATTATCATGTCATAAAATTGCTACTGAACAAGGTCGTTAAAAGAATATAGAAAGGCAGAATAGAATGTGCAAATTAAGAAACATAAATGTAGTCGAAAACGAATATCATTTCGTGTTAGTATGTCCGTTTTTTCAGCGATTTAAGAAATTTATTCCTGGCTTCGTATTTTTGCTCTTTGCCTTCACTTCATATATTTAAATTATTTTGTCAGAGTAGAAATCCATCGTTAATTAAGAAACTTTATAAATTTATATTTTTTTTTCTAAAAGGTAAATTGCTTAACAACTTAATAGTTAATAGTCAGTCTTTTGTCAGAGTAGAAATCCATCGTTAATTAAGAAACTTTCTAATTTTTTTTCTACAAGGTAAATTGCTTAACAACTTAATAGTTAATAGTCAGTAGGTCTATTATAATTATTCATCTTGACATACTTTGTATATGTATGTGTATATGTTTACTTCTTACTTTTCTCATTCTTGTACACACATCTGTGATTATTGACACACGGTTATGTTGTTTTGGCAATGAACTGTATGCTTATGCCTAATAAAGATTGGATTCGTTAAAATATTCAGCTCAGAAAACTAAAAATATGTATCATATTTGTTCAACTTTTTAATTTTCTTATATCATGTTAACCAATACATTTTCTTAGCAAATTGTGCATGTGTATATTTCAGCTTGCACAATCATCACAACATGCATAGGTTGGTGGATTAAAGAACTTCAGCTGGTATATGTGCTTAATTACAACATTGTCCTGTATCTTTTAGCATGTTTTAGCATGTATCTGGACTTTTATAGATTTTTTTTTATTATTTCCAAGTTGTGTTGTGTCCTAAAACATTTGCTTAAAAAATTAAAGAAAACATTTTAGCTTGGAACAAATATGAACTAAACACACTGGTTTATTGATGCAGTTTTATTAACAATATAAATATCACAGACTGATTGTTGTACAAAGGAGTATGATCACATCAAACACAAGGATGATTCAGAAGCTAAAGAAAAAGATTGACACAAATATAAACAAGTCAGTTTCAGTGATTCGCTTGTTAAAAAAATGTTAAAACAAAATAACAATATTAATTAAATTTACAATCCTATCATCCTTTTCTGTATTATCCGTATGATAATATCATAAAATCATAACTGCAAATGTTTGATAACATCAATTCATGTCATCAGATTTTGAAATTTAAAAGAATTTTTTTTATTTAATTAAAGTTTCTATTTTGTATGTTTTACAAAATTATTATACTAGACACATCTGTTTATTGACTACTCTATTTTTTCTAATTCTTGCCTCTATCCAGTAAGTTAAAACAACTTTGTGACAAGTCTATAGATGGTAAGGTCAGAAGAACATTTTTGAAGTCATCTGTTGAAATAATCACATCAAATGGCACAGAGTTTTAATGGTACTGTAAGACAGTTTTGACACTGGTCTAGTATTAATTAACACTACCACTAGAGAGAACTGAGAGCATGATTAGATTAAACTGAACACAGCCATCTTGCAGAAAGTTTGTTTTGTTTGTTTTATGATCAATTATGATCATATTGGTGACGTTCAGCTAATTATTGGTGAAGGAAGACCCCAGACTGATGTCTGGGTAGAATCACTGCCACACCGAGGGTTAGCTGGAAAAACTTCCCACATGAAAGTTCTCACCCTGACCAGTACTTGAACCCATGAGGTGAGGCTTGCAGAAAGAAAAACACATACAGAATATATACCATAAAGAAGTATAGATTGTAAGCACCCATAGATTGTTAGTACTTAGGGCTTCAAATCCTGTGTCTAAAATCAAAATTTAGGCATTAAAAAAAAAGGGAAATATTTAATAGCTCATAGACTGTGTGCATCCTGACCTTTAGATAACAAATCAGGCTACATCTACACACAATCTTTAGCCCTTAAAGGTAGGTTTGTAAAGAAAAGTGATTTCAAACAATGTTACTGAATTGAAATATCAGTTGTCATGTTTTTCCTCACCTGATCATTGTTGAATAATAATAGATTATCCTTAGAATTCTGTCATTGTTATCCAACATGGTAAAAATATATGTCATCAACATTATTTCCGATATAGGCACAGTAAAACCAATGACTGACATCTTCGGTTTTCGAAGTCAATTGATAAAAAAGTCAGGATCCAGTTAATCATGACCCAGTTTTGTACAATACAATTTCAGTCAGTTATTTCAGGGGGATGCATTTAGATTTAACATTTCTTAGTTATTTATTTATATTCAAGTATTGGGTAGAAAATAATAATAAAAACAAAAAATGACATCATGAACAAAGGCAACTTCATAAATAATACATGGGAAGTTAATCATGACTAATAAAATAAACATTTGTATCCCTTGTGTAATTTTCAATACAGAAATGTTTAAGAAAGGAAATTATTTTCTTACAACTTTATGTCTATGTAGAAGTAATCATATAGATTGGGCACCAAGTACTGCAGATCCAGGAGTTGGCTAATGTGGATCTTCACTATTTGTCTGAAGTTAACAAATCAGTAACATCTATCTATTGAAAGGATAGGTTGATATTCCATATATCGGCATTAATCCTTATAAAGACTCCAATTTTAAAGTCTCCATTCATGATCATACAAAAAATGTAGACAGGGGTCTGCTTAAAAACAGTTAAAATCTTAAAGTAAAGTGCCTTCCTGAAGAGTCGAAGCTACTTGCACAGGTATTTTTCATACAAGATCTGTACAACTACAAATGTTTAGAGTGTGTATATACAGTCAAATCACTGATACAGAAAATGAAATCATATTTATACAGCACAAATGAACTCAAGATACATAGAAACAGTAGGATAACTATACATTATACTTTCTTCTTGCATGAAAACCTTATAAAACAAGAACACAAATTTATGCTGTGAGGTGAGTGTGTTTTCAATTAATATATTCATATATTCATGATTAACTAACTATAGGTCATACCTCTAGGCAGCCACATGTATCCTGACACATAAAAACAAAGCCACCATGTCACCCAAAGGGGTCTATCCATAGAACAAACTGCAATAACTGTTACCATAGTGTGTATGGAGTATAAAACTGCATACATGTGAACTTTTCCTGAGGCCAAAGTGGGAAATTTTCACTTGAAAAGTGGGAGATGTTATTTTTATATTAACAAAGAAGTTACCGGTTTCCAAGTAGGGAGATTTCTATAAATGTGTAAAACACCCCTTATTTTTAATTTATTTTGAACCTTAAAAGTGCGAGAGTTCACATGTATGAAGAGACACTAGACATAATTGTTAAGAAGTTAAAAAATATACATGCTATAATGAACACTGAAGTTTAAAATTTTAAAAACAACTTGCTGTTTATCTAAACCTATAAAAACAACAACACTGTCTTTTTGTTTTTTCAAGACCAAATCAACCAACTACTTTAATAGTCTTTGAAATGAAAAGGTATTTCTCTTACTATATATTGCAATACATGTATAACATTGAGAATCTTTTGCTTAAAAGTGCATGGTTTTAAAAAATAAAAATAATGTATAATCATAATACTTGTGAAATAGATTTTATAAAAAAATGTATATAACCTACCATGAAACAACAAAAATCAACTGGACGGAATTTTTAGAAACTGGCAGTCATTTCAATAATGATTTTTGTGCGAAGACAAAAAAACAATCAATCTCACATTGATAAAGACAACAATACATAATTGAACAATGTCCCGGTCACATTTGGACAGCTCCTAGGGAACTCGCTGATCTAGATCTAAACTATTTGCCTAAGCCTTGCAAAAAGCAGGCTAACAAGGTTTTTCATATTTTACAGAAGGTAAACAAAATCTTGCTGTAGTGAACTGATCTTCTGACTTAGTATTATAAAAAAAATGTTTTTCTTTTTTTTTGCATTTGTTACTTAAACTTTAATAAGTAGAGGGATTAGGGATTAGCCGGCATTTTTGCCGATACTGCGCAGCAACATTTCTATCATTATAGCACAGGGGCACTTATGAGGCGCCCAAGGACTGAACCCGGCCGGTCCATTATACTGACACCGACGAGTCAGGCGTAATGCTGTCCCCTTAGCCCCGAGTTTTAGAGGGAAGCCACTACTACCAACTTTAAAGTCTTATGGTTTGACCCGGCCGGGATTCGAACCCACGACCTTTCCGGTCCGCAAGCCGACACTTTTATAAGTAGATGTATTGATAGTGCATTTGTCTGGATTTGTTTTACCTCTGATTTAAGGAAGAATAGTCTTTCATTCAGCTATCAATAAACTCTTGTCCTACAATTGCATTATTTTCTTAAATGTGGTTTATCTTTGTTTTTATGTTTGTATAAACTATCACTGACCTTATTTTAATATGAAGAACACATCACCAAGTAAACCAAGTTTGCACATCCAAATATCTTACTCCTTAAAACACATAATTACCTACAAAATATTCTCCAATCTTGAATTTTACGAAAGATTGGGGAAATAAAATTTCAAAAAGCATACATACACATTTGCAAATAATTAAACAAAGTGTATTATACCTATATTATATAGCATATCCATGATAGCCCTTTATTTAATTTTTCTTTGGTTATCAGCCAATAACCTGCACACAAAACAAATTGGTAACCAGTCCACAATTAACAAAAGCACAAATTTCAACAATGTAAATAAATATTTTTTCTTACGAATATCATCCTCAAAATAAATAAACAAGGGACCCAAACCAACATGAATGTAATCAGTTGTTGCACATTGCAAGCTGTATTGTGTTTCTCATAATTATATCTGGTAATTAACACACAACCTCTGCCATTTTTGTGAACACATACACATTCAAATCAACAATGAAACAGATTACCAAACTTGAGTAATGGGCATTGCTCTATATTAAACACAAGAGAAGAGAAATGATAAGTTGCTACATAAACATGTTTTTTACTAATACATCATTTAAAAGGCAATGATTTGTTTGATTTGAAAGAAAAGCAATGATAAAACAATCAATGAAAATCTTAATTTATTAGATAATGATAAAACATACTTTAGATTTAGATAAAGAAGATATGACAAAAATGTACACAAAAATAAGATCATTGGTAAAGAAATAAAAAGGAACATTTGCTTAAAGATAATAAATACACAGCTAAAACATAAGAATACAAAGTGCAGCACAAAATCAACATTGTCAAAATAAATAATCAAACTGATGTAAACATTGATCCATGTCTAGAAATAAAACATACAACAAACAACAAATAAATAACAATGACAAAAATTAATGAAGAACAACATAAAAATAACTCTCCTACTTCTTAACACTGTTTCATTAAGATGTCTACTGTTGCAACCATGCCAGATGCAAAATAAGAAATTTTCAACAGGGGAGGTCACTTTTACTGGGTTGGAATATATATATGACTACTGACATTGAATACCTGACCTTTTAAGGTTACAAGGTAGCTTAAAAAGTAACAGCTCCTAAACAATCTGCCTCACTTCAAAAAGATAACATCCAGAAGTAACAAGAGTAGACAGTGAGACAGAATATGAGAAATAGCTCTGATACTAGCCATTTGTCATCATAAGTTACATCTTACTAGTATCTCACCACTACAACAGTGGTACAGAGATGGGTTGGGACGAGTAGATAGGGTAACCAAGGGGCGGGTCTGCAGCCTGGACTGTCAGGTTACGCAGAACCACTGGGTGAGCCTGTATGCTGTATCGCTCTTCATCATCATTGGTCATGTAGAGAAGTTCAAGCCCCAGGTTGGCCCACTGGCCCCTAACCACCTCGCCGTTGAGCCGACCAATGTTCACATCAACCTTCTGCAGGGTCAGTGTGCGACTGTTATATGTGTTCTAAAAACAAAAACATAAGAACAGTCATAATGCAAAGATTATAGAGGTCAGTGGATTCACTGTTGCCATGAAATCTTTAGGTTGGTTAAATTAGTAAGCTTTTATGAAAGGAGGCTCTAAACAGGCTTTTCATGGTTAACAGATATAATTCTAGAAGTCAGTTAATTACTAGTAAACATATCTTTTATAAGCATAATGAAAAAAAAAAGTTTTTTCATGTAATTTATCCAATACTATATGCAGTTCTTAAAAATCACATTTTTGGCCTGTTAAAGATTTAATAAGTCTTACAATTTCTTAGTCATGTTAACCAACTACCGGCCTACAATACCTGTGTATTACTATGTCCAAGTGAGAAGAGGTTTGGCTGTGAGTCTAGGACAGCTACTGTCCACTCAGGCTCACGCTCCAAACCGATGTACCAGTTCTGGTCATAGTCCTCAAGAGCCTCTTGCCACTCCTCAGGGCTAGTCAGCTCCCCCAGCAGGATCTGGTCTAGCATCAACTTGAAACCATACCTGCAAATCAGATACAGTTTTTGTTATAAATTGTTAAGAAACCATTTCAAAAAACAAAACTCCTTACCAGTAGGTAATACTGAACAATGTTTGGTCATACATTCATATTAAATATTCCAGTATTAATATGAAACCATACATGCCAATATGTCAAACTGTTGATTATATACATGTATTGCTAACAGCAATATTGTAACATTCCATAAATATAAGCTACAAGAAGTTACTCATACAATGAAGAGATGCAGAATATTGCAATCCTGTTATAAAAACAAAATTAATGACATTGGCTACATTAACTAACCACTACCCACAGCATGTGGCTGATTAATATTAGTTCAGTAGGTGTTCATCGACTGTATCGTTTTGACGATCCAACTATATTTTATACAATTATTAAATTCAATTTGTCGCAATTATGAACAATAACATTGTGTATAAAGACCTTATATTTTTGACATTTATAAATAATGAGGAAGGGTAAGTCAACATTCAAGCTCTCACCTGAAGGACTGTTTGACAAGGTTCTGGAGCTCCTTGTGTTCTCCGAGCCAGTCCCACATGGCGTTGATGCTCACGTCCCCCATATAGCACTTGTATAGGTAGCTGGGACCGCCATAACCACCTGATATACAAACAGGGTAGAGCTACATTTTTTTTTCATTATGAATTTGCTGCCTTCAAAATTGAAGCATATTCCGAAAGAATTAGCATTACACATTCATTCACAATATTCACATAATTCTGAGACCGGACTTACAAGTATTGCAAGAAATTATTATATACAGTTTGGAAGCTTGGTTTTGGAAGCTAGAATCATTTAATTTCATTAAGTCTCTAATAGCCACTTTGTTCATAATATAAGCTCCTGGCAACCACAATTAAACTTTACAGTTTGAAGAAATGTTAAGGTCTGACCTTCTTCAATACAAATTTAATAACACACAAACAGAGCAACAAATCTAGCCAACCATTGAACCCACCTTGATTGTCAAAGATGGAGTAGCAGGCCATGATGAGTTGTGAGTAACTGTTGAGTAATGTATCATCTCCTTTAACCTCAGTGAGCACTTTCTCCTCTGTCATTCCCTCACAATTCCAGTCAAGACACGACAACACGTGTCTGTACCAGTCACTAGGGAACTTATTTAACAACCGCGATACCTGTGACCGATCTAACGGCAGCTCCCTCCATCCAACTGGCATGCTCATCTGTGACGAGTATGGACTTTTAAAGTCTGGTGAGCCAGCCAAGTTGGTCTGTGGTTTATAAATGGTGTTTCCAAAACCCTTGCCAACTGTGAACTTATTCTGTTGCTGGGGTTTTGGCTTTGTTACATCAAAAGCCGGCATCCCTATGTCTAGTTCATCAAACAAGTCCTCTATATCTGGACTTTTAGTTCTTGAGGATTGATTAATCACAGGTGGGGGGGCTGGTTTCGGAGCTGCTTTGTTTGCAGTCTTTTTCTTGGTCCCACTTCCATCATCTGAGAAAATACTGTCAGTGAAGCTGTCTAAGGAACCCCAAGAGGAGGTGCGCTTCTTACTGGAAGGATTTAACACAGGGGGAGGGGAAGGTGACCTTGTCTCTTGTCTTACACCTGGCACTAATGGTGGAAGTGTCGACTTCTTAGTGCCATTTAGCACTAACTGCTTATTGCTTGGCAGCTTATTATCAACAGTATCATATTCTAACTCTTTTACATTTTTCTTGTTATTATCACTTCCTAACACAAATGATAGCTCTTTGTCTTGTTTTTTACTTTTTTGCAATGCATCTTCTTTCCGTTTCTTTTTATTTACATATTTAAGGAGAACCCACACTAAACTCTTAAGGAAAGCTGTTTGAGTCAGCTCTGTACTGTTTGGACTATCTATCACACCTGTCAATACATTTCTAGCATCTGAATACACATTTAGATAACATGCATCTGTGGGAGTCAGGCAATGAAGAGGGTACTCATTCAGCTTGCCTAGGGCACTAGCTGATTCCACTTCAAAAGCATTTTCAAATATTTCATCTATCCTAGCAGCCTCGGCTGTGTGGCAGGATGTCTCCTGAAGTTCAAGACCTTTCACACTTAATGTGCAGTATGCTGCTCCTCTCTCAAGAACCATAACCCACACAAGTCTGTCTTGAAATCTCACCAAATAGTGGTTGCCTGGAGAAGCCTCCCCTGTTGATTATAAAGAAATCAGAAAAATAGAAATCACCATTGAAATTACAGTAAAATGCCACCTTATGACTGTGCCACTAAAGCTACCATGTCTTAATTAAGGCCAATTTTCACAAGTACAATCTATTTGGCTTCTTTATTCATTTAGAAACCTGACAGCAATAAGGTGCATGTCGCTAATCAGGCATAACAACTAGTTCTACTAGAACATATTGTGTATTTCTTATGTACCTTAATTGTCACAATCTTGACCAGAACAACAAATCACCCATGATGTGATGTGCACTCGCTTATCAGGAAAGTAATGTCCTCCAGTGCATTTGCAATTTACAATCTAGGACCCCCGAGGTCACACGAAGTCATGATTTTAGTCAAGTAGGTGCTTATTAACTGGTATAGAGAAACATTCAAGTGCTTTAAGATACAGATTAATTGAAAAAAAATGTGAAAAACAATTAACTTGTGTGCAAGATTGAACAGTTTTACATGCAATTAGCACATTTTAAATTAGATTATACATTTAAATCTTCAATAAAATGATGACTTGTACATTTAGACAGTTTATTGATTACATTAATGATTATTATATGAAGTTTTCATTGAATCAATAATTTATATGAGTTAAGATATTTTCAAAACATAATTTTGTTTAACACATGATGAAAAAAGTGTGGTAGTTTTTTTTGTTTGTTTTATGACCCTTTTCAATTAAAGTCACTATTAAAACCACTTTGAGTCAAAATGAAAGGTGGTTGTAAAAGAGGCATTTCACTGTACTTTATTTTAATATTAATAACATGAAAACTTGGTCAAATAGGTCTAAAATGATTCCAAAATCACTTAAGAAATTAAAAGGTGTTGAACCAAAAACGCCTATTAAAATATAAAATAACAGCATAAAATAATTACTTTTTCAATTTAGCATACCATCTGGTCTTGCAGATTTATTATTTATTATTTAAATGGGCTTACACATTTAATTACTTAAAAAAATAAAGAGGATTCTCTTGCACTTACCCATGCTTCCATTAGCGAACCCAGTACTAAATGCCTTTGTCAACTCAGGTGTTAGTTGTTTGTAGAAGTTTGTATCAGGGCAACTATTGGCTGATGCCCCGACCTCCTCTGGCCAAGATCTGAGAGGACGTGGAAAAGACAGGAAGAACAGGGGCAGAGTAAACAAGGACAGCAGTGGCACAGACACTGCTGATGCCATGGCGATGACTGCTACTATCAGTGGCAGGAGAATCAGGGACACCACAATGATGGGGACAGTGGAGGCTCGACGTTGTTTCTTGTCGGTCCAGGAGCTGATAAGAAGGGCAAAGAAGAAGTAGAGCTTGTTGGAGAATTGATAGAGACGGTCCCTGCACAGGGATGTAATCATGAACAGGATGGGCACTCCCATCTCAACAACGGTGGTGTCAGTTGTCATGGTTACTAGCACCAGATGGACCACAGATAGTTCCAGCAGGGAATGGGCAGTGCTCTGCCAGATCTGCAACAGAGAGAAGTAAATATTCATCCTCTGAATTTTTAAAGGTAGAAATAGCTAAAGAGGTTCAAGTTACATATCATGGAGAAATATTCAAGCACATGCATCATGGGCTAGATGGGTATAATCATGGCTCCCAAGTACAGCAGGGGGGAAGCTTCTTCCCCTGAAAACCTAACCCTTCCTCATGCATATACCACTTTATGCTTTTCAAAGCATACACAATTATCACTTTGATCTTGATCAGAATCTAAACTAATCTATATTTGCTGACTGGTTTAGCCAAGGAAATATAAATAAATTATGAACATATGCATGTCAAAAATATACTTTTTTAAAAGTAAATCAACAAAATTAGGTGAAATTTTAAAATCATATGTATTTACTACTAATGAAAAGTTTTATTTCTGAAAAGACACTCCGTAAGTCTTGTGCTAGATAGACTAAGGTGCTATGTCTTAGTGACTCTCATCAATATTTAACTATTTAGACATAACATGAGAACAGAAACATAAATAGTATGGGAATTGAAATGATCTTAAATTTAAGTTAGAAAAATTTAAAAATGTTCAGCTTTTTATTATCTTCTGGCTGCATTAAATCTTTTAAAAACATGAATTTTTAAAAATGCAAAAAGTAAAAATAAAGTTCTGAAATTTTTAAGTAACTTCCTCCTATCACTTTAGAGTCTGATTGTGTACCTTTATACCGTTGTCACAAACAGTATCACAAACAAAAGCACATATCTTTTGGTGTTAAGTAGGTTTCACCACACGCTTCATGCTTACATCAATAAGATAAACTTAATTATGTTTACTGCCTTGTCAGATTAAGACCCATTTGTATAAGATAAATACATGCTGTAAATGTTGTACATGGATGTCCAATATGGCCTCTACATCATGCCTGTCTGACTACTCACCCATCTGAAGGCTCTGATGGTGCCAAATGTGTACCAGACGGCCCTGGATCTACTCATGGCTGCAGTTAGAGCTACAGAGCTGGGGGCACTGCTCGTGATGGTGATGGACAGGTAGGCCAGCATCACCAGAGGACACACTGTGGCAGAGATTGGGGATAGTTAGGTATGGCAAAGTCTTTTGATGGTTTTTATCATGGATATAATTTAAAACTAATTATATTTTAGAAGGTCTTTTTCAATTTTGGACAAAATCTGTAAAACATTAAATGCAAAAAGAGAATATGCTGTAAATGTTTTAGTCAAAAAGAGCACAAACAGTTATATCTTTAATGTGATGCCTACAATGATAGGTAATGCCTTTTCTATGAGCGATGGTGTTTTTACTGTGATAGGTGATGTCTTACCTGTGATAGGTGATGTCTTTATTGTTATAAATGATGTTTTCACAGTAATAGGTTATGTCTTCATTGTAACAGGTGATGTCTTTTCTGTGATGATGGTTTTGCTGTAATAGGTGATGTCTCTACTGTGATAGGTGGTCTTTATTGTGATAGATGATGTCTTTTCTGTGATAAATGATGTTTTAACTGTACTAGGTATTTTATTTACTGTGATATGTGATGTCTTTTCTGTGATAGGTGATGTCATCAATGTGATAGGTGATGTCTTTACTGTGATAGGTGATGTCAACAATGTGATAGGTGTTGTCTTTACTGTGATAGGTGATGTAATAGCATGTTTTATGCATGATATAATGCCACAACGATATCATATTGAACAACTATTCTTTTAGAAACCAACAAATAAATAATAGAGAAGCAATAGCTAAACATTATAAAGCTAGGTCCTTGTTGAAGCCTAGCACAAAACATATTACTTGATCTTTTCACCCTGTCTTCTGCATAGACAGAAAAAGTAAAAATAAAAAAAAAATATAACAAAGCAAAGACTGTCGAAGAGAGCTGTGGATCTCAGTGTTTACAATGAAGTACAATCACATTATTTGTTAATGCTTCCGCTCCACCTACCCCAGTTAATAAGACCTCTGCGAATGAATCCCAGAGGTCTGAGGTAGTGTTTCCTGTCATGAAAGGGTCGCTGTGACTGTATGGTGCGTGGGAACAGCATGTTACGCCACAAGGTGAACACAATGAACACCCCCTGGATGTCTCGTAGGACCTTCTCTACCACACATAGGCCAATGATCACATAGCCAATAATCTTCCAGGTGTTGGAGCTGAAACTTGAGCTCTCCTTGTTTAACAGGCCTAAAACAGACAATATCAGTTGGAGAACATTGTTTTTATCATCAGTGTTAAAATATTAGCATGAAATTGAAAATGTAACATTTTGATTTCCATATTCATTTTCTTTGTTTCAAAGTTTTGCAACTGATTATACTTAGAAAATAAATATCAAATAAACTTCAAGCAACATGGTCACAGCTTGTGTAGGAACATGACACATAAAAACAAGACCAGCACTTCATGTGTATTTAAATTATTGTGTCACTTTTGAGCCATCAGCATACTGTTTATTAATATTGTTTATAGCTTAAGTTGTACACATAATATATGTTACTGGATGTCCAGTTTGAGGGATTTGGGATTTGTCGGCATTTTTGCCAATACTGTGCAGCAACATTTCTATCATGAAAGCACAGGGGCACTTATGAGGTGCCCAGGGACTGAACCCGGCCGGTCCATTATACTGACACCGACGAGTCAGGCGTAATGCTGTCCCTTTAGTCCCGAGCGTTAGAAGGGAAGCCACTACTACCAGCTTTAAAGTCTTTGGTTTGACCAAGCCGGGGTTTGAACCCGCAACCTCCCGATCCGCAAGCTGACGCTCTACCACCTGAGATATTGCAGCCGGTTCCAGTTCGAATATCAGTAAGTACTAAGTTGTTGGGTTCAAGCATAGTGTTGCAATGCTTTGTATTCTCCCTATCTAAGGACAACACAATCATTTTAAGGACAGAAAGTTTATTTAAAATTTAGTGATCAGAGGTAAGTCTTTATTCCATTATTCATTATGTACTTCAAAGTTTTGCTGTTGGAAACAAAAAAGTAAAAAGTGCAAATTTGACCAGGGGTGATTAGGTTATTTCAAAGGAACAACAGATTAAAGTAAAAGACAATGGATATCTATATCAATAACAATATAATAAAAAAAATGTTTAAAAACAATAAAAGAAAATTGACACTAAAATTAATTTTTGAAACATGACATAAATGAATGCTTTGTGCTTTAACATTAAATTGTAGCAAGCAATCACTAGTCAAAGTTGCTTCTCAGAAGATGGATGTAAATGCTACTACTTTCAGTGCAAAAGAAAGTGTGATTTAAAATAACGTACAAGAACTTCTATGCTGATCGTTATAGCATTTTACCACTACAGAGTAAGTTAACTCAAACACCTTCATGCTTAATTACCTGCCATGACTCCAACAATTACCAACATGACCAGATGGTACAGCCCCTCTAGTGGGCCCCACTTCCATAGGAAGGGTTGGCTTTTCTTCTTTGCTGGTTCCCTAACATCATAGTGACTGGCTCCTACTTTATTCCTTGATCTCACAAAGTGGATGATCTGAGACCCAAGCCCTCCCAGGTCAGTACTTAGCAGATAACCAGCACATGCTGACAAGAGGACAGTTCCCAGTGAAACCTTGATGTAATAGGCTCCCAGAAATACTGCTGCTGATAACACACTCATCACTACCAGTCTGGAATGAATATGAACAAATCTTATTTATTTGTTGTTAAGTCTATTTTTATAAACTTGGATGAACAAGTCTTTGTAGGTCCGTCTTAAGGTTATAAGACTTCAAAAGTCTAAAAGATTATAAATTATTAATCAATAACTAAAACAAGAACAATCATTGAAAATGCTAAACATCCCCAGACCCTAGTTTGTCAGTTTCTGTAATCATGTCAAATCAAATGTCATTTAGAAATTTAGACAGTAATGAAGTACTAATGATATCCTCAACTGCCCTTGGTACTTTCAACTGCTGAGAAGTTAAATCAAAATTTCACCTAAGATAGCCTAGAAATATTGGGACAAAAATACATTCAACAAATATAACAAAGAGCCATAGCTCTATAACAAACAAACTGGTCATGATGTGCTTACAAGGCTTGGTATGTTTAAAAGTTGTCAAGTATAAAAAAAAATCTGACCAATGGTATCTGAGAATAATGGGGACAAAATATATCCAATACCCATATCTCAGATATCCATGGTTCTATCCAGACATTTGTCTGGGATCTTCCTCCAAAAATAATTAGCTAGACACTGCCAATTTGATCATTATTGTGTGTGATGTAACAAAAAAACACAACAACATCTAACTGTTGTCACATTTCCTAAGTCCAGTCTGCAGTTATGCCTCCCATCACTTATAAATTTAATAGCCTCTACAGAGTTCCTTCCAAACATGCAGAAAAACCATCTTTACCAATGCCCAGTCAAGGTATCTTACCTGAGGTCTGAGGCAGTGAAGGAACCCCCAAACAGGAAGACATGTGCCTGTTCTAGTGCATACAAGAGGAAGGTATCAACAGGGGCCAACACCCCTAGGGTCCACAAGATTGGCAGGAACACAAACAGCACATGGAGCACCTGGTTGGTGAGCAGGAAGTCTGAGGAGTGGTACCTGAAATAATCGTCAGCTTGATAATCACATATTTATAAAGCTTAATAAGTGTAGATCCAGATCAGCATACGCCATACTATTTAACACTGAGTCTCCAGCAATAAGACTTCTGATCCTGCAATCAACTTTTTAACTAAGTACTAATACTTTAGTATGGGTTATTGACAAATGTAGAAGGCTAGAAGATAATATAGTAAACAAATAATATGGTTGTCTGGGAATATATGCTGAAAATGAATGTATATATTGCAGGATTTAGTATTTGTATAGGGTCGTATTATGCACTAAACACATTGTCAGACTCAGCAAGATAGCATGTCTATTTTTAACAAGATGTTTGACTGTCTATCTGTGATATAATTTGTTCCCTACATATCGTCAACAGGATAATGCCAACAACATATGAACTCTTCTATTATTAAACATAAAGACAGGATTTTGAACTCTTCCTTCAGTTTTTTGTGTTGACAACATGATGTACTAGAGAGGTTAAAATATGTGGAACATAAGACAAGAAGCATCATTCTTCAATGTCAGGAACATGAGACAAGAAGCACCATTCTTCAATGTCAGGAACATGAGACAAGAAGCACCATTCTTCAACGTGTGAAACATGAGGCACAAAGCACCATACTTCTATGTGTGGAACATGAGACAAGAAAACAGCATACTGTAAAGTGTGGAACATGAGACAAGAAAGCATCATACTTCAATGTGTGGAACACAAGACAAAAAATACCACAATTTCATTTGTGGAAAATGAGACAAGAAAGCCCCTGTACCTACCTGTGCAAAAGATCAAACATGATGAAGACATAGACATAGAATGCCCTCATGATGGCAGATAATTCCAGCCAATCAGTGGTCCGGTAGGTCGCTGTCTCAGGTGGGGCTGTTGTTGTCAGGGGATACTGGGCAATCAGCAATGCAAACCAGCCAAGGATAAATATCAACACAACACCACCTGTAGAACAATAGGCATGTTTCAGTTGAATATTGGTTTAAATATGGATTAATTTAAGGCTGCACACATGATAATCAAACAAGAAATGTCACTGGAAATGATTTATGCATCTGAAAATAAAAATAGCCTGAAATATAACTAAATGTTATGTGCAACACATCACATGTTTGTCATATGGTAAGGTTCTTCTGTCCCAAATGAGGTTGTAGCCAAACAGCGACTTCATTTGTGAGACGTTGGAGACATAATTCCCTAAGGGAGCATTTTGATGTATCTGAGATAGATAGGCAAATAGTGTAGATCAAGATCAGCCAGGTACTGTCAAAAGTTGTTTGATCAGGATCAGCAGTATTTGCTGCAGACTCTCAGCCATATGTAGAGTAACTTTTGTATGTAGTTCTGTTGGTTATTTCAATTATCTAAAAATAGCATGAAAAGCGTCAATGAGTTTACCTGTATTGTATTCAAAGAGTTTGTTCAATGTGGTGGGCAGCAAGTACCATAGTCCCAGTCCACACATGGGACCTGCCACCAGGGCATGCACAACGATGTTGAAGCGGTATTTCTTGCTGGGTACCACAAACTTGAACGTGTCCCCATCACAACAAGAGATAAAGTCGACCTCATCCTCCTCTGCCAACAAATTTCGTTTCTTTATGATGGGCAGGTCCTGGACATGGCTAAAATGCTGAAAGGAAATATAATGAAAATAGTGACAAGCAGTAACACAGTTTTCAAAAAAAAATTTACTATTCAGGAAAGAATGACAAACATGGAAAGTCAAGTACAAATATTGATTCAATTCAGATCTGTGAGTAAGGAAAAGTTTGTTTTTCGTGTTTGAAATACATAGCAGTGACCAATTATAGTCAATTTTAAAAAGTGTGGGAAAGCAATAATAGTACAGTTCTTATCATTGTGTTACCAACAAACAAATGAAAACACTTTTTTTTAACACAAGTAACTACACTAAAAAAGACACTCCAAATTGACTTTCATGTAGAAACTTAAGTATATTTATTTAGAAAAGTTAGTTAAACACAAAACATCACTTTAAACTTAATACCTACCTGTACAAGAAGAGAGATGAGTTGGGCCAGGAGGACGTACACAAACATTGTTCCACCATAAACATACACTGCTATATAGTCATGGATGGCGTCCAGCTCCACCAGCAGTGTGAACAGCCCGCCTAGGATGAACGGGAACCAAAACACAATCAGCTGGTTGATGTACACATAGAACGGGGCATCATAGCCAAGACGCAGCTTCAACCCTCCAAGAATAGTCTGGGGGAAACGCTTCGAGAAGAACTCCAACTTGTACTCATTGAGCAATGGTACACCTGCCCCCATGATGTACGTTATCCACTGTTTGTGGCCTGGAATACATTTGAAATAAATGATAAGTAAATTAAATGAACACAACTTCATGACCGGACCTGGTAGTGCAATCGGTAGAGCGTCGACTCCAGGTATGGGAGGCCCTGGGTTCGATCCCGGGCCGCGACATACCAAAGTCGTTAAAAATGGTAGTGGTATAGCTCCCTTGCTAACGCTCAAGCAAATATAAGGGTAGTTCCATGACTGCTTGGCCCGATGTTAGGATAATGTGACCGGGTGTGGTATCATGCCAGGTGTTCACGGCATGCTATACACAATGAAGGCAGCACTATATCTGCTTCAAGTGGACACTGTCTCCAGATAACTGAAATACTGTTGGTAGGACTATAAACCCAATAGACAAACAAACAAACAAAACTTCATAAATCACACTGAATATACACTTAACCCTTAGCTTGCTACATTGATCAATAATCAATACTAATTTTTATTCATCTTCTTATATTTACAAGCAAAGGTTTCTTGGCATATTGGGAGAGACACAGCAGCAAATAGTGTAGATCCTGATCACAACACCCAGCTGGGAGCTGACTGATATGGTTCTACACTTCTTGCCTAAGCCGTGTAAATACATGCTTAGTTGGCTAAGAGTAAATGTGAACAATTGATCGAAACAATGGATACAGTAAAGAAGTAAATAAGGATGTTTTAGAAGGGGCAGAATGTATGCATTACAGTTAAAAGATGTATGTACACTTGCACCAGCAATTAAAATCAAAGTACAAAAAACCTCACCAACTTGGCAATTTATAACCCACTGTAGCTCTGTTTGGGAAAAAAACACCTTGAAAGAAAAAAAAATCTCTTATTGTAAGGTCTTTAGACACATATTTTCATTCTATTTACATATTTTCAAATTAAACCAAAACTATTCATTTTTGAGAGAGAAAAAGGCTCAAAGCTTGCAGAATGTTTAATTTGATCTCTGCTAGCCTAAATAATTTAAGGTGTAAATGTGGATTGTCAATATTGTGTGTTTTGCTACACTGGTGTAGGAACATATCAGCCTATAGACTAACAATACTCACAACAATTATAGGATCCTATAACACAGGAGAATCA
Organism: Sinonovacula constricta; assembly: GCA_007844125.1. Classification (NCBI taxonomy): domain Eukaryota; kingdom Metazoa; phylum Mollusca; class Bivalvia; order Cardiida; family Solecurtidae; genus Sinonovacula; species Sinonovacula constricta. Next base: position 44,828,871 of record CM017557.1, on the reverse strand, counting down.
ATGTTGCCACCTGTTTAAACCTATCTATTCAAATGGAAAATAAGTTCTTTCATCATATATAAATCTCTCTTGACCGCCCACTTCTTTTGTGGGACCTGTAGTCAGGTTCTGAGTACCACTTCTTTTGTGGGACCTGTAGTCAGGTTCTGAGTACCACTTCTTTTGTGTGGGACCTGTAGTCAGGTTCTGAGTACCACTTCTTTTGTGGGACCTGTAGTCAGGTTCTGAGTATCACTTCTTTTGTGTGGGACCTGTAGTCAGGTTCTGAGTACCACTTCTTTTGTGGGACCTGTAGTCAGGTTCTGAGTATCATTTCTTTTGTGGGACCTGTAGTCAGGTTCTGAGTATCACTTCTTTTGTGGGACCTGTAGTCAGGTTCTGAGTACCACTTCTTTTGTGTGGGACCTGTAGTCAGGTTCTGAGTACCACTTCTTTTGTGGGACCTGTAGTCAGGTTCTGAGTATCATTTCTTTTGTGGGACCTGTAGTCAGGTTCTGAGTACCACTTCTTTTGTGTGGGACCTGTAGTCAGGTTCTGAGTACCACTTCTTTTGTGGGAACTGTAGTCAGGTTCTGAGTACGACTTCTTTTGTGGGACCTGTAGTCAGGTTCTGAGTACCACTTCTTTTGTGGGACCTGTAGTCAGGTTCTGAGTACCACTTCTTTTGTGGGACCTGTAGTCAGGTTCTGAGTACCACTTCTTTTGTGGGACCTGTAGTCAGGTTCTGAGTACCACTTCTTTTGTGGGACCTGTAGTCAGGTTCTGAGTACCACTTCTTTTGTGGGACCTGTAGTCAGGTTCTGAGTATCATTTCTTTTGTGGGACCTGTAGTCAGGTTCTGAGTACCACTTCTTTTGTGGGAACTGTAGTCAGGTTCTGAGTACCACTTCTTTTGTGGGACCTGTAGTCAGGTTCTGAGTACCACTTTTTTTGTGGGACCTGTAGTCAGGTTCTGAGTACCACTTCTTTTGTGTGGGACCTGTAGTCAGGTTCTGAGTACCACTTCTTTTGTGGGACCTATAGTCAGGTTCTGAGTATCACTTCTTTTGTGGGACCTGTAGTCAGGTTCTGAGTATCACTTCTTTTGTGTGGGACCTGTAGTCAGGTTCTGAGTATCATTTCTTTTGTGGGACCTGTAGTCAGGTTCTGAGTATCATTTCTTTTGTGGGACCTGTAGTCAGGTTCTGAGTACCACTTCTTTTGTGTGGGACCTGTAGTCAGGTTCTGAGTACCATTTCTTTTGTGGGACCTGTAGTCAGGTTCTGAGTATCACTTCTTTTGTGGGACCTGTAGTCAGGTTCTGAGTACCACTTCTTTTGTGGGAACTGTAGTCAGGTTCTGAGTATCATTTCTTTTGTGGGACCTGTAGTCAGGTTCTGAGTATCACTTCTTTTGTGGGACCTGTAGTCAGGTTTTAAGTACCACTTCTTTTGTGGGACCTGTAGTCAGGTTCTGAGTACCACTTCTTTTGTGTGGGACCTGTAGTCAGGTTCTGAGTATCATTTCTTTTGTGGGACCTGTAGTCAGGTTCTGAGTATCATTTCTTTTGTGGGACCTGTAGTCAGGTTCTGAGTATCATTTCTTTTGTGGGACCTGTAGTCAGGTTCTGAGTACCACTTCTTTTGTGGGACCTATAGTCAGGTTCTGAGTACCACTTCTTTTGTGTGGGACCTGTAGTCAGGTTCTGAGTACCACTTCTTTTGTGTGGGACCTGTAGTCAGGTTCTGAGTATCATTTCTTTTGTGGGTCCTGTAGTCAGGTTCTGAGTACCACTTCTTTTGTGGGACCTGTAGTCAGGTTCTGAGTACCACTTCTTTTGTGGGACCTGTAGTCAGGTTCTGAGTACCACTTCTTTTGTGGGAACTGTAGTCAGGTTCTGAGTACCACTTCTTTTGTGGGACCTGTAGTCAGGTTCTGAGTACCACTTCTTTTGTGGGACCTATAGTCAGGTTCTGAGTACCACTTCTTTTGTGGGACCTGTAGTCAGGTTCTGAGTACCACTTCTTTTGTGGGACCTGTAGTCAGGTTCTGAGTATCACTTCTTTTGTGGGACCTGTAGTCAGGTTCTGAGTACCACTTCTTTTGTGGGACCTGTAGTCAGGTTCTGAGTACCACTTCTTTTGTGGGACCTGTAGTCAGGTTCTGAGTACCACTTCTTTTGTGGGACCTGTAGTCAGGTTCTGAGTACCACTTCTTTTGTGGGACCTGTAGTCAGGTTTTAAGTACCACTTCTTTTGTGGGACCTGTAGTCAGGTTTTAAGTACCACTTCTTTTGTGGGACCTGTAGTCAGGTTCTGAGTACCACTTCTTTTGTGTGGGACCTGTAGTCAGGTTCTGAGTACCACTTCTTTTGTGTGGGACCTGTAGTCAGGTTCTGAGTATCATTTCTTTTGTGGGACCTGTAGTCAGGTTCTGAGTACCACTTCTTTTGTGGGACCTGTAGTCAGGTTCTGAGTATCATTTCTTTTGTGGGACCTGTAGTCAGGTTCTGAGTATCACTTCTTTTGTGGGAACTGTAGTCAGGTTCTGAGTACCACTTCTTTTGTGAGACCTGTAGTCAGGTTCTGAGTACCACTTCTTTTGTGGGACCTATAGTCAGGTTCTGAGTACCACTTATTTTGTGGGACCTGTAGTCAGGTTCTGAGTATCACTTCTTTTGTGGGACCTGTAGTCAGGTTTTAAGTACCACTTCTTTTGTGGGACCTGTAGTCAGGTTCTGAGTATCATTTCTTTTGTGGGACCTGTAGTCAGGTTCTGAGTATCACTTCTTTTGTGGGACCTGTAGTCAGGTTCTGAGTATCACTTCTTTTGTGGGAACTGTAGTCAGGTTCTAAGTACCACTTCTTTTGTGGGAACTGTAGTCAGGTTCTAAGTACCACTTCTTTTGTGGGACCTGTAGACAGGTTCTGAGTATCACTTCTTTTATGGGACCTGTAGTCAGGTTCTGAGTATCATTTCTTTTGTGTGGGACCTGTAGTCAGGTTCTGAGTATCATTTCTTTTGTGTGGGACCTGTAGTCAGGTTCTGAGTACCACTTCTTTTATGGGACCTGTAGTCAGGTTCTGAGTATCATTTCTTTTGTGGGACCTGTAGTCAGGTTCTGAGTATCATTTCTTTTGTGTGGGACCTGTAGTCAGGTTCTGAGTATCATTTCTTTTGTGTGGGACCTGTAGTCAGGTTCTGAGTATCATTTCTTTTGTGTGGGACCTGTAGTCAGGTTCTGAGTATCACTTCTTTTGTGTGGGACCTGTAGTCAGGTTCTGAGTATCATTTCTTTTGTGTGGGACCTGTAGTCAGGTTCTGAGTACCACTTCTTTTGTGTGGGACCTGTAGTCAGGTTCTGAGTATCATTTCTTTTGTGTGGGACCTGTAGTCAGGTTCTGAGTATCACTTCTTTTGTGTGGGACCTGTAGTCAGGTTCTGAGTATCATTTCTTTTGTGGGACCTGTAGTCAGGTTCTGAGTATCATTTCTTTTGTGGGACCTGTAGTCAGGTTCTGAGTATCACTTCTTTTGTGGGAACTGTAGTCAGGTTCTGAGTACCACTTCTTTTGTGAGACCTGTAGTCAGGTTCTGAGTACCACTTCTTTTGTGGGACCTGTAGTCAGGTTCTGAGTACCACTTCTTTTGTGGGACCTGTAGTCAGGTTTTAAGTACCACTTCTTTTGTGGGACCTGTAGCCAGGTTTTAAGTACCACTTCTTTTGTGAGACCTGTAGTCAGGTTCTGAGTATCACTTTTTTTGTGGGACCTGTAGTCAGGTTCTGAGTATCTGGAACAATGATCAGTAAATAGTCCTACAGAGGACTAATATCTAGAGTCAGTTTAAGAGCTCAAACTCACTTTTATACGCAATCCATTGTCTTAACCACTAGACATGTTGCCACTTTACTGAAGAAGATAATTTTTCTGTCTTACAAGCATATATACTTGCCAGCAAGCAGTTGGATCTACTCTATTTGCAAACAGAACTATTGCTTCAAACAGAGGTAGCAGGATAAGATTTAATGCTGAGCAGACAAAACTTTTGCTTTCAATAGAGGAAAGCATGGAAGGCTTTACCAGCATCATCACAGAAGAGTTGTGAGAACTGAAAATTCACAACTTGCCTTCACTGGGTGTGACAATAACAATAATACTATTGACAGATTCCACTAAACAACACTATGTTCAATTTGATTATGTGACTTCTAGTAAAAATAAATTAAACAGCAAGTGTAGCTATAGCTTTCGCTGCTATGTACCACTGCTGCAACTTCAGCTTGTGTTATGATTTGATAAACTTGCTACATGTTGATAGAGCTGTTACCTAGCAACAGCTCTCATTCAGTGACACCAATTATGCGATCAAATACATGAGAGAGAATCAATGGAGCTATCATTTTATTTATTACTTGAAAGCAACTAATCAAAAACCAACTCAGGATATATTGGGCTATCAAACACAAACACAGCAATATGAAATATTGGGCAACATTTAAAATCTATTATAAAACAACATAAATATGCACAAGGTTTTATGCAATGACATAAACGGAAACTTATTTTCAAGTTTTGTCCATAAATCTGAACTAAACTAATCCCAGAATTAAAATGTTGCAACTTAAGTCCTAAATAGAAAGCTTACTTCATGACAAGTGAATTTCATTCATGGTTAAATAAAAGAATATATGTGAAACTTGATATAATAGCAAGAATGAACAACTGACCTTTGTGCTAATCTTTAATCATTTTATGCCTTTCAAATTAAATAAGAATGAATTGACCTATTTAGCATAAGCCCTTAACTTTGACAAAAGTGATCAGGAACTCTGGCATAACTCTACTGGACCTGGCTTTCAGACCGATCTTTATGAAAACAAGAATCTCTGAATCGGACGATTTTCCAAATCTATCATTGTGCCATTATACCAAATATTGTGGCAGCATAGAGAAGTACAAAGCACAGGCAATTTTTATGAATTTGCTGTTAAAGCAACTGTTTACATATTTATGATGAATAATCAAACCTCCATCTGGTTTTCTCATAACTTTCAATATATAATGATGGGAGCTGTCAACTATTGTCAAGGAGACAGAATATGAGGCAAGAATATGAATAATTCACAAACAGGAAAAAAATATATTTGTCTCCAGAGACAAATCAAGTAGATTGTATAGGAACTTTATATTGGTTGTATGTAAATAACTGCTCTGGCTTGTGTGATAAAAGTAGGTTGTTATGCTGTGGGGACAAAGAATGGATGTGTCCTGAGAATTAGATTACTATTACAAGGTTGCATTTCTCGTTAATGGACCAGTGGAATATTTATATTTATTACTCAATGTAATTACATCAGCTTAAAAGGAAATGTCTGATAAAGAACAAGGTTACACATATACTTTGTGCTTGTTGTTTATTTGCTTAATTTATTTTTTACTTACACTGATTTTCCTGACATTTTTTTCCCATTATTTTTTTATAAGCTTTGAAACAGTAACAGCAAAACAAGACAAACAGATGCTGGAAATGCAGTCTCTTAACAATGAAAATTAGCATATCATATAATCTTCAGAAGTAGCCTATTTATCCAAGTCAGCCTATGGAAGTATCTATTGTGTCCTGTCAGGATCTGCCAGTATAATCTTTCACTTTACTTCTTAGCAACAATTGAACTGGCTTAAGCAAAATGTGTATATCCAGATCAGCTTGGCATCACATGATCAGGATCAGAAGGGCATCACGTGATCAGGATCAGCTTGGAGCAACTTGACCAGAATCAGCTTGGCCATGTGACCAGGATCAGCTTTGTGCCAGCTTGGTGCCACATGATCAGGATCAGTTTTGTGCCATGTGATCAGGTACAGCTTTGTGCCAGCTTGGTGCCACATGATCAGGATCAGCTTGGCACCATGTGATCAGGAACAGCTTTGTGCCAGCTTGGTGCCACGTGATCAGGATCAGCTTGGCACCATGTGATCAGGATCAGCTTTGTGCCAGCTTGGTGCCACATGATCAGGAACAGCTTGGTGCCATGCGATCAGGATCAGCTTGGTGCCATGTGATCAGGAACAGCTTGGTGCCACATGATCAGGATCAGCTTGGTGCCATGCGATCAGGATCAGCTTGGTGCCATGCGATCAGGATCAGCTTGGTGCCACGTGATCAGGATCAGCTTGGTGCCACGTGATCAGGATCAGCTTGGTGCCATGCGATCAGGATCAGCTTGGTGCCATGCGATCAGGATCAGCTTGGTGCAATGTAGATCAGGATCAGCTTGGTGCCATGCGATCAGGATCAGCTTTGTGCAATGGGATCAGGAACAGCTTTGTGCCATGTGATCAGGAACAGCTTGGTGCCATGCGATCAGGATCAGCTTGGTGCAACGTGATCAGGATCTGCTTGGTGCCAGCTTGGTGCCACATGATCAGGAATAGCTTGGTGCCATGCGATCAGGATCAGCTTGGTGCAATGTGATCAGGATCAGCTTAGTGCCACGTGATCAGGATCAGTTTAGTGCCATGTGACCAGGATCAGCTTTGTGCCAGCTTGGTGCCACATGATCAGGAACAGCTTGGTGCCATGTGATCTGGATCAGCTTGGCACCATGTGATCAGGATCAGCTTTGTGCCAGCTTGGTGCCATGTGATCAGGATCAGCTTGGCGCCACATGATCAGGATCAGCTTGGCGCCATGTGATCAGGATCAGCTTTGTGCCAGCTTGGTGCCACATGATCAGGAACAGCTTGGTGCCATGTGATCAGGATCAGCTTGGCGCCATATGACCAGGATCAGCTTTGTGCCACATGACCAGGATCAGCTTGGTGCCACGTGACCAGGATCAGCTTGGCGCCACATGACCAGGATCAGCTTGGTGCCATGTGACCAGGATCAGCTTGGTGCCACATGATCAGAATCAGCTTGGTGCCACATGACCAGGATCAGCTTGGCGCTACGTGACTAGGATCGGCTTGGTGCCATGTGACCAGGATCAGCTTGGTGCCATGTGATCAGGATCAGCTTGGTGCCATGTGACCAGGATCAGCTTTGCGCCATGTGATCAGGATCAGCCTGGTGCCACGTGATTAGGATCAGCATTGTGCCAAGTGATCAGGATAAGTTTGGTGCCAAGTGATTAGGATCAGCTTGGCGCCATGTGATCAGGATCAGCTTGGCGCCACGTGACTAGGATCAGCTTGGTGCCACATGATCTGGTTCACCTTTGTGCCATGTGATCAGGAACAGCTTGGGGCCATGTGATCAGAATCAGCTTGGTGCCATGTGATCAGGATCAGCTTGGTGCCATGTGACCAGGATCAGCTTGGCGCCATGTGATCAGGATTAGCTTGGCGCCACATGACCTGGATCAGCTTGGTGCCATGTGATCAGGATCAGCATGATTTACTGTTAAGTCTCTAGCCATGTAACTGGTAATCTTTACATAAAGAGATTGTTAATGCTTTTAAAAAATGAAGCACAATACATGCTTAGCATGAGAATACAATGAGAATAAATTTTATTTTATAAGGAAGCATTGCTATGCTTGTGTACAGCCTCAAAAACATACGAATCACCATCCACACGACCTTATGGTAGACCAGTAGCATTGAATTTCTTATACAAGAAAGTAAAATAATTTCTTATACAAGACTTGTATTCAAATCATATGCAAAAAGCGGTCTAGCTAAAGTATTAAGCAAGACAATAATGGACAGAATTTCATGACTCTGAGCCATTTTGTTTTACCTTTGTATAATTTACAAAAAAAATTAATTCACTTGATCAATTACTAAACAAGTGCTAAGAAGTGAGGTATGATACTTCTGAGATTTACACAAAAGTCAAAATGGCTCAGAGTCATGAAATTATTTCTCTTAAGATTAATCCTGAGCTTGGAAACAAGATTATCAGTTGTATTATGCAAAAGTTTGCATTTGGGTCCCATAATGTTCTGTAATATCCATATTTGTATGCAAGTGTTGCCTTTTTTACATGTTGGTCCTATGACAGTTTTGTTACATAACTCTCCTGCATTGTGTGCATCTTATAAAATAGTATAGGGGTACAATCTTATATAACTGACAAGTCCAACATTCTGCAGAAAAGTGAATTCATGATAATAATGTATGCATGGAATAACAAATAATAAGACCAACACGCAACATGTTCCAGTATTCTTCAGAAGTGAACAGCAGAGCTGTCTTATATAACCAGTCATAGAAGTGGACAGCAGGACTGTCTTATATAACCAGTCATAGAAGTGGACAACAGAGCTGTCTTATATAACCAGTCATAGAAGTGGACAACAGAGCTGTCTTATATAACCAGTCATAGAAGTGGACAGCAGGACTGTCTTATATAAACAGTCATACAAGTTTACAACAGAGCTGTCTTATATAACCAGTCATAGAAATGGACAACAGGGCTGTCTTATATAACCAGTCATAGAAGTGGACAGCAGGGCTGTCTTATATAACCAGTCATAGAAGTGGACAGCAGGGCTGTCTTATATAACCAGTCATAGAAGTGGACAGCAGGGCTGTCTCATATAACCAGTCATAGAAGTGGACAGCAGGGCTGTCTCATATAACCAGTCATAGAAGTGGACAGCAGGGCTGTCTTATATAACCAGTCATAGAAGTGGACAGCAGGGCTGTCTTATATAACCAGTCATAGAAGTGGACAGCAGGGCTGTCTTATATAACCAGTCATAGAAGTGGACAGCAGGGCTGTCTTATATAACTAGTCATAGAAGTGGACAGCAGGGCTGTCTTATATAACCAGTCATAGAAGTGGACAGCAGGGCTGTCTTATATAACCAGTCATAGAAGTGGACAGCAGGGCTGTCTTATATAACCAGTCATAGAAGTGGACAGCAGGGCTGTCTTATATAACCAGTCATAGAAGTGGACAGCAGGACTGTCTTATATAAACAGTCATACAAGTTTACAACAGAGCTGTCTTATATAACCAGTCATAGAAATGGACAACAGGGCTGTCTTATATAACCAGTCATAGAAGTGGACAGCAGGGCTGTCTTATATAACTAGTCATAGAAGTGGACAGCAGGGCTGTCTTATATAACCAGTCATAGAAGTGGACAGCAGGGCTGTCTCATATAACCAGTCATAGAAGTGGACAGCAGGGCTGTCTCATATAACCAGTCATAGAAGTGGACAGCAGGGCTGTCTTATATAACCAGTCATAGAAGTGGACAGCAGGGCTGTCTTATATAACCAGTCATAGAAGTGGACAGCAGGGCTGTCTTATATAACTAGTCATAGAAGTGGACAGCAGGGCTGTCTTATATAACCAGTCATAGAAGTGGACAGCAGGGTTGTCTTATATAACCAGTCATAGAAGTGGACAGCAGAGCTGTCTTATATAACCAGTCATAGAAGTGGACAGCAGGGCTGTCTTATATAACCAGTCATAGAAGTGGACAGCAGGGCTGTCTTATATAACCAGTCATAGAAGTGGACAGCAGGGCTGTCTTATATAACCAGTCATAGAAGTGGACAGCAGGGCTGTCTTATATAAACAGTCATAGAAGTGGACAGCAGGGCTGTCTTATATAACCAGTCAAAGAAGTGGACAACAGGGCTGTCTTATATAACCAGTCATAGAAGTGGACAGCAGAGCTGTCTTATATAACCAGTCATAGAAGTGGACAACAGAGCTGTCTTGTATAACCAGTCATAGAAGTGGACAACAGAGCTGTCTTATATAACCAGTCATAGAAGTGGACAGCAGGGCTGTCTTATATAACTAGTCATAGAAGTGGACAACAGGGCTGTCTTATATAACCAGTCATAGAAGTGGACAACAGGGCTGTCTTATATAACCAGTCATAGAAGTGGACAGCAGGGCTGTCTTAAATAACCAGTCATAGAAGTGGACAGCAGGGCTGTCTTATATAACCAGTCATAGAAGTGGACAGCAGGGCTGTCTTATATAACCAGTCATAGAAGTGGACAGCAGGGCTGTCTTATATAACCAGTCATAGAAGTGGACAGCAAGGCTGTCTTATATAACCAGTTATAGAAGTGGACAGCAGAGCTGTCTTATATAACCAGTCATAGAAGTGGACAACAGAGCTGTCTTATATAACCAGTCATAGAAGTGGACAACAGAGCTGTCTTATATAACCAGTCATAGAAGTGGACAGCAGGGCTGTCTTATATAACTAGTCATAGAAGTGGACAACAGGGCTGTCTTATATAACCAGTCATAGAAGTGAACAACAGGGCTGTCTTATATAACCAGTCATAGAAGTGAACAACAGGGCTGTCTTATATAACCAGTCATAGAAGTGGACAACAGAGCTGTCTTATATAACCAGTCATAGAAGTGAACAACAGGGCTGTCTTATATAACCAGTCATAGAAGTGGACAACAGAGCTGTCTTATATAACCAGTCATAGAAGTGGACAGCAGGGCTGTCTTATATAACCAGTCATAGAAGTGGACAACAGAGCTGTCTTATATAACCAGTCATAAGTGGACAACAGGGCTGTCTTATATAAACAGTCATAGAAGTGGACAACAGAGCTGTCTTATATAACCAGTCATAGAAGTGGACAACAGGGCTGTCTTATATAACCAGTCATAGAAGTGAACAACAGGGCTGTCTTATATAACCAGTCATAGAAGTGGACAACAGAGCTGTCATATATAACTAGTCACAGAAGTGAACAACAGGGCTGTCTTATATAACCAGTCATAGAAGTGGACAACAGAGCTGTCTTATATAACCAGTCATTGAAGTGGATAACAGGGCTGTCTTATATAACCAGTCATAGAAGTGGACAACAGAGCTGTCTTATATAACCAGTCATAGAAGTGGACAGCAGAGCTGTCTTATATAACCAGTCATTGAAGTGGACAGCAGGGCTGTCTTATATAACCAGTCATAGAAGTGGACAGCAGGGCTGCCTTATATAACCAGTCATAGAAGTGGACAGCAGGTCTGTCTAATATAACCGTACAGACCAAACATGCAACATGATAAACTTAGCAGCAGAAATACAGAATAAATTGATTATCTAATAAAGCATGCCATGGTTCAAAATGCAGAATCTTGCAGAATATCTCTGTATAATGGCTGTCTGCAAATGGTTAGAATATGAGAGTCAATTGCTTTCCCTAGATGTGCATACAATTTGTTTAAAAAATCAAATACAAACATTCAAAAGACATACAGACACCCACCTTAAGCAATCTGCAGAAAGAGTCTACTTCAGATACAGAATCTCAAATTATATTACTGCCTCTAACAGTAACATACCTAAATCTCAAGGGAAATAAAACTCCAAAACATCACCAAGCGATAATAAATACCCAGCAGAACTTGGCATTTCAATTGTAAGGCATTTCAATTGTAAGGAGTATTTACGCAGGTCGCACTATTCACGTTACATATCCATGAGGCTTCCTGCACATCACCAGGCATAACATTGTTTATTTATTTATTATTAACATTTATTATTTTATTGCACCCATTACAGTGACATTCAGCTATTTTGTGTAGGAAGATGCCAGACCAATGTCTGGTTAGAACCACCTGCACACTGCAGGCCAGATGGAAGACACATAAGTCCCTTTAATATTGTATGTGCAATCATGGCTTTTTGTGAAACTCTCACATCCCTGAGTAAGAATATGACAGGAATATTTTCCTTCAAAGAATTTTGAATTATTTTATTATTTAGTCACATGAAGAATTTTATTGCTATTTGCTTGGCTTTGTACTGAAGCTTACTAATATTTAGGGATAAATATTTATGAAAAAAATCAGAATTAATGCCACAAATTCAAATAAAACAGGAGTAGGCACATCCAGACAAACTAATTCTGAAGTGTTTCTGAAACCCTAAATAACCATGGTTAGTCTCTCACATCAGTTATGATATTGTTGATTGGCTAAATGTTTCTTGATCAGCATGTTTTTCATTAAGTTTTTAAGCATGTACAATCCATTTTTACATCATGAAACACCCAACAACTCTTTACTGGCCATGAACAAGTTTACAATGTTTAGATTAAAGGTATAGTAAAATGCTTGTATTCTTGTATTCAAATCATATGCAAAAAGCCATCTAGCTAAAGTATTAAGCAAGACAATAATGGACAGAATTTCATGACTCTACCTTTGTATAATTTACAACAAAGTTAATTCACTTGATCAATTACTAAACAAGTGCTAAGAAGTGAGGTGTGATACTTCTGAGATTTACACAAAAGTCAAAATGGCTCAGAGTCATGAAATTATTTCCCTTAAGATCAATCCTGAGCTTGGAAACAATATTATCAGTTGCATTATGCAAAAGTTTGCCAGTTCTTGTTGGAAGCTACCTAATTAGGATTTACACTTTTTTACTACTTAGTCTACAAATATGACATGCCCTATACAGTAAGTTGTTATTTAGTTACTTAGAATTTACAATGGGTTCATGAAAACATGCAGCACTCTAGGGGTTGATGTCTTGTAGCATGGACAAAACTGGATGTACTATACCTGGGTTTATACGGTAGTTAAGAGCATGTTTCTGGCGCCCTCTATGTATGGATCCGTAGAAACTGTACGAGTCACAGAAGTCACCTGGGTGGTGTTTGATGCATTGTTCACGATCTGGAAATGAGAAAAGCATACACATTTATTACAGGACTGACAATGCTCCAGGCAAAATAATCTGTTATAAAACGTGCTGGTCATTATAGCTTCAATCATCCACTAATTCAATTAGAAGATCAAGGATGTCATCAAATATTTATACTTTTATACAGCAGATACAAACATTAATGTACTTTTACATTACTGTTTCTTTAAGTCTTGGAGCCTAAATTGTACAATTTACATTCTTCATCTTATTTACTTCTTTAACATGAGCAAAAACAATTATGGTAGAATATAAAAACAAGATAGACCAAGCTTAGTAAAATTCATGCAGGGTCAATCATTCTTGCTTCCGTACTTCAGATTTCTCATTACTCTGGATATAGTCACAAGCAACACAGCCACACATAAGGCAAGAAAGATACTCCTTCTCGTCTGCTCATGTCCCTATAAGGTAACTCCAAACTTCAACTTTTGCCATTAATATTAGAAAAGTGGGCTAATTAATAATTATATTTCACCATAGTCTAATCTTAATTTCAACCTTAATTACAACTGACAATGTACTGGTTTCTTTCAAAGTACAGTACAGTAAAGAAAGAAGTGCTCAAGAATCAATCAAGGAACAACAGCTATAGAAAACACTAGTGACAGGATAAATGTGAGCTGGTCAGAATGTACTTCTGACTGAAAAAGTACACCACTGTCAATCAAACAAGGTGCAGAGGACATACAGGAATGGCTCTTAAACACTTCATAAATCTCACATCTCCTTTTGTTCATCTCTTGAACACTTCATAAATGTCACATCTCCTTTTGTTCATAAATGAACATCTTCTCTTGTCTGTAAATCCATACTTTGGTCACTATCTTCCAGACAAAAGCACTAAAGCAGTTAATAATTAGACACGTCAGACAATTGACAATCGACAGTGTCTTATGGGTAGGGAAACACCTGTTTTCTACAAGTCTCAACATAGAGAATCTATAAACTACAAGCATAAGGTTGTCTCAACTATTTACCAAGCACACAAAACAAGAGCTATCATATAACTGTTTAATTTAGTGCTTGAAAGTACAATGTAAACTTGATAGCAATATGCATGTGAATGCAAAACATTAACAGTTTATACATGCAACAAACTTTTTGAATCCTTTTCTTGCTGAAGACACCATAAGGATAGGAACATGAAAGGATAGTTTTATTTGCACTCTTCCTCACTGAGAAAAACATTGAAGAAGTTCCATGTTGGATGCTTCACAAACTAGGTTTAAAACACCATAGTCGGTTCTATTTTGTAACTGGTGGTTTTCTCTATGTGCGTAGTGTCTTTACATTTAACTTGTATATGCCATTGTCTAACTATAGTTCAAATTTTATTATTTAATAATTCAAATAGGACCTTTTTGGGTTTTTTGCTGCTGTTTTTTAAATTACACAGCAGCAACCAATTATGATCATTATAGTAATGTCCAGCTATTTTTGTGGAGGAAGACCCCATACAAATGTCTAGGTAGAACCACTGGTGCCACACAGGTCTGCTGGAAGACCTTCCCTCATTAAGTCCTTCTCCCTGAACAGGACTTAAACTCATGCGGTAAGAGGCCAAGAGGTTAGAGGAGTTACAATTTGGCGACTCTACCGCTACACCACAGATGGCACTGGACATTTTTGTATTTTCCTATGTTAATGGGGTGAATGGTGTTTGCAGCAAGGAAAGAGTTAAGACAAACCAGGTCTGTACTAAATTCAACCTGAATCTATCAAACTTAGTAGTGTATCAGAAGTTATAAGGAGGACATATGTGAAGTTTTATTTCAATCTTGCAGAAGTTACGATCATTAGAAGGTCGTATGTGAAGTTTTATTTCAAGCTTGCAGAAGTTACGATCATTAGGAGGTTGTATGTGAAGTTTTATTTCAATCTTGCAGAAGTTACGATCATTAGGAGGTCGTATGTGAAGTTTTATTTCAAGCTTGCAGAAGTTACGATCATTAGGAGGTTGTATGTGAAGTTTTATTTCAATCTTGCAGAAGTTACGATCATTAGGAGGTCGTATGTGAAGTTTTATTTCAATCTTGCAGAAGTTATGATCATTAGGAGGTCGTATGTGAAGTTTTATTTCAATCTTGCAGAAGTTATGATCATTAGGAGGTCGTATGTGAAGTTTTATTTCAATCTTGCAGAAGTTATGATCATTAGGAGGTCGTATGTGAAGTTTTATTTCAATCTTGCAGAAGTTATGATCATTAGGAGGTCGTATGTGAAGTTTTATTTCAATCTTGCAGAAGTTACGATCATTAGAAGGTCGTTTGTGAAGTTTTATTTCAATCTTGCAGAAGTTATGATCATTAGGAGGTAGTATGTGAAGTTTTATTTCAATCTTGCAGAAGTAATGATCATTAGGAGGTAGTATGTGAAGTTTTATTTCAATCTTGCAGAAGTTATGATCATTAGAAGGTCGTATGTGAAGTTTTATTTCAATCTTGCAGAAGTAATGATCATTAGGACGTCGTATGCGAAGTTTTATTTCAAGCTTGCAGAAGTTACGAACATTAGAAGGTCATATGTGAAGTTTTATTTCAATCTTGACCTGGTTAATGAGAAACTGTACAGTCCTTGCATGCAAAACTTTAACCTGAAGATTATGCTGATAACAATGCTAATGTTTGAGGGACTGGAAAACTTCTTCCTTTTTAAAGAATGGCCAAGCTAAAGAATAAAAAAATCAATAACAAACACTTTAAATTTGAAAATGAAAATCCCGATCTTCACCTTCAAACAGATTTTGAAAGAACAATCATATATCAACAGATACAGAAAAGACTTTTCAAAATTCAACAGTCTATCTTGTCTTTAACATGCTGTATTTGTCTAATTCTCTCAGTCTTCTGCTTACAACTACATGCTAGGGTCGTGAAATAATGTAAGAGAATCTGCAACAAATCTGCAGATCCTCATCAGATAGCACCAAGCTTAGCCTTTTAAGGAAATTACTTGGGAGCATATTATAATGTTTTGACATTTGCAGTGAATTTTCTCCAGTCCTCATAACCCCTTGCTATTTCATATGAATGAATATGTTTATTGGGTTTATCGTCCCACCAACAGTATTTCATGTCAAGGCAGGATTGGATGCAAGGCAGGCTTGGATAGAAGGCAGGATTGGATGGAAGACCAGATTGGATATAAGACATGATTGAATGGAAGGCAGGACTGGATACAAGGCAGGATTGGATAAAAGGCAGGATAAGATACAAGGCAGGATTGGATGAAAGCAGGACTGGATATCAGGCAGGATTGGATACAAGGCATGATTGGATTGAAGGCAGGATTGGATAGAAGGCAGGATTGGATACAAGGCTGCAAAGGATATGAGAAAAGACTGGATAGAAGGCAAGATTGGATAGAAGGCTAGACAGGATACAAGGTTGGACAGGATATAAAAAAGGACTGGATACAAGGCAGTATTGGATACAAGGCTGGACTGGATATGAGAAAGGACTGGATACAAGGCTGGACTGGATATGAGAAAGGACTGGATACAAGGCAGTATTGGATACAAGGCTGGACAGGATATTAGAAAGGACTGGATACAAGGCTGGACTGGAAATGAGAAAGGACTGGATAGAAGGCAGAACTGAATAGAAGGCTAGACTGGAAATGAGAAAGGACTGGATACAAGGCAGAACTGAATAGAAGGCTGGACTGGATACAAGGCTGGACTGGATATGAGAAAGGACTGGATACAAGGCAGACATGAATAGAAGGCTAGACTGGATATTAGAAAGGACTGGATACAAGGGAGGATTAGACACAAGGCTGACTGAATATGAGAAAGGACTGCATAGAAGGCAGGACTGGATAGAAGGCTGGATTGGATGGAAGGTTGGATTGGATACGAGGCTGGACTGGATATGAAAAAGGACTGGATAGAAGGCAGGATTGGATAGAAGGCTGGACTAGATATGAAAGAGGACTGGATACAAGGCAGGATTAGACACAAGGCTGGACTGGGTATGAAAAAGGACTGCATAGAAGGCAGGATTAGATAGAAGACAGGATTGGATGGAAGGCAGGACTGGATACAAGGCAGGACTGGATACAGGGCAGTATTGGATACAAGGCAGGATTGGATGCAAGGCAAGATTGGATAGAAGGCTGGACAAGATATGATGAGAAAGGATAAGTGGTAGGGTTGGATATGAGGCAGGATTGGATAGAGTGCCGGAATGGATATGGGAAAGGACTGGTTATGGGAAAGGACTGGTTATGGGAAAGGACTGGATATGAAGCAGGATTGGATAGAAGGCTGGACTGGATATGAGAAAGGACTTGATACAAGGCAGGATTGGATATATTGGCAAGATTGGAGACAAAGCAGGATTATATACAAGATAGTAAGTTGAGATATGAAGCAAGATTATAAGATTGTATACAAGTCAAGTTGGATCTGAAAGCAAGGTTGTGTACAAGGAAAGAGTGGCTCTTTAAGCAAGATTGTATACATGGCAAGATTTGATCTTTAAGCAAGATCGTATACATGGCAAGATTGGATTTTTAAGCAAGATTGTATATATGACAAAAGTGGCTCTTTGAGCAAGATTGTATATGTGGCAATATTGGATCTTTAAACGAGATCATATACATGGCAAGATTGGATCTTTAAGTAAGTTTGTATACATGGCAAGAGTGGCTCTTAAAGCAAGACTGTATACATGGCAAGACATGATTGGTTACAGTTGTCTTTATGTGTTTTTTTTTTTTTTTTTTAATTTTCACTACAATCAATGATCTTTTATTAAAACAAAGTGGTGTCCACTAAACACTTGTAATGCTAAATATTGTTAATAGCTCCTACTTATTCTTTTTCATCTTCAAGCAATAGTTTCAAGCCATATGGCTAGAGACTCAGAACTTGCTGATCTAGATCTATACTATTTGTCAAATCCTGATCACTAGTTGCCATAAAGCAAGATAAGAGTTCAGTTAATGTTTTCATATTGATTTGCATAGATGATAACTACACTCCAAAGTCTAGGCCTATCCCTTGAGTCCTTATCATGCTACAGTCTTTTTGGATGTAAATACAAACTTCACAAGTCCTCGATCGAATCATGATTCTCAAGTATTGACATCACTAATCAAGTTTTTTAAAGAAAAAGACTTATATGCATTTTATTGCATAATTAAATGCAAAACTAAAGTCAAATTGGTATGCTGGAGCAAATTTTATGACCTGTTCATCCCTGACTAAAAACTGCAATGTACCCCTCCCAATCATCACCCTACCTGCACAATGCCACTGCCCTAATTGAAAAAAATGAAGACAATTGCCAATCACATCTGGTTATCTTGCACCTAACCAAAACAGAACAGAACAGATCTTTATTTTTTCCAAGTATACAGCATGGAGAATTATACAATACAAAGAATGGGTATCAGAGGTGAGTACAACATTTAGTGTGTGAATTTTTTTTAAGGATAGAATGCTAGTAATATTTGAAGTAAGGAGCGAGGAAAAAGTAATTATGTAAATTGGTTACACCACCTGCTTCCCAAGCATGTTATTGTGACAACTTGTTAATTGGCATGACTACTCCACGCACTTACCAATTTAATGGTTCATAAATAGCCAACAATCAACTTATCAATGGTTTGGGGGGGGGGGGGGGGGGGTGTTAATGAAATTGGATGGAATGAAAGGCTAGTCATCTGATTTTTTTTCATGAAATGCTTTTTCTTAAATTCTGCTCTTTTACTGACTGATTAATTTTAATTTCTGTTGAAATATATGCATGCTGCAGTTCATGTTCACTATTTCACAAAAATAATTGCTCGCATAAAACAATCAGGATCAACATGTTTTGTCTAAACTTGCGTCAATACTTTATTAGCAGGGTAAGAGTTTAGTATAACATGAGCCATGATGGTCCTTAATAGCTCACCTGAGGACATTGGCTTTAAGTAGGCTCTTATCTGGCATCCAGTAATTATAAGTTATTTACTGTTGAAACTTTTGGTGAAGACTGGACCATAAGTGTGGCCTCTAGGCTGAGCACAACATTTTCTAAGATTTGATCTATTGACCTACTTTTTTGACCCCACATTACCCAATTACAAAATCATTTAAGATTTCATGCAGGCAAACATTCTGACCAGGTTTGGTGAAGATTGTGCCATAAATGTGGCGTCTAGCATGTGCACTAAGTTTTTCTAAGATCTGACCTAGTGTCCTACCTTTTGACCCCATGTGACCCAGTTCCGAACTCATCCAAGATTTCATGCAAACATACATTCTGACCAGGTTTTGGTGAAGACTGGGCCAGAAATGTGGCCTCCAGCTTGTTCACAAAATTTTTGTAAAATCTGACCTAGTGACCTGGTTTTTAACCCCAAGTGACCCAATTACGAACTCATCCAAAATTTCTTGCAGACGAACATTCTCACCAAGTTTGGTGAAGATTGGAAACTGTAGGCCCTAGTGTGTTCACAAGCACATTAGATAGATAAAAAGGTATCAGAAAAGCTCAACTTGTCATGTTCTAAGGTGAGCTAACAAAAAAGCTTATTAATATACTGATAAATAAACTGATACTGTTACAGAAATGAAAAGTACAAGATACACTAGTGAATAGAAAACATTAAGATTTTACCATATACATGATAGCAAACATATTCTTTTGTGTGTTTCTTAATGCTCTGGAGTAACAATGCACATTAGAAAACAACCATTTTTAACACCATAATTGTAATAGCCACTTTCAAAATTACCAATTCTGATTTTAATTCTCTTAACTACTAGAAAATGTGAAAATCCTGAAATTGGCATTGTTTCAGGTGCTTGTATTCTTGAAGGGTGACAGAGATGGAGTGTAAGATAATTCTGCCACAATTAATCACGCTGTTTGTCAGATAGTATTCTAGGCTGAGACAGATGTTTGTGTGAAGCCCAATAATCAAGAAGGTAGCAACACAACAGTGCATGGCACTCTCTTACACTGACAGTTCATTACATTCAGCTCTGTCACAGACTTAGGGTACTTTAGGTCACATGACTCAATATGATGTCAAGTTTAACATCTGTTAGCAATTTAAAAATAGAAGTTTAAATTGGAGACACCAAGTTTGTGGAATTTAAGTGGGATAAAGATATATTTACTGATATCAGTAATTCACTTAGTTTTTTAATTTTGTGTATTTTTTTAAAATATGGTGTAGCTGTTTACATTCACCTATTTACCTGCCTTGCATAAAAATACAGAAAAAAACCTACCTATTAAAAATCATTTGAACAAAACATCTTCGATTCAAACAAAGAGTGTAAACTATACAAGAACAAAACTATGATTAAACCTCTTTTTCATGTTTTGTTGTTGGAGCCAAGGCTAACCCAGGACACCAAAGACTGAGACAAATAGAGAGCTGCCATTGTTGGAGCCAATGCTTACCCAGAACACCAAGGACAGAGACATAAAGAGAACTGCCATTGTTGGAGCCAAGGCTTACCCAGGACACCAATGACAGAGACAAATGGAGAGCTGCCATTGTTGGAGCCAATGCTTATCCAGGACACCAAGGACAGAGAAAAATGGAGAGCTGCCATTGTTGGAGCCAATGCTTATCCAGGACACCAAGGACAGAGAAGAATGGAGAGCTACCATTGTTGGAGCCAATGCTTATCCAGGACACCAAGGACAGAGACATATAGAGAGCTGTCATTGTTGGAGCCAATGCTTAACCAGAACACCAAGGACAGAGACATAAAGAGAACTACCATTGTTGGAGCCAATGCTTATCCAGGACACCAAGGACAGAGACAGGTGGAGAGCTGACATTGTTGGAACAAAGGCTTACCAAGGTAATTTAAGGACAATAACAAAGGGAGAGCTGCCATTGCTGAAGCCAAGGCTTACCCAGGACGCGAAGGGCAGAGACACTAAGAGAGCTGCAATTGTTGGAACCAAGGCATACATGGGGCGCCAAGGATAAAGACAGATTATTGCCATTTTTGAAGTCAAGACTAAACCAGGACACCAGGGACAGAAACACATTGAGAGCTGCTATTGTTGGAACCAAAACTGTGCCATGATACCACAGATGGTGACAAATGGACAGCTGCCATTGTTGAAGCAAAGGCTTACCCAAGGTGCAAAAGACAGAGACATATAGAGAGCTGCAATTGTCATAGACAATTCTTTCCACAGGTACAAAAGACAGAGATAAATGGAGAGCTGCTATTGTAGGAGCCAAGGTCTATTAAGACACCAAAGACAGATACAAATAGAGAGCTGCCATTGTTGGCGCCAAGGCAATTTCTGAAAATGCCTTTCAAATTAAACCTTTCATCGTATCAAAGCCCAATTATTTTTTATTATATTGATTTTTGAATTTTTCAATTTATCTGATAAAGTTTTTAACTCAATTTTATTGGTTATCTGTTTTGTTATATTGTTGTTGCTGCATTTAACCCCTATCTTCCATTTCCATCACTCTCCTCTAGCCACACACAACCATTTAAGCTATTGACAAAACCAGCTTTCCTCCTATTAGCCTGTCTTGCGGAAACTTAATGCCATTGGAATAGCCATTACCATTTTCCTAAAATAAAACAAACTATTTTTAAATCAACAATTGATCGGGCCCAGTGGGATGAAATAGATGTGTTTACCATCTGTTTACCATCGAGACTGGGAATAAGCAGACACTTGTGCTCATAGAACTATAAGAATGTACAAAAAGGGACAACATTAAGTTTCATCCTCCAAATAGCCCTATCTCTGAGGTACTAGTGGATTAATTCTAGACAGGGACAACAAGACTTGCCTCAGTTAATTTTTTTCTGCTTCATTTCTTTTGTTAAACAGACATGCAGATAATAAAAAATATTATGGAGTAAAATAATCAGTAAATAAATCAGTGAAAACTTCTAGAAAAAAATATATCAAGTTAAATGTTCAGTAAATGGATTAGTGAAAACTTTTAGACAAATAATCTTGTTCCTGTTAAACTGATTTAAATTTGCACTTATTATCACTAAGGGTTCAAGTAAAATATTAAAAGACAGTGATTGTAAAATCATCTTTAAAGGAAATTTAGCAGCATGCATAATGAATTTGACCAAATGACATGTGTCTTAAAATCTTTTTCAAAACTTAGGAATATAATAGCATGCCTTTGCAGGACATCTTGCAAATGCCAGACATCAATATATATTTTCTCACAAATGGGGGTTGCAAAAGGATTTTATCCTTTGCTGTATATGCTGGCTTATGCATAGAAATTGTGAGATTCCAGCATTGTCTCTGCCGTTAATTGTGAACAGGAATTAGCTGGCTCAGGGTAAGGATGTAACTGAAAGAGCTGACCATTGTAATCCAAGTAATAATGCTTTCACCCTATAACAATCATTAACCAATTATTGATATTTAAGGTATATAGTAAGGAAATGTGGAATATATAATAAAAAATAGAAATAATTTTTTTTTTTTTTATAATAAAATCTTTATTGACCTTTTATTGAAATGATTATCATATTCCTCAAAACACAAAGAATATTTTCAGCATGTGACAAGTGGCTGCAAGAAACTTGTATGTTACACTAAAGCTTTACCAGACCCCTGCAAAGTTCACAAATACTGCTCTCCTGGTGGTTCTTTTTAATTGATTTTAGAAATTCTAACTACTGACAGGAGACATGCATGCAGCCTCCAATGCAATGTATATGTTGAAAATCTATATCGATGCAAAAAGCCATCCCGATGGTTATAATAAGTTAACACATCTATCAAAGAGAGAAAATTAAAGTCATAACTACTTTAATTAGCATATCAATATTGATTATGCACTTAAGTTTGGCATATAAGAAATCTGGTAAAATAATTGATGCCATTATGGTTAGAAACCTTTTAGTTAAGCTATCAATTTAGATTTCTTAATAATACTGACAGCAAAACTCCAGTAACATTACTGAGGTATTCACATGGAATTGTAAACAAGTTTACAGTTGTGGATCAATGTCTTAATATAACATGAGGCAATGACCTAAACACTTTATTTGTAATTGATAGACTTAAATTTAATCACAATTAATTCATCATATGACATAAAAGATGTTGTGAGTTTGATGCTGCCCATATTGTGGCAACATGCCTATTGACAACCAACCAGTGACAACCACACCCAATTTACCTGGAAAACAATGCAAGCCAGTGGCAATCACATTTAGTCCCACCAGAATCAGGGCAAACAAGTGGCAACCACATCTAGTCCCACCAGAATCAGGGCAATCCAGTGGCAATCACATCGAGTCCCAGCAGAATCAGGGCAAACCAATAGCAACCACACCCTAGGCCTTGTTGCAATTTTGCTTGACAACCAACCAGTCACAACCACACCCAATTTACCTGGGAAACAATGCAAACAAGTGGCATTCACATCCAGTCCCACAAGAATTGGGGAAAATCAGTGTCAAACACATCCAGTCCCACCAGAATTGAGGCAAATCAGTTGCAACCACATCCAGTCCTACCAGAATGGGGCAAACCAGTTGCAACCAAATCCAGTCCAATAAGACTCAGGGCAAACCAGTGCCAACCACATCCAGTCCCACCAGAATTAGGACAAACCAGTGGCAACCACATCAAGCCCCACCAGAATCAGGGCAAACCAGAGGCAACCACATCCAGTCCCACCAGAATCAGGGCAAACCAGTGGCAAACACATCAAGCCCCACCAGAATCAGGGCAAACCAGAGGCAACCACATCCAGTCCCACCAGAATTAGGGCAAACCAGAGGCAACCACATCAAGCCCCACCAGAAACTGGGCAAACCAGAGGCAACCACATCCAGTCCCACCAGAATTAGGGCAAACCAGAGGCAACCACATCAAGCCCCACCAGAATCTGGGCAAACCAGAGGCAACCACATCCAGTCCCACCAGAATTAGGGCAAACCAGAGGCAACCACATCAAGCCCCACCAGAATCAGGGCAAACCAGAGGCAACCACATCAAGTCCCACCAGAATCAGGGCAAACCAGTGGCAAACACATCAAGCCCCACCAGAATCAGGGCAAACCAGAGGCAACCACATCCAGTCCCACCAGAATCAGGGCAAACCAGAGGCAACCACATCCAGTCCCACCAGAATCAGGGCAAACCAGAGGCAACCACATCCAGTCCCACCAGAATTAGGGCAAACCAGAGGCAACCACATCCAGTCCCACCAGAATCAGGGCAAACCAGAGGCAACCACATCCAGTCCCACCAGAATCAG
The DNA here is from genome assembly GCA_007844125.1 of Sinonovacula constricta. NCBI lineage: Eukaryota > Metazoa > Mollusca > Bivalvia > Cardiida > Solecurtidae > Sinonovacula > Sinonovacula constricta. The sequence goes on along the minus strand of CM017557.1, from coordinate 44,804,999 downwards.
GGCAAACCAGAGGCAACCACATCAAGCCCCACCAGAATCAGGGCAAACCAGAGGCAACCACATCCAGTCCCACCAGAATTAGGGCAAACCAGAGGCAACCACATCCAGTCCCACCAGAATCAGGGCAAACCAGAGGCAACCACATCCAGTCCCACCAGAATTAGGGCAAACCTGTGCCAACCACATCCAGTCCCACCAGAATTAGGACAAACCAGAGGCAACCACATCCAGTCCCACCAGAATCAGGGCAAACCAGAGGCAACCACATCAAGCCCCACCAGAATCAGGGCAAACCAGAGGCAACCACATCCAGTCCCACCAGAATCGGGGATAATCAGTGGCAACCAACATCCAGTCCCACAAGAATCAGGGCAAACCAGAGGCAACTACATTCAGTCCCACCAGAATCGGGGATAATCAGTGGCAACCAACATCCAGCCCCACCAGAATCAGGGCAAACCAGAGGCAACCACATCCAGTCCTACCAGAATCGGGGATAATCAGTGGCAACCAACATCCAGTCCCACCTTAATCAGGGCAAATCAGTGCCAACCACACCCTAGTTAAAATTTGTGCTTGACACAACAGGAGATAGTCAGGGAAGCTAAAGTGACAATATCTCTATCATGGTAAAAGGGAGATACAGATTCTGTCTGCAACTTTTGATCCCACCCTACAGAGAAACTATCAAACCAACTTGCGATGGTGTCTGGGGTTGATCAACAAGCACACTGCAAGGTGGAACATTTTAAACCTGAAGTTCAAGTGCACATAAATAGAACTAATCTACTAGTCTGTGAAAACAAAATCAGCTCACTTCGTATAGTAAAGAGGAAAAAATGTAAAAATTGATAATGATGATGATGATGGTAATAGTGATAATTATGATGACAATGTTGATGAGGAGGAGTGGATAATGATGATGATGATGATGATGTCAGTGACAATAGTTATGATGTTGATGATGAGGAGGTAGATGATGATTATGATGATGATGATGATGAAGTCACAAATCATTATAAAATGTCTTCTCAGTGAGTCTTATTGTCATAAAACTTGTGTAGAACTGTACAAGAACTAATCAATTAAAGTAAAAAGAAGCTATTGGTAATTAAAATGTGACACCTTCTTAATTATTCCGACTGAAAAAGAAGCATAACAGAACAGAAAAGGGCAGTTGGCATTAAAAAACTTCTCTTAAAGGTGTTATCCATCAGTTTGTCTCAAATGTATGTAACAAAATCTAACCTCTGTTTATCCATAGTTTCTGCTGAAAAAAGCAAATACTTTAGTCTAAGCTAAGATAAACAGTATCTCAATTTTAGGGCAGTAAAACTGGTAAATCAGTTCTAAAAATGTTCATTCTTTTCAAATCTATAAATAAGAATAACAGGAATTCCTGCTGATAATAGACATTGACGTCAGAGCAGACATAGATGAGCTAAAACATAAATGGTCACATGACTTTCAAGAGGACGATGAGAAGTGGGCTATGACAAGAGGGTCATGGCAAGAGGGGGATAAGAAAAGGCCATGGCAAGAGGCTGATGACAAGTGGGCCGCCACAAGAGGGCTATGACAAGAGGGCCATGACAAGAGGATAATGACAAGAGGGCAATGACAAGAAAGCTATGACAAGTGGGCTATGACAAGAGGGCTATGACAAGAGGATAATGACAAGAGGGCCATGACAAGAAAGCTATGACAAGTGGGCCATGACAAGAGGGCTATGACAAGAGGGCTATGACAAGAGGATAATGACAAGAGGGCCATGACAAGAAAGCTATGACAAGTGGGCCATGACAAGAGGGCTATGACAAGAGGGCTATGACAAGAGGATAATGACAAGACGGCCATGACAAGAAAGCTATGACAAGTGGGCCATGACAAGAGGGCTATGACAAGAGGATGATGACAAGAGGGCCATGACATGAGAACAAAGACAAAAGAGCCATGACATGAGCACAATGACAAAAGGGCCATGATAGAGGACAGTGACAAAAGGGCCATGATATGAGCACAAAGACAAAAGGGCCATGACATGAGAACAATGACAAAAGGGCCATGACATGAGGACAATGACAAACTGGGCCATGACATGGGCACAATGACAAAAGAGCCATGACATGAGGACAATGACAAAAGGGCCATGACATGAGGACAATGACAAAAGAGCCATGACATGAGGACAATGACAAAAGGGCCATGATAGAGGACAATGACAAAAGGGCCATGATATGAGCACAAAGACAAAAGGGCCATGACATGAGCACAAAGACAAAAGGGACATGACATGAGGACAATGACAAAAGGGCCATGACATGAGGAAGATGACAAAAGGACCAAGACAATAATCACACCTTTTTCCAAAATTGTAACTAAAAACAGACATACAACATCAAAATTGGGATATTTTGAGAAAAACAATTATTGCAATAAAGGATTTTAGAAAACTTTTGAAGAAGATTCTATCATCATTGACTACAATGGTTTGTGACAAATTGTGAATATGTAAATAAATTCATAAAGAAGTGAGTACGTGCCCAATGTGTACTTATATATAAAATGCAATTTTGCAAATGTGTCCCTATTATGAAATCATTACAGCTTTTTGACAGAAAATGTTGGATCCTGTTGAACCTACTGATTTTACACTGCAGAGCGACAAGTTTATGACTCAAAATAAATGCAAAAATCTGTCATACAAAGATAGTAAAATCGTTATCTGTTAGTCAGGTTAAACTTATTAAACTTCACTGATAACATTATATTATTATATAATATAATAATTTACCACAGGAACTATAGACTTTGATTTTTTACTGAGGCATTCACCCTAAAGGCAATAAATAGTATAGACATTTTTGGAATCAACTTCCAACAACAGTTAACTGAACAATTACAATATAGTACTGGCTAACAGCCATAATAACAGCTGCTCCTAAATGCATGAAAAGGTCATTGAATCAAGCTATTGTTTTGTCATAAAAATTGTCCTATTTATTCTGTTTTACTGACTTATTGTCAACATTGAGAAAATTTATTTCTATGACCTTTCACTTTATGTTTACCACATAATAACCTTACTCGTGTTACAACCTCATGCGAAAAGTTACCGTAATTGATTAACACTTTGTTACACTTACATGGTTACATGTTATTACATTTAACAGAGCAAATGTTTTGTTGTTTTTATTTTGCAACCATACTTGACAAAGCATTTTTCACAGTCAAATGTCCAAAGCAAGTAATACAATATACCATGTGAGTATAGTGAATATTAATGTACAATTTGACAAGTGATGTAACAACTTTTACCATATCAATTTTTGTCCCCATCCTTGTAAATACTATTCCATAAACAATATTTAAAAAAAAGAGACAGCCTGGGCAATCATTAAAAAAATCAAAATCTGATGACAGTAAGTTCAAAATGCAACAGCCCAGAAATTTACAAACAAATAAATCAGTGATTGTATACAGTGAGGTGATTGACTGAATTTATATTTGTATATCTTTTGTTTAATGTGGTGAAAAAGTTTAAAGAAAGGCATATATCACTATGATGCTGGAGTTTTGCATTTAACATACACACTGTTTCAAGTTATTTTATGCCAAGTCTTAACACAAAACTACTTATTATAGTCTAAAGAGGGATCAATCACACAAAAATAGAGTAACATTGTAAGAATAAGGACTCGCACATATTGATATAGCAAAAAATATAAAAAATAAAATTCTAACAATTTCTCGATGAAATAGATTTTATAAACACATAAGGATTATAATGTGCATTATTTCCTTATATGTGCATGGTAAAACTCGTGACAAATTCCAGCATTTTCTAGGTAAGTTATTAACCATTCCCCCAATTTTTAATCAGATGTGCAACACAATTTTGTGAAAATTATTTCATGTTGACACAAGGAAACAACATTGTAAGAAATTTTTTCCTAAAAAGTATAAGATAGTTAATTCATAAGGTTTTTCCATAACAATTAATGATACCATCAAATGTCTTAATATGCTGTCATTAATACAAGAAGAGTAAATTGTACAAAGCTTAATTAAATAAACATCTATACACCTTATTCAAATCTACATTAAACTTCAGAATGGAAATAGATTTTGTGTTTGCATCAGTTCTGGCATCAGTAAGCTCAGTGTTTTATTCAACTGCTTAATAATTGATCAGTTAAGCTCTATGGCATTGAACATGACGAGAAAGCTGCGCATATAAACACAACAACGATCATTGTTCATTTTTCCCCAACACTTTCCACAGTGACCAAATTGCTTGCTGCAGTTATACCTGGTTGAACTAGTGACAAATTTTATAAGCACACCAGTAAAAATAAATAGTTCAGATAAGATTTCAGTCAGTAAGTAAAGTATAAAATATGATTTTGCCAGAAACTCACTCAGTCAAAATGAATGAAATTTGTTCATGTCATCCAGCAATAAAAACAGTATTAAACAATAGTGAGTTAATTAAAAATAAACAAACCTTTAAATGAGGACTGTTCCATTCTGTTTTGACTAATCACTGCATGAAAATAATAAAAACACACAATTATCTTCCACTACAAATGTTTAAAGAAAATAGTCACAATGTCAACATGGCTATCCATGTGAATCTATTGCCTGTGACAGCACATGTCTCTCATGCACCTAGTCCTGTTATATATACTCTTCCTGTAAAGTCACATTTTCCCACAGCATGCCAAGATCCAGTGGTGTTTTACCAATAACTCTACACTAAGAAATGTGACAATTTTCTCTCACATCTCACATTGACACACTTCCATGGAATACTAATTACCTAATGCACAATCATTTCAATACCTTATTTTTTATTCCCTCAGATTTCATAATCCCATTGTTGTCATTTTCCCCAAATGTCGTCATGGCAACAACTTAAACACTGCTTTTCCACAGACTGTAATTACCAATCTGATGCAGTAGCACTGGAAAAGCTCTTTATATTCCTTAAAGGCAATAAATGTCGTTTGAAAGTTGTTTCAGCGTAGAAATAAAAAGCAATAACATGCTTTTCAACATTGGCATTTCCAAAATGTCAATGTTCATGCTTCCCACATTATTGCTTCCTTTATTCAATTAGAGAGACTTTTTGAAATCACTAAGATTGTTGCCTTTCACACTGTTAACAAATTTCTGGGAACATAGTGGGCTTTCACTGGCAAATGCACTGTTTTTAAATCTATCCTGGTGAACAAATCACTTGTGGAATGAACCAAAATCATTCCAGTACTCCGATATCATTGCATCACTGAATCTCCCCAATAAATCAATACAAGATTGGTACAGGCTTTGTAGGCACTGCTAGCTTAGGCTTTCGTTTGACAAGCTTTCATGTTACAAATCAGCATCAAGAGTGGTTCACAAATGGTCTTGATAGTAATTGACCATGATAAAGAATTACTTTACATGTGCCTTATTACCTGATTCTGGAACAAAACTATGTTAGAACCAGAGTGTCAGAGACAAGGGATAGTTTCTATGTTAGAACCAGAGTGTCAGAGACACGGGGATAGTTTCTGTTTTCAGACACATAATCTGCCCGTATCTACACGGCTATGACAGAGCTTCCAACTACCTGATCAATACAAGTTTCACTTTGTTTTTGTGTTTTATATGTTCATACATATACATCCAGGTTAGCAAGTCTCAGAGCTGTGTCATAAGGGTGTATGAGTCATAGGCATGATTTCTCATGATTTTGATGTCTTCAAAATTTGAATAATTTATGGGATATGATTTTGTGAAAGTAAGGAAACATGTTATGGTTTGTTCAAGTTACAAGTGCAAATACCAAGCCATAGATTAGGGGCAAGTATTGTTTGTAACTGATATTACGTAAAAATAATGTATAGTATGGCATGCCAGTTTGGAGTTAAGCTAAGTAAGTGAGCTAAATACAGTAAAAATATTGAAAAGTGCCAAAGTTCTCCCAACCAAAAGATACATTTCATTTCAATATTAATTGTACTTCAACAAATTTGTGTTTTTAAAAGAAATTTTAAAAAATGCAGATTTACCAAGTCATTTTAATAATTGTCCATGGTCAGAGGCAGTATATACATATATATATATATATACATATATGTTTGTTTTTTTTTGTTTTTTTTTTAAAACAGAAGTGATTAACCACAGCTCATTTGCTATATTGGAACTATCAGTTTACTTTCTGTTATTGTAAGAATAATAACTAGATTTGAGCTTTGTGGAATCTTTCATTCAGCATACAACATTAAACAATTGTAAAAATAAAATAAAAATAAAATAAAAAAACAAGTATAAAATTTCATTCCCTGGGATGAGACAAGTAATTGCATTATCTCCTGTATATGGGACAACTCTCAACTAAAGAAGGCAGCCTAAACACATCCACAGGCAAGATGTAAATCAATATAAATCAGTCTTGTCAAAAGATGTGACTCATTTAAATAAGAGTAAGAGGCAGTGAAATGTGGGTAATTAGATTCCAATACAACTGCTGCTCTTGGCATGACATGAAAGGAAGTGAAATTCTGATGGATGGAAAACCCATATTGGTCACCGTGTAGAAAAGATGGCCTCAGTGAACAATTTAACCCTTCATTTGATGGAAACAACATTTTCCCCACTAAACAATTAAACATACCCCGCCCTAATGGTGTTTCCAGTTAGTAAAGGATTAAATGTTATCATGATTTACCATTTTTCATTTCTTTGAACATAGGAACTTTTTTTTGCTGTTTAAAGTTGAAAACATATTTTACAAGATGTACAGAATAAAGAAATTGAAATATATAAATAAGAGAGATAATAAGAAAGATAACAAGGATTCATTGCTCTATAATATATGAACAGCTTTAAAATAAATATAAATATATTAACTGCGAACTAGACCATTTATATTCATTGCTTTTAAACATACTTTTAGACACCCTTTGATGATTTGCATCAATAATTTTTCCTTTTAGTTGTTTACATTTGGTTGTTAAGTGTTATAATGAACTCTCAAAAGCCTTTTTTTTTCAGTATTGAATTCAGTTCAACAAGCTTTTATTACAGAATTAAGACAGATTATCTATGCAATATTAATAAACTTCGGCTTCTATTAAAATCACAGTTACCAAGCATGCACTTCAAGCTAGACAAGAGATTAAAAAGTCTTGGATCAAAGGGAACATGATTTCTCAATTAGTGAGACAAGATGTCAGTCTTTGATAATTAAACCATGACTAATCTGTACTGTTCAATGACCAGTGTATCATACATGTCAACTCTCCCACTTTTAGAGGGAGACTCCCACTTTTAGGGTTCAAAATGATTTGAAAATGAGGAGTGTTTTACACATTTTCAGAAATCTTCCTACTTGGAAACAGATAATTTCCTTTTTTGTATATTTGAACAAATCTCCCACTTTGCAAGAGAAAATCTTCCACTCTGGCCTTGTGTATGTTAATAAGGTTGAAAGTTTCTGCAGTACAAATGTCATGTAGCTTTCTCTTTGTAGTCCTTACACACATCACAGAGTAATAAAAGTGTGTTTGTGTGTCTGTGTGTGTGTGTGTGTGTGTGCGTGCGTGTGCGTGTGTGTTTATTCCCATCTAATTATAAGAAGATGTTAAGCCTTTAGGCCTTAAATCTACTTTCTTCAGAATGTCAATGTCGTTTGATATCCTGTCAGAGACCATCCCAAATATTGTCTTCAAAAGCCATTCCTACACCAACAGCTTTCACAGATGATCAACACACGCACACACAAGTTACGAGTACAAATCAATATATTAACATTCATTTTATCCAAAAGCCTTTACATTTTAAAGTCTTATTATAACAATGATGGACAGAATTAAACTTCACATATGTAACAGCCGGTGGCTAGTGGCATCCAGCTATTTACGGTAGAAGAATACCCAGGACAAAGATTATGTCTGGAGTTAAGATTGGCATCTGTAATAAAGCATTGGTTGAAAAAAAAATCTCACCTGTGAACAGAACATGAACCCAGGCTAAGGGAGTGTGAAACATAAGCCGTAATCACGGAGCTAAAGAGTCAGCTCCGAAACACAGTTGTTTGGTATTAGTTATATACAAATAGTCACAAGAAGCTATGCAAATTGGGAGTTGAGTAATGCATGTAACACTGTAAAACTACCAGCAAGTTCGTTTTAACATCTTTTGACCGTAAGTTCTTTTTACATGAACTCGTCTTTATTCCGCAGTGCAGGAGTCTGAAAACTTACAAGTCACTGACACAGCCCCTTGAATACCAGTTCCCTATAGAGGTTTTCCAGCAACCCTATTCCGCTGTATATAACGCGAAATTCTGGGGGAAAAGACGTTTTCGGATGTATAATTCGCACCAATTTTATGAATTATGGTGTTAACCTCCCAGCTGCAAGAACATCCTGCATCACGCAGCACAATATTAATTACTTTGATTAAGTCAGGGGTCTGTGTAGACTTACCTCATACAAGCTGATTGACTCTGAGATAAGCTGTTGTCAAGATGATATTAATCGGAGCAGATTGACAGTGAGGGTGTGAATGATATGGTTTATGAGCAGCGACCGATTAAATTTCTCCATGAAATAAGTGATTGGTGGCATGTACACAAGAACAGTGCACTGTTTTGATCAAGATTTAGGCACATGTTAAAGCTAGTGACTCCCCACTTTGAAGGTAGATCAAAGAAATTAATATCGTGCCGCCGCGCAATGCAGGATGTTCTCGCAGATGGAAGGTTAACACCTGCTGGATACATCCTGTGATGGGTGAAAATGAGTAGTCTCTGTATACCAATTAACCAACAGAACATTCACATGATGATATTGGTCATTTTTGGCGACTTTGGGAACAGGAAAAGCCTCTGCGCACACAGACTAGTGAGTTAATCAGGGAAAGTAAAAATATGCAGGTTATACACAGTGGAATACGGTAGTCTTTGGAATGTTCACATATTGGTGTCTGTTTCCAACAAGTAGGGTTAGAGGTCAGTAAATATTCTCAGTCAACAATCAATATATTATATAAAAACTCTTTGTGTACAATTTCGGTCAGGAATGGGCCTTTTTTTTAATTCATCTCCTTCATAACCTTAAACAGTCATGTGAAGTGCAGCAAATGGTGTTTTCAATGTAATAAATTGCTTTTTATCATTAAAGTTATATCAAACAATATTTTTACTTCAACACATGAACTTTAATATTTTACCAGTAAAAGCCCTGTTTATGGGATGACTCACTGGACATGACCTTTGATCACAATTTGAACTTTACACTCAAGCACTTCAGAAAAGCAATAATAAACACAAGGCAGTAGTGATACTCAAGAAAACCCTCCTTCTGGCACTCAGAAGCTGAGCATTTTTTAACCCTTAGCGTGCTACACTTTGATAAAAACCCATGCTAAATTCTCAGGGTTTTTTGCTATAATATAATATGTTACATGTCAGGGTTGATATATAATACTTACAGAGACTGAGCAGCAAATAGTGTAGACATCAACAGATATTGTAGCTTTGCCTAAGACTAAATATGAAAAGAGCAAGGAAGAGGAAAATGTATAATGATACATTCATTTTCATTCATTTTAAGCAAAAGCAAATTCTAATTACAGGTTGTTTTTTTCATACAACTACATGTTACCACAAGTTGAAAGACATACTGCTATATAGTTGAGACTTAGCTGGAGCTGGCTGGTCTCGAGCTCTACTATTTGCCTAAATATGATCATTTTATACTTATATGGCTAAGTATGTTAATGAATTAAAGGCAGCGGTGAAATGAGATTGAGCCATCCATTGACCTAGATAGACAGCAAATAGTGCTGCAGCTGTATGTTTATAAAGGCTGACTGATTAAATGTTTGTCAGAGACTGACAGATATGCTTTTACAATCACCTTCAGTTGGTGCAGGTCTTTAATTACATGAAGCAATAGAAATGTTGCACTATTCATTAGGCCAGATCTGGTTGAAAGTAGAACAGCAGAGACTACAGTTCCTGGTGTATATTACCTAAGGTGTATATAACAAGTGCCAGGGGTGTATATAATCACAGTACCTGATAACCACAGTGCTTGAGGCGTATGTAACCACAGTGCCTGAGGCGTATGTAACCACAGTGCCTAAGGTGTATATAACCAGTGCCCGAGGCGTATATAACCACAGTGCCTGAGGTGTATATAACCACAGTGCCTGAGGTGTATATAACCACAGTGCCAGAGGCGTATATAACCACAGTGCCTGAGGTGTATATAACCAGTGCCTGAGGTGTATATAACCACAGTGCCTAAGGTGTATATAACCAGTGCCTGAGGCGTATATAACCACAGTGCCTGATGTGTATATAACTACAGTGCCTGAGGCGTATATAACCACAGTGCCTGAGGCATATATAACCACAGTGCCTAAGGTGTATATTACCACAGTGCCTGAGGTGTATATAACCACAGTACCAGAGGTGTATATAACCACAGTGCCTGAGGTGTGTATAAACATAGTGCCAGAGGTTTATATAGCCACAATGCCTGAGATGTATATAACCACAGTGCCTGAGGCGTATATATAACCACAGTGCCTGAGGTGTATATAACCACAGTGCCTGAGGTGTATATAATGACAGAGCCTGAGGTGTATATAATCACTGTGCCAGAGGTGTATATAATCACAGTGCCTGATATATATATAACCATAGCGCCTGAGGTGTATATAACCACAGTGCCTGAGGTGTATATAACCATAGTGCCTGAGGTGTATATAACCACAGTGCCAGGGGTGTATATAGTCACAGTACCAGGTGTGTATATAACCACAGTGCCTGAGATGTAAATAACCACAGTGCCTGAGGTGTATATAACCACAGTGCCTGAGATGTAAAAAAACAACAGTGCCTGAGGTGTATATAACCATAGTGCCAGAGGTGTATATAACCACAGTGCCTGAGGTGTATATAACCACAGTGCCTGAGGTGTATATATAACCACAGTACCTGAGGTGTATACAACCAGTGTCTGGGTGATTATAACCACAGCACCAGAGGTGTATATAACCACAGTATCGGAGGTGTAATAACCACGGTACCAGAGGTGTATATAACCACAGTGCCTGAGGTGTATATAATCAGTGTCTGGGGTGAATATAACCACAGCGCCAGAGGTATATATAACCACAGTGCCAAAGGTGTAATAACCACAGTACTTGAGGTGTATATAACCACAGTGCCTGAGATGTAAATAACCACAGTGCCTGATGTGTATAGAATCACAGTGCCTGAAATGTATATAACCACAGTGCCTGATATGTATATAACCACAGTGCCAGGTGTATATAACCACAGTGCTTGAGGTGTATATAACCAAAGTACCTGAGGTGTATATAACCATAGTGCCAGAGGTGTATATAACCACAGTGCCAAAGGTGTATATAACCACAGGATTCAGTATGGATATATGGGGAATCAATACTCAGTGGGTTAAACAGGAATCAGAAGGGGAATCAAGACTCAGTAGGTTAAACAGGAATCAGAAGGGGAATCAAGACTCAGTAGGTTAAACAGGAATCAGAAGGGGAATCAAGACTCAGTAGGTGAAACAGGATTCAGTAGGGGAATCAAGACTCAGTGGGTGAAACAGGATTCAGTAGGGGAATCAAGACTCAGTAGGTGAAACAGGATTCAGTAGGGGAATCAAGACTCAGTAGGCGAAACACGATTTAGTAGGTGAAACAGGATTAGCAGGGTAATCAATGCTGTCAGACCCATGGAGATACACTGACTCACTAGAGTAATCACTGCAAACAATGTCTGACACAAATTCTAATGAATGTTGTACAAATGACCTTAAAACACTTCTCCTGATTTCTGTTTTCCTATTCAAGACTAATTCCCTGCAATGTAAGTGAAAACACTTCTAAGATGAAAAAAGCTTTCCCCCATCTTTTCTGTTATTACTACCATTCTTTATTATCCACACTACCAATCTTTAGTACTTTACTACTACTTTTTCATCCTTGTTTAGTCTTAACTATTTTACATCAGACAGCTGAGTGGATTTACTGCTGAGGAAAGGAGATTGCGGAATCAAATCATTACCAACCTCTTGTATTGGCTGCCTTCGTCTTCGTTGAATCATTGCTCCCTGAAGAACGGAACTAAAATTTCAGAATATCTCCACCAGAAAAAAACTAATACTGGTACATTTTATGCCATTTCACTGGTACAAATATGGCCTAAAATGCTGATAAAAACAATGAAGAATGTAAGCAAAAGCAAAGTAAGGGAGTTATTGATTAACTCCCTGGAGAAAATACGATCAAAAAAGCTTTCTAGACATACATATAAATGAAATTTTACGGTTACTGCCATAGCAGCCCTTATACAGGCTGATGTAACTGAAAATAGTTTTATTTTTTAAATATCTGGAGAATAAATTTGCAGAATAAGAGTTTTCAATGTTGCTGCCAGGCAATGATATAGGTCTGCATTTCACTTACAATTAAGTAATTTTGGTGGTGTTGATCTAAATATTAATAACTGTTGCATACAGCTTTTTTTTCCCATATTTTATAAATTAGAAATAGTACCCAAGGCAATATTTTCTATAAATTCAGTGAAAATTTGTTCAAATTTTGCTGCCATGTTTGAAACAGACTTACACAAAATTTTAATTTGAAGTACTAATCAATAATTGTTGTATATTATGTTTTCTGCATTTTTTTATGAAGTCCAAATACAATCCAAGGCAATAATAATAGAAATAATGAGGCAAAATGTATTGGGTAGAAAAGCTTTGTTAAATATCTAAAATACAATCAAATACATAAGCTTATTCCTTTGTTTTTAAGCTTGAGTTGATATTTATAGTTGAATTTCATCTGATACTGAAGAACATATACAAAGTTTGTCCTAATACTTCCACACAGGGAATAACTACACGATAAGATAACTTGACAATCCAGTAAAAACCTCCGCCAAACATACTAAGTGCAAGCCATATAATAATGTTTGACAAGCAATCCAATTTGAAACCATTTCATATTCTCAATACAATTATGTTTTCAGGTCTAGCAGGAGAATGTTCATGTAATTCCTTACACTGAAACAATTCTTTACATTGGAAGCACTTTTGGGTCACATTTTAGTAAATGGTAAAGATCACTATCACTTTAATCAGCAGCATCAGATCTGCAGTCAGCAGAAAAACTTTGGTTACTTATATATTATGCCACATTTATAGTACCGTACTTACTCACTTATAAGACGGGGATTTTTCCTTTAAATTTCATGTTAAAATTGTGGGGCTCGTCTTATAGGCGGGGTCTAGCGACCTGGCAAAAAGTTTTCACGTTGTTTTAGGGCAAAAACATACCACATAAACTTGTTAGCAGTTATGCAATGACCCGACGTGCCGTCATTGTCGACCACCGATAATTTACCTTAATTGAACTTTGAATTCTGTCCATCAACGATTAACTGTCTCACATTCATTTCCCTTTGTTCTGCATGAAACACGGCTTATTATCCGTCAGTAAACACTGAAACAAACTTTCAACTTCAGTCTGCCAAATACACCAAGCTGATATTTACTCGTGTAGACTGGCCTCATTACACAGGTCAAGCGCCTGACTCTGAGATAAGCTGTTGTCAAGGTGATATCGATCGGAGCAGTTTGACAGTGAGGGTGTGAACGATGTGTTTTTACAAGCAGCTGCCTATTACATTTCTCCATGAAATTATTGATTTGCGGAATGTACACAAGGACAGTGCACTGTTCCCCGATATATCGTGTACTGTCATACCAGACTTGGTGACGTAGATCAAAGAAATTAATGTCATGCCGCCACGCGCTACAGGATAGCAGTGCAGCTGAGACTAGATACATCCCGCAACGTGTGAAAATTACAGTCACTGCTTACCAATTAACCCTTTTGTTGAGACAGCATGACTGGTCGACGCTCCTGTTCATTTTTTCGCCTCGTCTTATAAGCGGGTCGAAGCAGAAACCGGCAAACTCGCAGGTGAAGTAGGGGGGTCGTCTTATAAGCGAATAGTCTTATAAGTGAGTAAGTACGGTAAATAACTATAGATTAGAGTTACTAACCCTTAGCTTGCAACATTTTGTTAAATGCTATATTCCAGGATTTCTTGCTTTAATATTGTATATTTTACATGTCAGGGTTATTAAACTTATAAACAGTGACTGAGCAGCAAATAGTATAGATCCTGATCAGGCAGCTCCCAGCAGGAAACCTGGCTAATCTGGATCTACACTATTTGTCTAAGCATTATACATACATGAACAGCTGACTAAGAGTTAACACATTCAGCATATAAGGGAATAAACTCTTTTGACTTAAATCAAAAGGACAAATGATCCAGAAATGAAGCCACATCCATTACAGAAATGATATGTGGCAATTTAATGCAGCTTACTTCCCAGTTTTTTTTTATTTGAAGAGCCAGATCTTATCTTTTTTGCTATTTATTACAGTGGAAAAGAATTGATGTATTACAGTTTGGTTATGATAATAATAAACAGTATGACTAGTTAATTTTAAAGAATTAATCTTAGATGTTATGATGTTAATTAGCCAGAGATTTCTAATCAGAAGATATGACTTTTTTGTCTTGAAAGGTAAAAATAAATAAAAATGACTTGACAAAATGTTAAAAAAAAATAAATGTGTACACATGGTGCAAGCAAAGTCCAAGTAGAGTATATTACACAAACAGTTTACAGTGTGTAGTGTTTCTTTTTTCTCTATTTAGAAACAAGGCCATTAAATTGCTACCATGATGATCAACTTATAGAATGGCTGTCTAGACCCACATGTAAATAGGCACTCTAGAGGACAGCTATATCCCTAACCACAAAATGGTGGACTAGACCCACATGTAAATAGGCATTCTAGAGGACAGCTATATTCCTAACCACAAAAATGGTGGACTAGACCCACATGTAAATAGGCACTCTAGAGGACAGCTATATCCCTAACCACAAAATGGTGGACTAGACCCACATGTAAATAGGCACTCTAAAGGACAGCTATATCCCTAACCTCAAAATGGTGGACTATACCCACATGTAAATAAGCACTCTAAAGGACAGCTATATCCCTAACCTCAAAATGGTGGACTATACCCACATGTAAATAAGCACTCTAAAGGACAGCTATATCCCTTACCACAGAATTGTGGACTAGAACCACATGTAAATAGGCACTCTAAGGACAGCTATATCCCAAACCACAAAATGAAGGACTAGACCCACATGTAGATCGGCCCTCTAGAGGACAGCAATATCCCCTTACCACAGAATGGGGGACTAGACCCACATGTAGATCAGCCCTCTAGAGGACAGCTATATTCCCCAACCACAGAATGGGGGACTAGACCCACATGTAAAATAGGCACTCAAGAGGACAGCCCTAAACACAAAATGGTGGAATAGACCCACATGTAAATAGAAACTCTAGAGAACAGCTGTATCCTCAACCACAGATTGGGGAAATAGACCCACATCCAAATAGACACTCTAGAGGACAGCTATAGCCCTCTCCATAGAATGGGGGTCTAGACCCACATGTAAATAGGCAGAGGACAGCTTTATCCCTCACCACAGAATGTGGGTCTAGACTCACATGTAAATAGGCAGAGGACAAAATTATTTCCCACAACACGTAATGGCAGTCTAGACCCACAAGAAAATAGGCAGAGGACAGCTATATCCCATAACACAGAATGGGGGTCTAAACCCACATGTAAATAGGCAGAGGACAGGTATATCCCCCACCACATAATGGCGGTTTAGACCCACATGTAAACAGGCAGAGGACAAAATTATATCCCACACTACATAATGGCAGTCTAGACGTACATGTAAATAGACAGAGAACAAATATATCCCCACCACAGAATGGTAGCCTAGACCAACATGAAATTTAATGAAATTTCTTCAAATCCCCCATCAAAGTATAGCAGTCTAGACTCACATGAAATTTGATTAAATCTCTTCAAATTCAACAGAATGGCAGTCTAAACCCACACAAATTTTAATGAAATTTCTCCAAGGGATAAAAACAACATTAAGCAGGCATGAAACTTAAGGTCCAAACTGTTTGCCTTTTATATATGTAAACTATGAGTTGCCATTCAACTATGGTCTTGAGCCAGCCTGGTTGGGGAAAGGTTTTCTCCTTAAGGTGAACATCTGACATATTAAATAAAGTACATACATATGTATTTGTCTCTTGTAAAAAAAAAAAAAAAAAAAAAAAACATACTTTGAAATTAAGATAAAACTGTCCATTGATTTTAGCATTATTATTAACTTTCTTTTATCTTATATGTTTAGGAATATTAACAAACAAGAATTTTTACAAAGTCATTGTGATGGCCATTCGAAACTGATTTATTTAGTATCATGTAAGGTTCATGTACTTTTCTTGGGATTTTGATATGTCAAATAAAACTGTTTTGACTGACTTTAGGATCCAAGTTGGCCAAAAGGAATTCAATCACAGCTCCCTATTTAGAAGCCAGATATTCAGCACAGTAAGGGTTTAAACTGTATTAATATTTATGATTTTCCTTTCTTCTCAATTTCAGCAATTATCATACAATTTTACCCAATTCAAAAGGTTAAGTTGGTAAAAACAAATTACTTGCAAAATTCCCTTGCCAATTTGCAATGCAGGATTGATAAAATGACTGGAAGGAACCAATGTTTCCTTTGGTTTCCCTTTATTGATTGTATATGAACCAGTGCAAACAACTCATCAAATGTGAACATTGCAGCAGATGCAATGGACCTTCTACAAGTACTTGACTGGTTCTGGCACAAATAGTTGACTGGTTCTGGCACCATCAACATACATATACAATTCTATAGATTTGAAATATGCAACCAGTCTGCTATACTAGATGCCTCAACATTTCAAGGAAGCCCAGTGGAATATATAAATAACAAAAAAATATAAGTGCATTCTTGTAATCATTTCTTACATCAGCTTTCCATAATGACATTTATAAAGTTTAGGTTTTTTTATATCCACGTAAAAATTAATTCCAAAATAGAATTGACTAAAATATATATTGATCTACAGTACTATGTAATTTGCCTAAGCTTGATCAATCTATACTAGAGATGGCTACACCTTTTTTAATTTTTTTTATTGTTTTGTTTACACATATGTGCTCATATTGCCTGGGTAGAAACACCAGAGCAATGCATGTCAGCTGGAAGCCCTCCCCATATGAAAGTTCTCACCCCAACTAGAACTCATACCCATGTACCGACAGGGTAAGATGGTTAAAGTTGGCAATGGAGTATTAGGTACAGAAAAGCCTTGCTTGCAGCACAGCTTTGATTTTACAGAATTGTACAGTGCAACAATAACATTCCTACAGTCTGACCTTATTAAGGCCAACAAATGAAAAGAGCACAAACAAACAGCCATTGAGAGGGCCAGATCAAACCCTATCAGACATTAGATTGACAAATAAATCTTGCCCATTTGGGCTGGTAATGATACTGGTAATTGTCTCTCTGCACTTAACTATTTCTTTTGACGCCAATAATGCCATCTAACACTATTCATTCTACCTTCTTTATAAGCAACACAACATCGGCATTATCTGATTAACAACAACAACATGCAAAGGTAACAAGATATACCTATAGACTCAGAAGCCAATAGTGCAGATCCTGAACAGACAGCTCCCAGTGGAGGCCTAAGCCTGATCCATTTGTCTTGAGTAGGCAAAGAAGTGACATTATCTATCCAGTATCCACCTTACATGAAAACTTTATTGATTATGTAAGAAAAGATTTCCTATTACGTCTGAAGTACAAAAAAATCTCCTCAGTCCATTCACCCCACTCTCATTAGTATCTTTTATGTGAAGCTGATGAGAAAGTTGTCAAATAGGCCTAGTAGACATGTCATCCAAGTATTCATTATCATTCCTTTTCATATACCTTGCTAATTTTTTTGTCTTATTTTAAAGGCTTGCTACAGAAATAGTAGTCAACAGTTATTTTTGATAGGTCACATGAGACAGGGTGGAGAAAGGTTTGAGATATACAGGAATGAACAAAAGGTGGTTGTAGTAATGATGTTATGATAATGGCTATAGTGATGGTAGTTGAGATGATGATGATGATGATGGTAGTCATATTGATAATGGTGATGATGATGAAAGTCATTATGATGATAGTGATGAAGGTAATAATCATAATGATGATAAAAATGGTGGTGATGATGATAGCAATGATAGTTGTGTTTATAGTGATGATGGTGGTAAGGATGATGATGATGATGATGATGATGATGATGAAAACACATTGATCAAAGTGAAGATGATTTTGAACACAACATGTACTTGCATCTCAATTGTTAAAGTACAAACTTTGAAAATAACTGCCCTTAAAGTTCATACTCTTTGCAAATTTATAAATAAGCATGATGGAGATTTATATTTAAAAAAAAAGATCTATGTCAGAGCTTATAACCAAGATGATGATATAATATGATCTCAAAAGTAATAGGTCATGAGGTTGTTTTAGTTTGAAAATAGCTAACTGTACAGAATGGCTCAGGTAGAAACGACATATTTGCACAGGGGTGGTAGTCTTTACTTTTAAAATAGATGGGGGACATCAATAAACAGCATGTTGCAGTATCTTTTCAGATAACAATATTTGTTTTGGTTCTTTAAGAAAAAAGCTTATCCATACTGTTGGATACCTTCTTCAGTATATTGATACATTAACCCTTCAACACATAACTTTTTATTTTATAATCAGTGAGGCAATGACCGCTAGGGAGTATCAGAGGGCTAAGGACTTATGTTGAATAATAATATGGTGATAATGGTTTATTCTAAATAACCAGCTATAACAGGAGCATGACAAGGTCTTCCTGGAGGAATTCCTCAAAGACATTGACAGAAGAGATAATCAGCACAATATCATTTGTCCTTCGCTCAAACGCTATAATACATTGTGAGATATAATCACTGCTGTTCAGGAACAATGACTGCTCAGTTGTTGAACCTTCCAGCTGATAAACAGAATTAATTGTTATGAAAAATACACACAACAGTTCAAAGACCTTTATACCAGTATCATGTTACATGTTGTTAATAATACATACTAACTCTTACTTGTCTTCTAACATCAACATACAAAGGTACCTAGATACATTTCTAGAAATTCTGCTGTGAGTATTGGCACTGCAGCTCCTGATTTGATGGCTTTCTGTCAGAGAAGCTGATCTGAATTTACCCTATTTGCTTGAGCTCCATTAATTTACTCCAGCAGGTTGGAGTTAGAGTTAGCTTACAAACAAGAGGGTCATGATGGCCCTTAAAGGCTCACCTGATGACAGGCTTTTAGTAGGCTCAAATCTGATATCAAGTAATTAAGAGTTATTTACTTTAGAAATCTTTGTTGAAGATTGGACCACTAGTGTGGCCAGGGGTTGATAACATTTTCTAGAATTTTACCAAGTTACCTACTGAATCCACATGACCCACTTCAAAACATATGTAAGATTTCATACTGGCAAACATTCTGGCCAAGTTTGGTGAAGATTGGGCCATCAATGTGGCCTCTAAGTGTTTTCACAAGGTTTTTCTAAAATGAGACCAAGTGACCTACTTTTTGACCCCACCTGACCCAATCATATACTCATCCAAGATTTCATGCAGACAAACAATCTGATCAAGTTTGGTGAAGATTGGGCTATGAATGTGGCCTCTAGTGTGTTCACATGCGTTTTCTAAGTTTTGACCTTGTGACCTCTTTTTTTACCTCACATGATCCAATAAGAAACTCATCCAAGATTTCTTGCAGACAAACATCCTGACCAAGGTTGGTGAAAATTGGGCTATAGATGTGGTCTCTAGTGTGTTCACAAGCTTTTTCTAAGATTTGACCTACTGACCTTCTCGTTGTCCCCTCGTGACCCAGTTATAAACTCATCCAAGCTTTCATAAAGGCAAACATTCTGATCAAGTTTGGTGAATATTGGGCCATACATAGGACCTCTAGTGTGTTCATAAGCTTTTTCTAAGATTTGACCTAGTGACCTACTTTTTTGACCCCATGTGACCCAATAATGAACTCATCCATTATTTAATGCAGAAAAACATTCTGACCAAGTTTGATAAAGATTGGACCATAAATAGGGCCTCTAGTGCGTTCGTAAGCTTTTTCTAAGATTTTACCTAGTGACCTACTTATCGACCCCACGTGACCCAGTTACAAAACTCATCAAAGATTTCATGCAGACAAATATTCTGAACAAGTTTGGTGAAGATAAATGTGGTCTCTAGTGTGTTCACAAGTTTTTCCTAAAATTTGACCTAGTGACCTACTTTTTTGACCCCAGGTGACCCATTAACGAAACTCATCCAAGATTTCATGCAGACAAACATTCTGACCAAGTTTGATGAAGATTGGATAAAAACTGTGGTGTGTTCACAAGCTAAATGTTGATGACGGACGACGAATGACGAACGCCGGACCAAGCGGTATCACAAAAGCTTCCCTTGAGCATGTTGTGCTCAGGTGAGCTAAAAATGAAGTGAAAAAAAGAAAGAAACAGACCTCTGATGATATTAGTTCATTTTTAATTTTTTGATTAGCTTGAATCTTTTTTATTGCAGAGTGATATATTGTGTTTAGCTTATACAATTTATGATCTCATAGATAATTGGGTTCTATCAGCTAGGGAGGACCTAGACCAGATGCATTTTTTCCCATTCCTTACCATGTGCATTATTTCTTCTTAAGCTTAAAGTAAGTAATAAGAACTAAATGGGTATTCCAACATTTTTGTGTCAATGCATTCCTGCAGTTCAGTTGTAAGAAAAACATTTGCGTTTTGTATCAAAAGAGGTTTCTTCACTTTAGGCAGATACAAAGCTGCAATTACTGTGTTAGTAAAACATGACCACTAGAGAAAATACAAATATTTTATTGCATCAAAAGATAACATGTTTTATAGCAGATACAATACAATACATATAAATATATTCAAATTATTGTAACAAGAGACAAAACATTGATTTTCTGGAGAGCTGTATGGATTTAACAATATTTAATTGTTATCCTCTTAAATACTGTGAAAGCATTTTATTTCGTGGGGCATTTAATTTCGTGGAATTTGTGGGCAAGTCAATCCACGAATTTAAGTACCAACGATATAAAATCCCCTCGGTTAGACTTTCGAATGCTAGATTTACTTGTAAATCATGTCAACATATTTATATTTAACAGGACATAAAGCTCAAACAAACAGACGATTTCACCACACTTTATTTACATTGTATTGACATAGAACAATAAAACATGTTTACGAACATAAGCCATTTAATCATAAAAAACGATCTATTCTAAGTAATTTTATACTGTAATATATACATGAGCACTATAAACTTTATAGGTGTTTACTCAAGGGTCTGTTTTGTGTCAGTTTGCATAGTACGCTAATTGGCGTTAATTGACAGTCAATGGCTTCGTTAAATTAGACCCTTAAAAGAACCTGGGCCCCTAACATCTTTATGAATATAATCCTTTAAATGACACGCTAATTGACAGGTGTCATAAAAGTCGTCTGATGAGACTCGGCTGTGAAAACATTGACCGGCTGCCGTGGATCAATATCACCAGGCGTGACGTAAGACAATAGGCAGAGTCACTTGCTAATCCGTAGTTTCGCAATTGACCCTGTTTCAGTGTTAGGCCTCAGTTTCGCATTTGTCAAAAATCGAAGGTATTTTTTTTTATTTTCGTGGGTAGGGCAATCCACGAAATCAAGTACCCACGAATATGCCCGTCCTCTTCAAACAACGAAATTTCTGCCCCACGAAATAAAATGCTTTCTCAGTAACTTGCAAAATAAATATATTTATAGAAAATATTACACTTGGGTCAAAATATATTACACGATTGACCAGATTGACTCATAGCAAACAATTTTTGACTAAGAACATATCAAATGAAATTCAGCATTTCCTAATGACCAGAAGGAATTTATAACCCCACAAGAAAGCCACTAAAGTCTGAGTGTAAATACATTATTTGTAAATTAATATCTGCACATGTTCATGATTTACTTTTGCTTTATAGATCTTTGCTTAATTAAGCAGGAGAATACCATAATTCCACACACTCAGCATTTCACAGATACATGCAGCAAATTATATTATATTGAAGTCCTTTTACTTCAAAATTAATCACCTCATTTGCCCAAAGCACATTCAGCTGCCAAGTCAAAAACAGGTTAAAAAATGTCCCAGAAATTATTCTCTATTTCAAAATAAATGAGATAAAAATGTTTCTCATTAGTGTGTAAGAAAAAATTTCTCAGTTAATTGAGAAATAGCTTAATATGTCACAAAATACAGTTTTGAAAGCAGAATCATAATCAACATATTGAAATGACTTGAAAATACCAAATGTATATTGATTTAGGAAAAAACAAAAAATATTAATGCTGTGTCATTGTAGCCTCTGGTAATTTAAGCTGTTTCTGGCCAACAACTTTAAACTGAAGAGTAAAATGTTGCCAAATCTAACATATTCAAAACAACTACCATATATTCTCAGTTATCAGACGTGGATTTTTCCTCGGAAAATAGCCTTCAAAGTGTTATAAGCAAGATCTACAACAAGGCCTTAAAAAATACTGCAAGAATTTTTAGTTTTTTCATTTTAGAAACTTATAAAAATGGAGAGCTTACAGTCAGACTTGATGGCGTAGATCAAAGAAATTAATATTGTGCATGCCGAGCGAAGCAGAACGTTCTCGCAGCTTTCCCAGCCCTACACAGTCAAGAGATATGTCAAAAATCATGATAGTATGGCAGATTGAGCAGTGCTAATTAGCACAGGTCTAAACCACAACAGAGTACACACAACAGAGTACACACAGTTTTATTAGGCAAACAGTCATGGCGGTTTACAAATACGCCAGTAATATAGTGACTTTCACAAATTTTGGATCAGCACCTGCTGAAAATTTTACCCCGTCTTATAAAAGAGTCAACACAGAAAGACTCAGATTTGAGGGGCACATCTTATAAGAGGATTGCCTAAAAGTCGCGTATATAGGGTACTTCTGACATTAGGCAGACCAGTTGTGGGACACCTAAAACATGAACGAGTCACACCCTTACACCAAACTGACCAGTTGAGGAACACCTGACATGACATCGTACACACATGAACCAGTCACTTCCAGACACCAGACTGACCAGTTGTGAACACCTGACATGACATCGTACACACATGAACCAGTCACTTCCTGAAACCAGACTGACCAGTTGTGAACACCTGACATGACATCGTACACACATGAACCAGTCACTTCCTGACACCAAACTGACCAGTTGTGAACACCTGACATGACATCGTACACACATGAACCAGTCACTTCCTGACACCAGACTGACCAGTTGTGGAACACCTAAAACATGAACGAGTCACACCCTGACACCAAACTGACCAGTTGTGGAACACCTGACATGACATCATACACACATGAACCAGTCACTTCCTGACACCAGACTGACCAGTTGTGGAACACCTGACATGACATCGTACACACAGGAACCAGTCCCATCTCAACACAAGACTGACCAGTTGTGGAACACCTGACATTACACCCTAAACACACTGACATCCCCAATATGCCTACCCATTTGTTTCTGCTAATCAAAAACCTGAAACTTTTCCATGCAGAATCTAGTTCTATAATGTTTAATCTCCTTACATACAAATTAAAGTATGCCACATACAATTTACAGCTTAAGTATGATCTTGCACAGATTAACAGGTAACATTATTATCACCACTATCATCACCAGCAGCAGCTTTAGAAAGGACCCTTCTGTCAGTAATGACCTTAATTGATCCTAATCAAAGACTTGTGACCAAATGCTCTTTAATTAACCCTACACCTGCTGTATTTGTTAACATCATGCTTCATTTTGTTATGCGGCACCAGTGGCCAAGGGATTTGTCTATGGTACTTTAGCTTGTAGCATCTGAGTCTAAAGTTACTGAACGCATTTAGAAATGTCATTCAGAAAAGAATGGTACAAGCAGGATTTAGATTCAGGTCACAGGTGTAGTTTGACACAATACATAACAGGAAGTTATATAGAACATAGATTAGTGTATTTTAATCATATCCAGTAGCACTTATGAGTATTTTGTGTAGATCTTATTCTATTAAGAATGCAATTAAATAGATAATATTGTATGTTTATTAAAATAGGTTTCTATTATCGGATGATAGAGACTAGTAACTTATGTCCCAATGTACATGTATAATCTATATTTTTAGATCAGGTGTTTTTTTTTGCAGCTGAAGACTTGCCTACTTTCCAATATGGTGTACAAATGGTTTATCACAGAATAGTTTTAAACATTATTTACACACCTTCAATTGCTTACAGGATTAAACTTACAACACACAAACAGCACTTTTCAGTGCTTTGATTATTTACTCTCGCTAAGGTTGGTCTCCTATCCAGCTTATATAGATGATCATGCTTAGGTAAACAGTGTTGACCAAGTTCAGCCAGCTTTCACAGGGAGCTGGTTAATCAGGGCTTACACAATTTGATGCTAAGTGTCTATAAGTACCTTCTGCTCCAGACAAACAAGAAATGGTTAGATCAATAACAACAGCTAAATACTTATTATGGGTTATTAAGAAAACTAGTATGACAATGACTCATCCTTGAAAAATATTGTGTTTCTGTTTCCAGCTTATGTTTTCTTGTCTCTGTTCAAGCCTTCACCCTTAGCCACACTTTGCAAACAGACAACGTTACATATATGTAGAGTGCATCATTATTTTAAATGACAAAAAATGGGTTTGTGTTCTTTTAATATTATTTTGATAGAATAAATTAACAAATAAACATGTATTAAAAGTTTCAACAAAGTCATTTAAAGTAAACAGTGTAGCATTATGAATAACAGGGGTTATGTGACAATGAACTGACCAAGATATCAAAAACAACCTGCTGTCAATGCAACCTCTTATTTAAGAAACTAAATCATAATGAATCATAATGAATCAACAAAGTGATAAGATATTTAAGGCCACCTGGAAACAAATGTATTGAGTTTAAATACTAAGAAAAACTCTGCTTCTTTAAAAGAAACTTAAACATAATTTAAAAGTAAAAAATGCCATAAGACTTGTCTCAAAAAACCTTTTCAGAGCAACTGTTAAACAGTTGTATATGAAACCATGGAACTCAATTTCCTTCACACAGCTGTGACATTCAACAATTAATTATTACATCTATGATACCCATCAAGTTTTCCCAAACAGAATGCTCCACCAGACCTGCATTTCATTTTTCTACAAATCTATTTTTCTGCTTACAGCAGGTTTAAGAATCCACTTTTCCTGGCCAACTGCATCCCAGTTAAGTGTTACTGCTAATACAATTTGTCATAACTTCTCATGCTGAGTTTCATTCCTCCAGAAGCTATAACTATGTGAAGCAGGATTTATGGTACTGAACTGGCAGTAACCCAATGCTAAATTTGTTTACAATCCATACTTCTTTTTTTTACATATTTTCTCACTACATTCAAGCATAGATAGTCCTTCAATACAATTAGCAGGAAACAGGGCAGATAATTTGACAGCTCTCTGCTGGGTTTGTATGATCTAGATCTGAACTGTTTGCCGATGCATTTTTAATTCAAGCTAAGTACATTGAGAGTTAATAAGCTGAGATGCCTATTTCTAATTATGTTGGTGAACAGCCTACATAACATAATACAATGGTGTTAGTTTTATTGTGCTTATGACAATAGTTCACTGTAATAAATATTATGTAATAACCTTGTTTTGCAATACAGGAAACTTTGGACAAGGAAAATTTTCCCATATTCCTGTCTAACATCACTTTCGACCTACTTAGAAACAGGGTGCAAGCTTAGCCTCGATGAATTTTAGAACGGACCTCACAGACAGAATGTTTTATTGAATCAATCGAAAGGTCGTCTAAGGACATTTATTATATAACTTCAGGATTTCAGAATTAATTTTTGTTATATTTCAGCATGTTTTGTACTCGCCCATATACTGTAATAATATTATATTGTGACATATTTAATTGCATTTTGATAGATAGAATTTAACCTAGCAGTTGTAGTTTTTATCACATGTATGTTTTGTTATAAGTTCAATAAATGTTATTTGCACTCTAATAAGACAATAACACACATTTACTTGCCTTGAACCTTGCTGGGTTATAAGAAGTATAGTTTGTAAATTTAGATCAAACTTTTTACTTGAGTATGTTAACATTGTCTGAATCTGTAGAATATTATAAGTGGCAGAAAATGTACATTTGTTCGTGTCTTGGCTCTTACAAGCTTGTTTTATGTTAATTCATGCCTCACCATCATCACACATATTTTTAAGATATTTCTTGTTTACATGAACAATGCAGGATTTTTTTAATACAAAACTAAAATTTCAGACATAAGTTTGCAAAATAATGGGATAAAAAAAGATACATTAATTTGGCAATATGAAATCATGTAATGGCTTACATCAATGATAACAGACATTGTGATATAAATATCATGTTAAGCAGAAATAAGATTCATCCAGCCTGTAGCCTAATCTGCTCTGATAATAACTTGTAAATGAAACCAAGCCTGCTAATAACCCAAACTAAATATTATGGATTTGTTTTCATCATATAAAGGTACCTTGTCATGTTGGTACAGACTGTAGCAAATAGTGCCCACCCTGAAGCTCCATTATTTTTCCATTGACCCAGATTCAATCATGCATAGAAAGCTAAGAGTTAATATAAAAATTAATATAAATAATTATATTACAAAACATTCATATAAAACAGCATTAATGTAAAGTGCTGCAACACCAAATTGCAGTCAAAATTATTGTAAAACATTTTTTTGTTCATCTTGTTCACTTGCAATAAACCTTTTACCGAATAGTTTTAGGGTAATCATTGCACAAATAACTTTTTTTTGTCCTTTTTGTTTGTATTCCCTGAACCAAAAATAAAAGCACATCAAATGTGCAAATGTGTATGCCTTCAAGCACAAAATGACAAACACATAAATGAAAAATTGCCTTTAATTCACTTCTGAGGTAATTCTGCCAGTAAAGTAATCCAGTAGAAACCATGAAATAATTATCACCTACGCAACAGTCTTGCCTGGCAGCTATATTGTCTAACATAGTTCACATGTGGGTATGACGTACAGCGGACTAAAATAAAATCAACTCTACCTAACTGCAGAGAAAACTAATTATTTCATTGACGTAAACATCAACTGGTTGTCAGTGATGGTGAAACCATTACCATTTGTTAACATTTATTTAAGTAACACAATTTTATACATTGTGAAAGATTTGTCAAATACAGTTTCATTAATATTTCTTGCGCATAAAGATGATATGATTTATTAAATCATATTGTATAGAAGATGAAGTCCAACAAGCGGTCGCTCTGTCAAGGCCAATGCATGGATTTTTTCTCCTCATCTTTTTATTATCCTTTCAACACATTCAATGTCAAAATCCTACAATAAACCAGTAAAAGGCCATGAGAACAAGCCAGCCTTTTTTCTCTCTTGCTAGAAAATGTAACTGCCAGGTGCATAGCTTGACATAATCAATAAAACTCCTTCCTTATAAGTAGTTGTAAACTGTGGGTTTAAAATTACAAATTCACAGAAATGGTGATAAATATGTTACAAATAAGACAGCCTGAGGAAAGTCTTGTTTTCTGAGAATGTATTCAGTTCACATCTATTTTGCTAGTTTTTGATTCAGTATGAGGCATAATATACAAAAAATTAACCCTTTCCTTGATGGAAACACCAGTAGCGCTGGGTATGGGTTATGCAAATTGGATGAACAGTTTTTGTTAAATTAGATTCCATTTTCCACTTTTTTTCTTTTTTTGTTGTTACATTGCATTTTTTGTTACCCACACAAAAACAAACAGTCAAATTGGCAATATCCAGGTAATTATTGGTGGAGAAAGATCCACCGCAGATTAACTGGAACCCCCCCCCCCCCCCCCCCCACATGAAAGTTCTCACCCAGACCAGGACTTTAACCCATGTGGTGAGGGGAAGAGGAGTGTTAAGTCAGTGACTCTAACTGCTCAGCCATGGGCACACCTCTACTTTAGATTTAGCAATATAGTATGGTATTATGGTTTGCATGTTTCAAAGCAATAGTTTCATTCTAAGTGATGATGTTATTGTTTTAATGTAGTTTGTTGATGTGTTGCTATTTTTATCCCCATTTATATTTTGCATTGTTATTCTTGTCAAATATTTGCTGAAATGAATGCCATGCAGATGGTCACACTTATTTATACCTTAGATAAAAAAAAACATCACATAACTGTTGAACAGGAGACTACTTTGACTTTTGACAAGAGAAGGTGAAAACACTTTCTATTTTAATTAGTCTAGTGAATAACTATTGCTTTTATATTACAATATAACAAACCAAATTTTCTTTGGCATTTTAATAAGGTCATTTAATATTTATTAAAAAAAATGAATAATTTTGCCATACATGCCATAATGTATACACTGTATACCACATAAGATAGAAGTCTTTAGTAAAGAACAGTATGAAATAACAGAACCATCCAAAAGGAAAACTATTAGGTCTTTAACATTGTACTTATTTGCACTACTAGTATTCGGAAGATATTCCTTTTATTAGACTGTGTCACTAGTTAAGTTAATACCATTTTCTATGTTGACTTCCATGGCAACTAACATGGACTTAAGCAGGGAGGCAACTTGTGAAAAAAAATTCAGAAACCTGGAAAGAGTTGTGTATCTTTAGTTAAAAGGTCACTACAAGGGGATTGACCATAACAACCATTTTGAATGTGTTTGTTTGAAAAGACTTTACTGCCCAAGTCTGGAACATCATCAGTTGATTGCCCATACATAAGTAACATCATCAATTGGGTGTCCATACATCAGAAACATCAGTAACATCATCAGTTGGGTGTTCATACATCAGAAGCATCATCAGTTGGGTGTCAATACATCAGAAGCATCATCAGTTAAGTGTCCAGACATCAGTAACACCATCATTTGAGTGTCCATACATCAGTAACACCATCATTTGAGTGTTCATACATCAGTAATATCATCAGTTGGGTGTCCATACATCAGAAGCATCATCAGTTTAGTGTCCATACATCAGTAACATTATCAGTTGTGCGTCCATACATCAGTAACACCCTCAGTTGTGTGTCCATACATCAGAAACACCATCAGTTGTGTGTTCATACATCAGTAACACCATCAGTTGGGTGTCCATATATCAGTAACACCATCAGTTGGTGGTCATACATCAGTAACACCATCAGTTGAGTGTCCATACATCAGTAACACCATCAGTTGTGCATCCATACATCAGTAACACCATCAGTTGAGTGTCCATACATCAGTAACACCATCAGTTGAGTGTCCATTCATCAGTAACACCATCAGTTGGGTGTCCATGCATCAGTAACACCATCATTTGAGTGTCCATACATCAGTAACACCATCATTTATGTGTCCATACATCAGTAAAACACCATCAGTTGAGTGTCCATGCATCAGTAACACCATCAGTTGGGTGACCATACATCAGTAACACCATCATTTGAGTGTCCATACATCAGTAACACCATCATTTGAGTGTCCATACATCAGTAACATTATCAGTTGTGCGTCCATACATCAGTAGCACCATCAGTTGTGTGTCCATACATCAGTAACATCATCAATTGGGTGTCCATACATCAGAAACACCATCAGTTGGTGTCCATACATCAGTAACACCATCAGTTGAGTGTCCATACATCAGTAACACCATCAGTTGTGCATCCATACATCAGTAACACCATCAGTTGAGTGTACATTCATCAGTAACACCTTCAGTTGAGTGTCCATACATCAGTAACACCTTCAGTTGAGTTTCCATACATCAGTAACATCATCAGTTGAATGTCCATACATCAGTAAAATCATCATTTGGGTGTCCTTACATCAGTAAAATGATCAGTTAAGGTGTCCATTCATCAGTTAAATCATCAGTTGGGTGTCCATTTATCAGTTTAATCATCAGTTGGGTGTCCATTCATCAGTTATATCATCAGTTGGGTGTCCATTCATCAGTTAAATCATCAGCTGAGTGTCCATACATCAGTTAAATCATCAGTTGCATGTCCATTAATCAGTTAAATCATCAGCAGAGTGTAGGGCTGTCACGATACGCTTGAAGCGTACCACAATATATTGCGATACACATAGAGCGTATTGCAATACATACCACAATATTTTGTCATATTTTACCAAACTGTTATAAGAAGCTTTACACCAACTTATAATGAACAGAAAAACAACAAATGCTTAAGAGTAATATGACATAGCTTTTTAAGCTTTGTAACAGGTAAACACAGAAACAAGTAAGTAAATTTGGACTAGAAGGTAGCCAAGTAAAAACAATCAAACTACAAATTAACTAAAAAAATCACAAAAATGTAGAGCAATGCACCCAGTTAATTCAGAAGATGATGGCAATTCACGAATGTATTTAAGGTTGTTAAAACCGCCACTGTTTTTTACATGTGCATCAGAATGTGACACCTGCGAAAATATTCTAAATGTTGATCCATCATCCTTTACCTAGAAGTGGCCCACCACAATCGCTTCTTTGCGATTTAATCCAGCCTTCTTTTGAAAAATCCATCTGTTCGGCCATATGGTTAACAATTTGCAACCGCCGTGTTCGATTAAACTGCCGAACAAAAGGTAATAATAATGTTCTAATAATAATGTTCAAAGTATTCTGCAATGAACCATCCTATAATTATGTGTCTACTTTTAGTAAATTTTAATTCCAATAGATTCATATTCCAATGTAACATTCCTTTTCCTTAAGTCCAGAAATGGAATTGTCAAATCAAAGCCAAAATCTAGTTTTAAACTCTCATTAACAGGAATACTGCAAAGAGAAATCAAGAATGCCGCATTTCCCCTGCAGTTTAGAATGAACTCCCCTAAAATGTATATAACATCAGACTACATTTTCAGTTGGTTATTGGCAATCAATTTTCATTAATAGGAGCGTCTTTGACTTTGGATGCACAAAATGAAGGCAGCAAACAAAGTTTACAAAATATCTCCCTACTGTATTAACATTACCCTGTATCGCAATATACCAGTATACCACGACAGCCTAGCTGAGTGTCCATACATCAGTAACATCATCAGTTGGGTGTCCATACATCAGTAACACCATCAGTTGGGTGTCCATACATCAGTTACACCATCAGTTGGGTGTCCATACATCAGTAACACCATCAGTTGGGTGTCCATACATCAGTAACACCACCAGTTGGGTGTCTATACATCAGTAACACCATCAGTTGGGTGTCCATACATCAGTAACACCATCAATTGGGTGTCCATACATCAGTAACACCATCAGTTGGGTGTTCATACATCAGTAACATCATCAGTTGGGTGTCCATACATCAGTAACATCATCAGTTGGGTGTTCATACATCAGTAACATCATCAGTTGGGTGTCCATACATCAGTAACACCATCAGTTGGGTGTTCATACATCAGAGAGTGTTTTGTTCTTGTTTATCCAAGAGTCTTGAGTGGTGGAGATACAGTATTGACTGGGAGTTGCAGAATAATGACTGGCACCAGCCCTTGGAAGTTTAAGGGAGCCACAGTCAGCTTAATGCCACTTCTGAGCCCAAACTCACTGCAATGGTTACTTTTTTCTATATTTGCCACTAATGCCCAATGCAGAAAGGTTTCTTCTACAATGCTTGAAATGGAAAACTTTTGCACCAAACCTATACTGTAAAGAGAGGTGAGCTCTAACCTTTTCTGCTACAGCTTTCTGTTAATTAGGTCGGCATAGTTTGCTACCTTCCTTTGCAGTGCCTTAACACAAATTTCTCAGGTAACTGTAAGCTAAAGAGCTACAATTTCTTTTTTATTTGTTTATTGTATCATTACATCTGGCCTGAAGTTGGTGAGGACAACTTCTAAAAAGACAAGTTTCCTATCTAGGTCCACCCTCATCATGACTGGGCCTGATATAGGATCCCGTGAGCATGGTAAGCTGTCCTCCCTTCTGCTCCTCTCTAACAGGGGCAATGTGCTTCCCACTGACTACAATCTATCTTGCGATATCATTCCCTTGATAATGTTTATAGCAGCATTTTAGAGAAATAGGGGCTTGATAGATCCCCAGTCAATAGTTCAGAGGTAACAAGCACCCTTAAAATTTCTTATTACAAACACTATTGGTAATATGACACTAAAGTTCATGTTAACTTTTTTATGTTTAGCTGATTTGATATGATCCTTAAGTGCAACAAAACCTTGGGCCATATAGTTTATCTGTCTGATACAAAGCTTGCACGAAGCCTGGCCAGGAACATTTAATTTTACTAAATGGTCTGCAAGTAAAATATTCAGCATTGTCTTCCTGTAGAAAATGCCACTCTCTTTTCTAGTCACTTGAAGTTAAATTTGTTTGTTTTTTATCATAGAATTTCACCTTCCCAACTATCAATAAATTTACATCAATCTAGAAAATGTTCCCTGATGACAAGAAAAAACTGATGAAAAATTGCAGATATATCATCAATGTCTGATGCAAAACTTCTTCAATCTGATCTAGAGGCAGCTGGCAAAATTGAAATGGAAACAAGATTAGGTGATGTAATACCACCCTGATAAATGAATTTCCTTAGCATAACTCAAAAGAAAACAGCAGCAGTATAACCTTCATGAACATTACCTCAAGTTGACTTATCTAAATATCTTATGGGTAACACATTAAAACACACTTAAATGGGATAAACACATACACTTCATCAAAAAGCAAATTTACTTCTGGGTTTTCTTCAAAAGAAACCTTTTAATTAATCTGTCAATGCTAAAGACCAAGCTTATAAGATCATACTAAGATCTAAATTGGAATTTTCTTTAACTGTATGAGAACCTTTGCTAGATTCCAAATAGATGATGCCAGTACATTTGAAGCCTTTAAGGCTGTAATCAATGTCACTGTGGCAACTATAATGATTATTCTACTATAAACTTAAAGTGATTGGACTTAATTTTATCCCTTCACTTAGTACTCATATATCATCAGTCATTATAAATCTACATATATATATCGATACACACACATACTTTTATTCAGCATCTATGCATAATTCTCAGTATATTAAGCAGAATACACAAAGAAGAAGATTTGTAGCAGGAGCTGAAAAGTGAGCCTCCTCTGAGATTTGAACGACAGACCTCCCAAATACCAGCGGGTCACACTACCAACTGAGCTATAGAGGCTCTGTGAACGAACAGTTAAACTGCCACATTCTTTTGTCCTTACACAATGAGAACTACCCTGAATCTCAACCCTGGGTCTACTCTACTGCAAAGTTGCATATCACAATGCAAACAGGCTACTTCAGTAGGTCATGGCACCAAATGTAACAGGAGTGGAAAAAGTGAGATCTCCCCAATACTAACGGGCTGCTCTACCAACTAAGCTATAGGCGCTCTGTGAACATTGTATCATAGATCTATGAAAATCACTCAGGGGCATACAAATGTTAAGCTAAGTTACAAGTTCCTCTAACCTAGAGAAAGACCTGCTGAATATATTAAACAGTTAAATAAGCTTATTATACAATATTCATTGATAAGTTCAAACAAATAATAAGGGGGAAATAGACTGCTACTTTAAACCTTTAAATGCTGCAAGGGGATACATGCGTGTAGTTAGAATAGGAAACTGGAACAGTGACTGAGTCCATATTTATACTAACACGTTTATCGGGATCTGTCATTTGAATGCGACTTTTTTCTGCAAAAAAGAACGATTTTCTCAAAGTGTTGTCGATACTTACAATACAGAAAAATACTGGTGTTGATTCTCCAAGACCGTCTTGTTGTTTATTACTGTTTTCTGTTGTCAATTTCTGTTGAAAAAATGCTTGATCACGTGACCACAAATGACATTTGAGTTATAGTTTCGTATCTGTGCACGGTAAAATAAATAAATTATATATAGGAAAACTAACTTAATGTTCTTAATTTTTGGAACTTTTCTATGACAGCAATTTTTTTCCCAAAGACATTGAGTATTTTTTATATTAGGAAAATACGTAATGCGGCTTGAAAAGTAGCTTTATAGTCAACACAAGAATGGCGCTTGTCGGAGTAAATGTCTCGATTGAAGCGGTTCAAGAGAACCAAATTCAAGAAGTGACACTTGATGGCCATGAAATACTTGTTCCGTATGTTTGAATGTTTTACCTTTTATTGCCATGCGTAATTAATAAACAACGTGTAATGAACACCTTACATTTATTCTCTAATTATTCATCGAAGTCTCATAAACGCTCATTGAGGTTATGATTGCTTATAAAATCAATAGACATTGATAGCAACTTTACCTACAGAAGAATTTCTGAATTACCTCACTTGAAGCAAAGACCTATTAATCACTATGATATTACACTTGTTTTAGCAGCATGCAACGTCACATGGGCCTATAATTATTAATAAAACCAAGCCTTTCTTTTTTTAACATTTATATTTTACTTTAAACTTTCATTTTGCCGAATCTGTTTGGTCATGAAGCGCCCTGTTCACTAATATGTATCTCTTAGCGCATTGATTCGATGGGTGGTTTGCAGTCTTCACAAAAGAAAATTTAAAAACACTGGACCTTCAGCCCACCCAGCCAGCAATATTTACTGGACCTGGCCTAATGCTACTGGACCAGTATGGCAGGGATGAGGGAGACCTCGTAACACTTCGATCTTGTACCACTACAATGTCGTGCCATTCTTGGAGACTTCGTACCACCAGAGGATATATTTCACATTTTTAACCTGATAGATTTTAATTTCTACTCACATATTTTAGTTTTAACCTGATAATATTATACTGTCGTTAAACTTCAATGTATTCGGCGCCGTATGACCTATCAAGTGTCAGTGTGTCGTAAAACCCAAAATACCAAATACCAGAGGATATATAGGGATTTATTTTCGCACCTATTAAGTACCCGCTATCGATGTCATTAATATCACAATAGACATGTAATTGGTGATTATGCGTTGATGATTGATGTTTTCGCTCATATTAAGTACCCATTTATAGGCGAGTAATTGATGAGTAATTACAGAAGATTGGTGTGAAAAATAGGACAAACACATGGTACAGCTTAATAAAATTTATTTCACACATCAATAATATTTTAATAAGTGTTAATTGCAAAGTTACGACAAACATCAAACAATTATTTCTTTCTCATTCTTTCTTCAAACAAGATTGGCAGTCTTTAATTACGTCTTAAAATAATGCTAATAAGCGATAATTAGCAAAAAACATCTTTCTTTTTTATTTATTTATTTTTTTCAAAATAATGGCAAACATGAACATAATGACAAATTAGCATAGAACATTTATTGAATCAAATACTAAAAACAAATTCATTTCATTGTTCAATAAAAATATTACAAAAACATTGTTAAAAGTAATTTAAGCATTAACTTTGGAAAAGAAAATCGTTCAAAAAGTTTCGTTGATATTTTCTTCTATATTTATGTATGTGGTACGAAGTCTCCAGGAAAGTGGCATGAAGTCTCCTGGCACGAGATCGTAGTGGTACGAAGTCACCCTAATTCGTATGGCAGTATATGATTTTGGCTTTTTGACATAAAAAAGACTTTGAATGTGATGCCTTCTTAGACCTGACACAATTATTAGACAGTCTTATGTATCTGAACTCTCAGACTCTTCTTCCATGACGTTCTCTTGTGCTTTTTTGTACTCACATTTTTGCAATTGACCATCGTTGTCTGGGGGTCTTTTTTTAGCACCCAATTTTGCACCATCAAAATGCCAAAGTAACAACATTTTCAAAGTCTACAGTAGACCAGAAATGTACTTATGCTCAGGATGAGCTATTGTGATCACCAAGTGTTTATCTTCAAATGTGCATCAACATTTTCAAGTGACATCTCCTCTGAAATTTCTGGGCCAAATTCAGCTAAACTTTCTCAGAAGCTTAAGCAGGCGAGAGGAATGAAAATGTGTTTAAAGAATTTGAATCCATGAAAAAACATGGCCGCCAGGGCTTGGCCATTATCCACATATGGCTATATTGGAAAACTTAGAAAATCTACTTGTCAGAAACTGAAAGAGCTAAAGCCTTGATATTTAGTACACGTGTTCCTTGAGTGGCCCTGTAACAAGATTGTTCAAATAATTCTGATCTCTCAAAAAACATGGCCACCATGGGGTTAAAAAAAAAATAAAAAAATACTGATTCTAGAAATGTTGCTTGTGTACATGCATTACAATTATTCTAGTCTGTTTAACATTGCTGATATCCTTGCTAATTTTGTATGTGGCACTCAGGTGAGCAAAAGAGGGCCATCATGGCCCTTTTGTTCAAGTTAAATGGTGTAAGATGAAACAAGTTCAAGGTTGTAATTGCAATAACCTTAAGTCAAATTACAGAGGGGGTTTTCCTTAACAAACTGACGCCGATAGTCGGCGCTTCCCCTAGAAAAAATTTCCCCATCGAAAATCATTTTTCCCCTTGTAGAGTGTAAATTTTTTATCAAAAAGTAAAAAGAAGGATTAATTTTTAGTGTAGTTGAATCTGTTTCATCCAAAATTTGCACATTTTAATGAGCTTCTGTTTAAAAACAGCATACTACATACGCACTTTACAGAGTATAATATTTGACAAGTTTTAAATATAGACGCGCTACATCACGGACATTGCATCTTAGCAATCGGTTCTCCTCGGGTAAATTCTGTCCAATCGGAACTCCTCGGGTAATTCCGTCCTCGGGACAATCATCATGATTCGTGAATTATCCGAGGTGTTCCGATTGAATTCCGTCCTCAGGAAAATCATCATGATTCGTGAATTACATTTGTTATTGTCCCGAGGACTGAATTACCAGAGGAGTTCCGATTGTATTTGTAATAATGGGAACCAATTTTGATAGCGGAAACCAGATGAGTGTTTGTTTATTAAATGAATTATGCTTCTTTGTCTTATTTATTGTTTTTTCTTTTTCTGTGCTTTGTTGCACCCCACTGGTAGGATTTTGGTTTAACTTCACAGTGCTTATATGTATCATGGCTGGTCATTCATATCACTGGCACATAGTGATTGGAGTTATTTTAAATGACTTTGGCCATGTGGTCCTTTCTAGTGTTTATTAAATATGTATTTTATTTGTTCTTTTTCTTAGCTACAAATTGTCAAATATTTTATTTACTTGCACATGACTTAATAGGAAATAATGCTTTAAGACAATATCCTTGGCACATCATTATCAAATTTACTTTAAATGAGTTATGATCCTTTGAATATGAATCTAATGTTTTTTTGTTATATTCCTTGTAAACCCCATTTTTATTTTAATTAAAAATAATTTGCACTTCATCTTGTGTGGTGACAGTTATTGTGGAGAGACATTATCAGGGGGTTTTATCATCTACAGTCTTGTTTCAAATATTGGCTAGTTTCTCTGAAGTATCTCAACTGTTCATGCACTAGTAAGCACTTACTCATTTGTTCTGAATACCCATTTGTTTGGTCCTGTTTATTTGTTCTGTTCATTCATTCTTTTAGTGGTTATGTCATGAAGTAAAATTTGTGAAATGTCTGGGGCTGCATTCCTTAAAAAAAGCAAAAACAACTAACAACAGATTAAATGGAACATAGTCATAATACCAGTAATATATATGCCATCTCTAACAGCTGGTAAACTCAGAGTACTACCAATTTGTTCTTTCTCCTTTATGATGAGTTTTGTTCTTTGTTTATGTTGGGTTTTATTGTCCAACCATCAGTATTTCAGTTATCTGGAGATGGTGTCCACTTGAAGCAGATATAGTGCTGCCTTCACTGTGTATAGCTTGCCTTAAACACCTGGCATAATACCACACACAGTCACATTATCCTGACTCCGGGCCAACCAGTCGAGGAACTATCATTATATTTGCTTGAGCGTTAGCAAGGGAGCTATACCACTATAATCATTGATGACTTTGGTATGTTGCAGCCCGGGATCGAACCCCGGGCCTTCCATACCTGGAGCCGATGCACTACCAATTGTGCTACCAGGTCTGGTGAGTTTTGTTGTAAATTGCTGGTTTGTTTTTTAATTATAACTTTCGTTTACTTAATTAAACATATTGGTTTGTGTTGAATGAACTTTATACTCTTTTGTTTCAGACCTCTTTCTATGTCGGAATGCCTTGCCAAAAGTGCACAAAAGATAGATTTCACTAAAGATGAAAGTGAAGACAAAGGTAAACCAACATCTGAAGGAGAGACTGAAAGTACTGAGAAAGAATTAGCAGCATTTCAGCCTTCACTTTGGCCATGGGATTCTGTTAGAAACCAACTAAAGTAAGCTGCCTTCCCCATTTATGTAGCTTTTTGTATTCATGCATTCCTATGAAATCATGCCAGGACAAACGTCAAGAAAAGTCTTGAAAGCTGTTGTTGTTGTTTTTATCACAGTATGACTCATGCATATAAGGAAAAAAATATGTCATAATCTTCAGAAATTGTATAACTTTGCACAGAGTATACTCACTATATTTATGTCAAAACATTCTGATTTTCATTGTACATTAGTTCAGTATGCTAAGATGTTGCTTGATAATTGCTTATGGTCATACACTAGGAAGAATACAATTTCAGTCACCGTCACCTTTTTCTAATTAACACTTGAAGTATGCTCATGAACCTGCATCTAACCTCATTTTTTATGACTACATGAAATAGTGATGTCTGGCTATGTTAACAATTAATAATTAATTAACTTCAGGGCTGCTTTCACTGAGATGGGAGTGTTGTTGGATGTTCTTAACATTGCAAAGGAGAAGCGCTATCTTGTGTTGGCCCATGTCACGCAAGATGGCTCGGAACCAAAGTCAGCTATGCAGCTAATGGCAAAGAAAAAGGTATTTTGAACAATTATACAATACTAAATATTGTAAAACGTTTATTGCTTATTTTGCAAATTCTGTTTATTATTACTTTTTTATCTATTGCTTCTACTTTCTGGTATGTTAAAAGCTTGGCACATTTCTAAAATATGAAGATATAAGAAAGCATAGAAGTTAAACTTATTTTCATAAATACACCAAAAATTTGTATTAAATTTAATTTGTATTAGTTATGTGTGTGTGTGTGCGTGTGTGTGTGTGTGTGTGTGTATATATATATATATATATATATATATATATATATATATATATATATATATATATATATATATATATATATATTTATATATATATATACACATTTATATTATTGTTAAATAGCCAACATTATTTATCATTCACTAGAATTCAAGTCAACATATATAATTAAATTGTTCCATAGGAAACTGTGCAATACTTTTTCTAAAAACCCTCACACACTTTTTGGGCAAACTGCCTTTTTTCAATGTTCATCACAAACATTTGCTCATTTTACATATCTGTTAATATACATGGGCACTGCCACTTCTTTTCAGTGTTTTCTAGTATGGAGACGCCCGTGTATGTTTGCAAATATCTAAAACGAGCAACTGTTTGTGTTCAAGTCTTTAAAAAGGCAATTTGTCAAAAAATTTAGTCTGAGCAATTTAGAATAAAATATAATTGAATAGTTAAGAGTTTCTGGAAATTAGTGTAGATACATATCAGCAATCTCCCTGCTGGGAGCTGTCAGATCAAGTTCCACACTATTTGCTGCTAAGTCTTTAGAAAATATTTCATGTTATCTTTGTATATGTTTGTAAGCAAATTAAAAAGATTTTGTAATATTTATTAATAAATGTAGCAAACTAAGGGTAAAATTGAGTATCTTAAGAAGTTTACTACATTTTTTTCTCAAGGCCTTAAGTTTCCAGGCTGTATGTAATGTAAGTATCCATATATATAGGAGGACTGCATGCTTGTTCTGGTTAAATGGGGATGGCAATTTATGTAATGATGCACACAAAGATGTCTTCAAATATGGGAATGGAACATGATTAGATAATATCTTCTATTTCAACCCTCTAATATTTATTGTTTGCATATTATTACATGTATTGATTTTTATTAAAATATGTTAAAAGTAAATATGTCAATATTAAACATAACTATGGACATACACCAATGTCTTCAGTCATTGTGCATAACAGATTTCCATCTAACTGAATGGAAATCAAACTGATAGTACAATGTAGAACAATGCTAAGTTTATAAAGGAAAATTACAGGTGAATCCATCAAACTGTCTTCTATGTATTGAACTCAATGGTAATAAATAATAGGGCTGTCATGATACGCTTGCAGCGTACCACGATATATTGCGATACATATCAAGCATATTGCAATACGTACCACAATAAATTGCCTTATTTGATCAAACTATTATATAAGGAACTTTTTCATTCAATATAATGGACAGACTGGCAACAAATGCTATAATAAAATATGACATAGTTTTATAAGAGGTTAACACAGGAATAAAAAAGTAATCAAGAGCATCAAAATGTCAACGAAATGCGGCACCTTTAACAATTTTTTTTTGTTGACCTGTCCTCCTTCATCCAGGTCGGGCCCAAACATCGCTGTTGCCATTTAATTCAGCGATATTTTGATAAAATAATTAAATTTGACAATATTTCGAAAAAGTCAGTTGACTGAGCCCTATTATTTACAATTTGATTACATTGCCGAACAATAGGTAATTATATATTCTATTCAAATTATAATATATATTATATATTCAAATTGTCTCATAACAATAGGCTTATTGTAGTAAATTTTACATCCATAAAGGTAATGTTTCTATGCAAAATTATTTTTCTTAAATACAGAAATTAATTTATTAATTTAGAAGTTGAAAACCAAATAGAAATTATATTGTAAGGAATATCACAAATGCAAATCGCGTACACTGCATTTCCCTGGCTGTTTAGAATGAATTTCACTGACTTGCATTCTACTTCTGACAACATTTTAGTTATCAGCGATTCCATTTCATAAATAGGATCATCATTGACTTTGGATGCACACAATGGTAGCAGCAACCAAATTATACAAAATACAGTGAAAAACCGGTATGTTCCTTGTGTCTCACGGTTCTGTGTTGCCTGTACACTGTATCGCAATATACTGGTATACCATGACAGCTCTAATAAATAATAATGGGTTATCCTTTACCAAGAGCAGACTCCATTTAATTCCAGTGGATCCAGGAAATTTCCAAATCCATTTACTCTCCTTCGTTGTTGAAGATTGTCATGTATTTGTAATATCCCCACACCCTCAACTCTTGGTGTATTGTCTGTGAACGCCCAATGCCT
This sequence comes from Sinonovacula constricta, assembly GCA_007844125.1. Taxonomy (NCBI): domain Eukaryota; kingdom Metazoa; phylum Mollusca; class Bivalvia; order Cardiida; family Solecurtidae; genus Sinonovacula; species Sinonovacula constricta. Next base: position 44,763,509 of record CM017557.1, on the reverse strand, counting down.
TTTTATCACATACGGCCATAGTAATCAAGCCATTTGCTGGATTTTTTTGTATCTCAAGAGATTTTCCTTTTTATAGTTGTTCACTTCACTTGTTACGTAAAATAGGTAGTTGCTATTTAAACCTGTTATTGTCAGCTATGATGAACATATCTTTTACCAAATTAACATTCCTAAAACACATACTTGTAAATGAACTTTATATAATTATTGCCAACACATTTCTATCACTTTGTATACTAACAAGTATTGATGTCACTGTTATACTAGCATGTCACATGTTACTGTTATTCATTGAATAATTTGTTGATAAGGCAGTGATCAACTACAACCACTTACCACGTTCTATATAAGCTTATATTCATGTATGCCAAACAAATACATTTTGTTTAATAAATTATTCTACAAATAAGGATTTAAATTTTTATCTACTGTGTGCATGCTGTTATGACAACCTCTAATTTCCATCTGTTTGCCCATGTTTTCCTATGTGTCTGTTTTGCTCCACAGTGAACTTGTAATAGGATATTTATGCTTACTTTATTCATTGAGGCTGATTAGTCTTGAGGCAACTTGTATACTGGAGCTATCGGAGCATGACATTCCCTGGGAAACTGTGCTGCTTTAGATGTATTTGTGACATGGATCTAGTGGGCTGGTGTTATATATCTATTATGTATGATGGTAACTAAAAAAAAACATGCAAATAAGTAGATCATTTAGAGATGTTTAGAAGGGTTTTGATCCAGAACTACATTATTTTTCTTGAATGAACAATTTACTTCATGTTTTAAATTGTTTTTAATTGATTTCAATTGTGAGATTATAACTGAAAATATTAAAGCAGAAGAATTTTTAGTTGTAAGATGTAAGGAAAGGAAGCTTTAAGTTATGATCAAATTGTATTTGACTGCTTATACCTAATTTGTACATTTCTGGTGTTTTTGAGTATGTATAGTTTTAATGCTTATTTTGTAGTGGTCAGTAATTTTATTTTTTAACATAGATCTGTTGACATTTCTGGTCTTTTCTAAAACACTGTCATAAGTTCATAATCATACTTTACACCAACTGACATGAAGTAATTATGGTCCTGTACCCATCCTTATCTGGCAGGGCTTATCAGCAGCATCTAGTGTGCTCATATCTGGGGCAGAGCGGCTCAAGAAATCCCAGATGGAGGCTGGTAATAGGTCGCAGAATGAGTTCCACAAAGAGCTGCTCCAATTGCGACAGAGCTGGCGCCTAAAGAAGGTTGGCAACTCTATCATAGGTGATCTCAGCTACAGATCTGGTAAGAAACTATGTTGTTATTGTCTTTAATTGTTGTATGAAATTAGGATATGAGTTATAGGAAACTAGATATATATTTTTTTTTGATGATAGAAAACTAAGGCAATCAATGGAAATTGTTTCTTGGTTTTACAATCAAATAGGAAAATCTTGAAATTTAGCTGATCTTATTGAATGAATACCAATCTTATATTCAAGTTATTTTTCACTTTTCTTTAGCTGGTTCCCGTTTCTGGCAAGGTGGAACATTTGAAGTGACAAAGAATACAGCCATCCCTGCAGAGGCAGGGGAGACTACTGTAGGTGGCAACAAGAGTGCCCTGGAAGTGATCATCCCCAGTGAGCTGGAGGGACTGTCTTTCGTACAGGTGGAGGTGAAATCAGTCCCTGGTCAGTAAGAGGATTCATAGATGCTAGTTAACCGTAATAATGCATCACTTAATATTGTTTGAGACTCAGTAGCAACTTGTACAGATCCTGATCAGACCACTTTCATATTTCATATTTCAGGATCAGAAAAAAGCTAGTTTCATTTTGTTTATTACTTATTGACTTTCTGATAGCATCTGGCAAAATGGTTTTGTAACATTGTTTACAAACTAGCCCTGTAAAAAAAATGCTGACTATGCTGACAAGAACAAAAAAAGTTTATTTTTCAAGGCATACTCTTGTATGTTGTTCAGTTAAGTTGTTTATAAGCCATTATAAGATATAATTTATTAAGTTATATTACAAGTGTTATATTCAAAACATTGTTTTAATGTATTTTCCAGACTCTATGGACTTGACTAGTGCCACACTGCGTATCCCAGATGGACTTGGCAAGTACCCCCAGGATGCCCATTGGCAAACTAAGCTGCAGGCTGCACAGAATGTCCTCTTCTGCAAGGAGCTTTTTGCACAGGTAACAAGTGGGCAGGTTGTGGTTGTGTAAGGAGATGTAGTGAAATACCATCTGAGGAATAGGCCAGATAAATATAGGAAAGTTCTCATGATAAGGATTGAGGATTTTGTGAAAACCTGGGTTACTAGATATAGGAAGGTTTTCATAAAAATGAAATCTTGTCATACAATGCCTACATACTTTTCTGACAAATATTGTTGCAGCTAATTTATATAAAGTTTTCACAAGTAAATGGATAAGTTTTTAATTAATTTAGCCAAAACAGTTTGAGTTAATTGCTGATAGAGGAAAGGTCTTTTGCCTTTATGGCCTGCAATGTTCAGAGGAATAATAAAGATATAGCTATATATTACCTTAATATATGTTTGTTATTACAGACACAAAAGCATGGATGATAGATTTTGTTGCTTTAAATTACTTTCTTTTTGTAGCTTGCACGGGAGGCAGTGCAGCTGAAGAACACAGTACCACTCTTGGTAGTTGGAAACCAAATAATAACAAATGTAAGAATGGCCTTTATTGTGCTCCTATAAAATAATAACATTGTGTGTAAAGTTTATCTCAAATGTTGCATTTATACGTACGTAGATAAGGGGATTAATGTGTTACTTGGTCAGTAAGTTCTGACTTCAGACTTGCAATATAGATTTTGTCTCTTGCTTGACATTTTCTCCCTACCAATTGTGCTAAGAGTGTAAACTACTGGATTGAGTATTGATATTTTTTTCTGAACCCAACACTTCTGTTTTATATTCTGTTCTGTTGGACATCTCATTATTTATTTGGTACTGCAAATATTTAGACAATATTTTTTAATGTTTAAGATTTCAATACAGAATTCTGGTTTGCCATTTGAAATGGTTATGTTCTATCACCAATATGTACATTTTAATTTTATCCCTATTTAAATTACTGAGTGAAAATTATATATTTATTGTTTTTTTAGTTAATTAATACTTTTTATTTCAGATATTTCCTAAAGTTCAACTGTCACTTGTTTTATATCATTCAACTGGCACTAAAGATAAAAAGGTAAGCATAACAAAATGAGATCAGGACATTTTTTTTTTTTTATTGTTTGATATATTTTTATAATGAAGAACTTACACACAAGTAATGTCATGATTACTGCTTGAGACACATTTATTTTTAGGTCTGGTTTCCCTTTGTGAAAGTACTAATGGATATATCTCCTAGAAAGAGATAATACTTTATGATTTCTCAGATTCGAACATAAGATCATTCTAAAGGAAGAATTTGTGTAGTAAAGGACTTGTTATCTTACTTTATCACTTAATTCATGATTCTGTAACATAAGATTTTCCTTTAGATTTTATATGAAACACAAATTTGTAATAAAAAGACATTCTTTTCCCTTTTGTTTAAAGGTTTACTTAACACATTTCCTCTTCCCATCTATTCTTGCAGCAGCAGCCGCAGCTTCCCAAACCTAACAACAACTATGTCTTGGAACACTCTCTCCACCAGTTGCTGCGGGAGGTACACTACAAGACCCTTCACATGTCGGCGCCTCACCCTGTCACATCAACATTCGGTGTCTCCAAGCGCCGTAGACTAGCTGGACCTACAGGCATGTCTAGGGCAGATCTCAAGTCAATCTCAGAAGTGTAGGTGTTGTATGGCCTTCTACCGTATTCACTTATGTAATCGCGACACTTTTTTACCCGATTTTATCATTAAGGAGTTGGGGGTGCGGCCATTCTATAGGTGTAAGGCCTTTAGACATTTTTTCTAGAATGATGCTGCCGATTTATGGGACGCCATGCCTTTACTTCGTGATATAACTAAATGAGCTCTCTAAATAGGAGGCTGATGGATATGAACTAGATAGCACCGTTCTATACTTTTCCAGGAGGCGATCTAATTTAGTTCAAACATTTTCTTTAAAAATGCAGTATAATATTAAATCACTTACCAATGTGAACATATTCCATAATTTATAAATTACTTCCTAGTTTTATCTCTTGTATCATATTTCTGAATGTTTGCATCATCAAACAATTTCACCAAACTAAAATGTCACGTGCACACAGCCATGCAGATCAAGGGATTTCATAGCAGAGCCAATAAAACAACACAGCTTTGATACGAGCCAAAAATCTCTGACGTTCCATTTCATAGACAGGAAATGTTCGATGTTAAACTCCATACAGCCTGTCAATAAAATGTAACCTCCATATGAAACTAACAGGACGGTTGATCAAAGCAAATTGTACATATATGAACTAAGGGTTTTTTAAAACAAGTTTGTGAAATTACATGTATATGGAAATATTTAAAATTTATATGGATTTTTGTTTTTATTATATTTCTATGAAAATAAAATGATTTAAAGTTCAAGGTCCATTCATACGTAACTAAGAATCACAATCATCGGTACATGTTTGTACATTACCTGTTACTGTTTATAGTCACTTTTTGACATGTTATTCTCATCTCTCGGAGTCACTAATTGACAAGTTATTCTCACCTGTCTGCTGCACCCCCAGAGAAGACGGTGACATGCGATATAGCGGAGCTCCGCTGTATAAACTGTGCGGTCTTATACATTGAATTAGAATTTTTTCTTAAAATTTTGGGGGTGCGGCAATTACAGGTGCGACCTGTACATAAGTGAATACGGTAAGTTTAATGAAATTGTTATTTAATGCTTCTTTTATTTAGATGTGTGGCAATGACCAACTTTTTTTTAGTGTATTTTTCTGGTTTATATTTGTGACAAAATAAAATGTAAATTGCTATGACTAAATGAATTGCAAGTGCATTTTTCTTTTTATTAGAAATTTGTATAAAATATTATTATAGTGTGTTTTCTTTCCACAACTTTTCTTAGGTTTGTTTTTTATAACATCATACATCATACCGACGCACATTGTTATATAGGCATCTAGCTTAATGTTTGTGAAGAAGATCTCAGACTTATATCTAGGTAGAACACATTGCAGGTTAATGTCAACACCTCACTTTATGCATGTTCTCGTCCTACCGGAACAGTAAGGGGTGGGGCATTCACAAGAAGTAACACTAACCACTCAGCCACAGGCAGAATTTCTCTATTTTATTTAGCAAAACAACAGACTGAAAAGGTTTTGGGAATAAATAGCACTCCATCTACATTAAATTTTAATGTCTCCATATAGTACAGACATCTAAAAGCTACTTTAATCCTTTTAACACCTTTAACTTTCATGCTTTTGTTCATTCCAGTGAGACATTATTAGAACAGATCATCCAGCAAGCCCGACATGATGTGTTAAGACAGAGGTATGTATTTCTCTCCCCAGCCCCACCTAGCATCCTCCCACCATCCCTGAATATCTGAAATGATTTTCACGGTCAGTAAAAAGGGATTTTAACTTCATTTTACCATCAAAAACATGATTATGACATGCTATTATTGGTAGAGAAAGACTAGCAATGTAAATGGAATGGTAAATGATGACAGCCATTATAATGTATGCAGCTGTGATAAAGACAATGCTAGCAACAACAATGGTTATGTGGATCTATGTTTCAGAACGATGCGAACGATAGACAAGCTAGCCAAGTCTATTGCTGACCCCCAGCTTATGTCTCACTGGAGTTGTCTCAACAGTCCGCTTCAGTCCAATGTGAAAATTATTATCACATCACAGGCATTTGAAGGCATCAGGTAACATAGGCTAAACATACACTATTTACAGTAATTCATTTTTTATGTATTGATAATTGGAATAAGATAACCATGTTATATGCTTTAGACATACAATATTTGGGAATTTATACATGAAGAATACATATGTTATTAAAAATAAAAATAAATATTAAGCAAGAATTTCCCAATGTTTGTACATGAAGCTATTCAATATTGCATCAAAGTAGTACCAGTGAATGAATAGCTAAGCATTATGTAAATGTTAATGGCAGTAAATCAATATACTGCTAGAATGTTTTACACTTCCAATGCCAACACTGACTCTCCCCACCAGACCCACTTGGCAATCCCTGGACCTGGAGATAGGCGTAGACAAGATACATGTGGTGACGAAGGATCGTCGCACCATGACACTTTCATTCGAGGAGAAGGAGGTGGAGGATGTCTTACTCTGGCAGGTAAAATAACTGATCTTATTAGTGTTATTCCTTATGAGTTAATTAAGCCAGAAAAGCTGACGGTGTACCCATGACAAAATGGCAGGAAAAGTATCTGTTAAAAATAAATGGAATAGCCTTTAACTGTATTTAGTCAATTAAAACATTTTACCATAAGTAAAGTTTGTTGGAATGGCAGTTTAATATACTGAAAATTGCCTGTTTATTTGTAGTATTTACAAAGTTATAATCTATTCCCTCTTACATCATTTTTTACCCAAATAATTGCCATCCGATGTGAAAACAAAACAGCTTCACATATTCTCTCGTTAAACAGTTTACCTTGTACTCTTTAATTCCAGATCTCCCAACACCATGTGTCTCTATCCCAGAACCTGGGACGCTTGATGGGCTGGGAGCTGCTGAGTTACAATGGTTGTACAGGGGTAGGTCAGATGGAGGAGTTTGCTACAGCCTCCTCTGTACAGCTTGTCTCCCCCAACAGTGACAGGTGAGTTACAGGTTCAAAAGAACCAAGTATTTTCAATTTTTCTTTTGAAAGTTTATCTTGTCAATGAACTTTTTTTTAATATTTTAATATTGAATTTCTTAATTTAGAGTAAGCTTTAATTGACTTGATGAAATCCTTTGTTTATTATTTCAAAATGCTGCAAATATACTTGATATCAGCATCACATGTTTGTGCTTGTAAATGATGCTCTAGTCATACAGAAACAATAAGGAACATATTATGCATAAACAACAGAACGATAACACAACAAATCAGATTTTGTCCAAGGCACCTGTACATGTTGTCCAGGGCACCTTGAGCTTTGTTTAAAGTCACTGATTTGTAAATCTTCTGACTACTTAGCCCCTTACTGAATGGTTTCCAGTTTGGCAAGAATTGTCATGGTGGGAGGTCTTCCAGCTGGCCTGTAATATATCGATGATGGAATTGTTGCTATGTTTTAAAAAAAATATTTGATTCCAGGCAAAAACATGCTTTACTTCTTACTTTCCACTGGGAGCTGTATGATTAACATCTGCAGAATTTTCTGGTTTTCCCTAACAATTAATTTTACAGAAAGTTGTAAGAAAAATAATTTTGTATTACCTAAAAAATTCACCTAACAAAATAAGATTCATTATTTCTATTTTGCCCAGGATGTTGGCAATTCGAAGTGGCCCAACAACTGGCCTACATGTGTACCTGAAGGTGGATTCATCTGAGTCTATGGACGCAAGTATAGCGGCCATGGTGGACCCCTAAGTGGCAACATCTGGGTGGAGTCTTTAAAGAGATCGACCTTGAACAGATAGAAGGCAAAAACTTTGCTTCCAAACTTGAAAACATTATGGCTATGGTGCACAAGAAAAGGTGAAAAGGACAGAGTGGTGGAAGTGATTCTCAAGTGTGTAGGATGGCAGCTATTGTTGTGGTGACATTGATTGGGCAGTTTGATAGATAAGTGAGAAGGAAGAAATGGAGAGGGATCAATCAGTGATAACTGGTTAAAGTTGCTTGAAATGTTAAGGTGTGGTTTAAGTCAAAATGAAAAGATACTAATTAGTGCTTGCCTGGTAGGGATGTTTGTTCAGTGCTGCTATAGAACATAATGTGGTCACTAAACTAATTAATTCGGGCAATTGCAATGAATGTTAAACCATATTTTACCAACAATACATTGCTTCATTAATCTAGGATACTATTGGAGTTTAATACCTCAATGTGTTCTGTTGATGTTCATGTATTGTCAAATGGATCATTTACATGCTGTTTCATCTATCAACTATTGGTGTTTGTCAGTCACCCATCATTTACTTGAATTTTTTATTTTTTTATTTTCATACAAATGAAGTAAAGTCATGTAATGCCCTTATACAGGCCTGTTTTATTCTAATGACTGATGATATATAAATGTAATAAATATGATGCACAAATGTGCGTGGATAAGTTACAAATAAGTATTAGACATGCGCAATAAGTGAAGATTTAACATGTTGAACAAAATTTACCAGTTGCTCCTTTGCGACTACCTGCGAAGGTTACAATGGTGTTACAAATACCTTTATGACTGGCCATGAACTTCTGTGAATTGTTATGAATTTTTCAGTGTAAGTATTTGCAACTTTGGTGTTTATAAACTTTGAGCAAGAATGAGAGCTTGAAGTTAAGAGGGTGCATTGAATGGATGGTTTGACATTACACATATAGACATAGAGCTGGTAGTTAACTGTTGAGTGTAGGAGGTCATGAGGAGTTTAGGTACACAAACCATGTGTTGGAGATTGAAGCTGGCCTTCATTGTGTGACTGAATATTTGAACAATCGGGTCTGATTTATAAAGCCTATGAAGTTTGTTTATTGTTGTAAATTTCCTGAAAATCATGTGTCAAAGAATGTCTATCCTACTTAGACAAATTGTTTCCATGATTTGAACAGTTTATCTTCCTTTGTCTCCGGAAGTTGAACATTTGGTCTTCAGTTAAAATTATAAAATAGAAACTCGTTTGTAAAAGGTGTTTAAATCAGTTGAAACAATTAATGAAGTAATCTTACCTGGAAACACATTTATAAAAGGTTTTTAAGATTTGTTAAAACAGATATATAAGCAATCTCGGGATTTTGCTAAAACTGGTAATCTGACAGAATATAGATGAAAGCTGTGTATATTTTAAATGTTTTTTTGCTGGATCTGGAAATTAAAAAACTATCATTGACTTGCTTTCATGTCAAAATCAGGATTAGGTAGACAATAGACTTACATTTTGATTTGAAAAATGAAGTTGAGTAAGGCAGGGAGTTGTATGCATATAAGTGCTCTTATTACTGGCTGAATGGAAGGCCCAGATTAGTGCATAGATTGACTGCATACTTAACTCTTTGTTGCATGTACATTGAACTGATCTACTGACAATGATCTGTTATTACAACAGATGATGGCTAACTTTTATATATAATGTTGTCATACATAATTATGATTTGTTAGTTGTCTTTTTATTTATAAAATAAAGTAAATGTTAATACTATCATTTGTCCTTTTACTGAAAACATGCATGCTTTCCCCATTTATTTTAACTGTTAGCAGAATGAGCAAGTGTTTTTGCTTGTCAACAGAAGAAAATATTCATCGTTTTAAAAGTAGAACAAACAAATAAAACCAGATTTGATGGTTCCTTCTATCTGTAATATACCACAATTGGCAGCACTGCCTCTGATGTAATCTGATACTTGAGTCTCTCCTTAAAATAGGCTAAGAAGGCTTTAGAGTCTAAACAAACAACCAACAGCAACAATTTCTCTAACAATATATATAACAAAACGAAATCGGTAACACTTGATGATGTGTACAGTTTATTTTGTCTGTATGATCATGGCACTACAGTTAAAGCAGCATGGTGGAACTGAAGAGATCTATCTGATGTTTACTGAGTGATGGTAAAGGTGGCAGAGGCCTGATCATAGATCTGGCTATGAGGATGCTTGCTGCCGCACTCACCGTTACATACGGCTGGAAAAAAAAAGAAAGAAATGTTAAACATATTAACCTAAGGTTAAGTTCCTATGGAATATTGAAAACATCTTGGCAATCAGAAAAAATTGTGATTCTAAAATGTCCGCCTTTAATTCCAGCAACTCTATTCAAAGGTGCAGTGTCTTCTACTTTAGTGCCATTTTCAGTTTGTGGCTCTTGTTTATCCATATCTAAAAGCTTTAGGTACTTAAATCTGCCATCATTATAGCATTTTTTTTAAAGGGCCTCCTCCTAGCATTGTATCTACATCATTTTGAAATACTTTAAAACCTGGCTATCTTTAGAATATAAACAGTCATTTTAAGTATGTGCATATTTTTATATATAAAATTTTAAAAATTAAAATAATGATCATTAGATGGATTAACAGCCCACTTCAGTTTTCATCCAGTTTGATTTTTATTGGTGTTTTCATTTCTTGTTTTTACATTAACATCCAGGAGTAGCGCCTATACAATGCACTTCAATTACTAGATAGTTTGATTTAAGAACATGGCGAGCCACATTACCAGGGAAGTGAAATTATGAAATGCCCCAAAAAAGAAAATTTGACAAAAAGTAAAATTCTAATGTGTGAACATTTTGTATGGTCGAAAGATTTGTATATGCTTAAAGTGGGGTGGACAGCATACAATATTTAAATTGGTTTTAAAGTCCAGTATGAATTAGTTTTACATATGAGCAAATGACATGTGACCGTCTTATTAATTTCACATGAAATATGACACATAGCATTTCTGCAATTTAACACGTTTGCACTTTCGGATTTTTAATATGGGTTACCCTAGACACTTTAATACAAAATAACCGCACCCCTTTCAAGAAATATTGCAAGATCTTAACAAATTGACAAGCATTACCTGATCTAGATAAACAGTATGTTTGCTTGTTAACAAGTTTCATTAATTCATTACAATTTTTTTTAAATATGAAAATAAATAATCGTTAATTTGAGATGTAGACTCCCCGGTGTTATCTCTTGGCCTGCTTTACCCAAATGATCATACATTTTATGTAAATACCATGTAATTTGCTTTATTCACTAGAATTCATATAAGCAAGTCTAAATTGGTATTTATAAGGCGTATGTAAATAGTGTAGATTTAGATCAGTCAGCGACCTCTAGGAGCTGTATGGTCAGGATCTACACTAGAACTAGTTGCTGTGAAGTCTCTGCTACAGGAACATGTTTTTTCGCCCAAGCATGAAGACAGTAGATAAGTTATCATAACTGACAACTGTGTCGCGGTAATCTGTGTAAGCAATTAAAGCCCGATAACGGTAAATGTTTTACCCATCTTGACGGTGTAGTCACCGGGGGCCCAGGACTCGCAGGGTCCCTGTGAGGGGTCACAGTCCGGGTCTGGCTCCGCATCCAGTTTGAAGTCACCGCTATAGGTGCCGGCAGGGGCTAATTCGTGGAGGAAAGCCTGGGCTGTAGAATGGATACAACATAAGTTGTTCATGTAGTGAACGATAAAAGCACAAATGTGGCTGCCTGAACATGGTTTTACACAACGTAAATACAAAGCTCTCAAAGTTTTACCCCATAGTAGAGTATATGTACTCTGCATACCATCTGACACTGGTCGGATTTAGACAATCAGTGTAGACTGGCTGATCTGCATTATCTGCCGTAGTCTCTAGCATTATGTGTTGTTTTTGCACATCATTTGTATTTTTGCTAAGTGATACATTTATTATGATACGGGTTAACTTAAGCTTAAAAAAGAGAGAAAAAAAGAAACATTAAAATATCCAAACCCAGGGGTATGCCGTCCACAGTGATGATCTCAAGTGCAATCTCGCCGGTACCGGTGCCGTTCATAGACGTGTATGTGAACATGATGTCAAAGTTACCTGAGGACAACAACATTATAAGTATACTTCCCATTCTGACTTGAATATAACAGCAGAAATAGTGAGCCTTTGAAGTTGTATTCCTTTCTCTTTTTTTGCAATATTTTACAATAGACTCAGTCAAATATTTATTTTTTACAACAGACGCAGTCGAAATAATAGGTACTTTACAATAGACCAATCTAAACAATATTGTACAATGGACATAATCTAAAGTATCAGTGTTTTACGATAAACGCAATCTAAATAACCATATTTGTTTACAACAGACTTCATCTAAATAGTTATTTTTTTACTAGAAACGCAATCTAAATAATTTTACAAGCCATTGCTTATTCGCGACGTTTTGACGCGCCTGTGTCTTGTACTGCTTATTTATATTTGTTTTTAAAGGCATTGGAATGTGGCCTTATCTGGCCTCACACTGCGATCACAGTGGGAGATTAATGGGTTCATACACGTGACAACCAGGTTATGACATTAGTCTAGTTCGTTGGAGCAGTTACCCTGGGGTCCAGATTTGGGTGTGACGGTCAAGCTGGTGATCTTGGCATCTCCGTCATCCTTGATAGGGCATGCTGGGATCAGCTCGCAGTAGTAGATCGGGTCAAGGTCGGCCCTGGAAAGAGGGTAATTTAACATCATTTAAGTGTCAAAAACATCAATATAGCTTCGTACATATACGAAACAAGCAATAAAAGCTAAAAATACTGAACACTATCTGCACATTACTTTGGCAAATTCTTGGACTTCCAAGAAACCAAGAAACCAAGAAAGTTACACGCACACAACACGTGGAAACAATATAAGTATTGCAATAATGTTCTTGGGCAACATTTGTTTAAAATATTTTTAACTGTTCAACTCCAGCCAGCTATCCACAGCCAATATACATACAGCAGGTAACATACATCTTTAAACGTCAATATTTCTGTCATTGTCATACTAGGGGCGTTCATTTAAATGTGTAATTAAGATTCTTACACCGCGTTATGGGGCGTAGTCATACACCGTTTACATTAACCCTTAACAGAAATACATTTTTATAGCCTTGATATAGCTTGCGTATAATAACCCCGACTTGACCTTTATGCAAGAATATATTATCTATCGAATACGAACACAAAATTAGTTATCGATAATGCAATCGCTGACAGTCGTCTAAGATCGGGTATGTTTGTTGAACAATCATAATGTTTATATATTCAATACAAGTATGAGGCTTAACAGTACCGGCGTGGCCAAGGGGTTACCGTGCAATGCCCGCGATTGATAAGTCACGGGTTCGAGCCTCAAAAGAGATTTTTTTTCAATTATTGGAATACTGGAGTCGACCTTGGATCGAGTGGCAAGGTATGGCATTGAGTTTCCCGTGTAATTCGTAAATTGCCGAGGTGGAAGGAAGGCGTGGTATTGATCGTATATAGGTGTGAGCTAGATCGTTAATAGATGCTAATATTAAAGGTCAATTCGGGGTTATTATACGCAAGCTATATCTACACTGTGAAGGCAGAAAACAACGCTTCTTTGGGCGCATCAGTGAAACAATTTAATGAATGGTCCTCGTAGATTATGCCACGAGGTCTCTGACGCCCTAACTTACTTCTGAATGATCTTGATGAACTCCTCGATGCCGACGATGTCACAGAGGATGTTACACACGGTACCGACGGCCGGCGGGAGGGTAGATGGAAGGGCGCTGCACAGAGCACTGCATCCACCAACAACACCACCCTCTGTAAAATAGTGTTATTGTTACAAATAACAGTCCGTCAAATAGTAATAGTAATAAAACTGAATCAAAGAATGCCGTAGATAAAAATGTCATTTCCGGTAAACTATAAAGTAACTGTTGACATAACTAGCTTACTACGAATATGAAGGTTATGTAGTCCTTCCTTTATATTGACAATGGCTTCATATTGTAATTTCTTTTTTTACATTTAGAGTTTACTTAAAGGGGATATCCGACAGTTTGCCTGTATCAAAAACATGTAACAATATCTTACCACTGCTTTGGGAATGTGGACATAGTTTCTGTGTAAACTCATACTTTAGTCTTAGAAAAGAGGGTATTGAACACATCCTATATTAGTAGACAACACAACTCGCGGGAAACAACAACAACAACAACACTATAATAGTCCATTCTTTCTAAATCCATAAATAAGCACGGCAGAGATCTATGCTTAATTAAAATAACGACGTCAGAGCGGATTACCCGGATGATGATATAACGTGATATCAAAGGTGTAAGTTGCCACGTGGTTTCTATGTTTAAAGATAGTTATCGTTGCAGCGTGGCTCAGATAGAAAAAAACTTAATTGCAATGACGAGTGAGGATTTATGTTTCACTGATCACACAGATCTATGCCATCAATGAACAACATTTTACAGGACTTTTTCATGTAACAATTAGAAAAACTATTTTGGCCACAACTCGGATACCAGTTTTAATACACGAACGCAACTATACCACCAAACCCGTCCCCCAAATCACCCAGGCGAACCCGCAAGCGCGCACAAACTGAACATTGCAAACAGTGATAAGTCGCCTGTGCTAACTGAATATCATGCTTATTATAACCAGACAACATAATCAAATCTTAGAGAAGATAATGTTGACACGATGCAGACTCACGGAGAATGAGATTGAGGAGCTCCTGGAGGGCGTCCTGGGCAAACTGGATGCACATTTTGCACTTGTCGATACCACCAGCCTGAGGGGTCAGGCGAAGGAAGTGGGATGGCAGCATCTTGTGAGACTTCAGCAGCGGGGACTGCTGGGCCCTCACAGTCTGGGCCAGTAACATCAGAGAAACACACATAACAGCAGCAGCCTGTAACATGGGATTAGTATGGATAAGTAATCCGTCTGAATTGCCTCACTTTCAATTGTATAAAAAGCGCAAGAAAACTGTAGAAAGTCACAAAACAACATTTACTTGAAACTTATTTATTTTACACGCCTCGTATAGTGTCTTCAAAATGGCAAAACCGTGCCAATTTTTAGCCTTTACACTGATCAAAATATCTTTTGCAAAGTTTTTGGTACTAAGTAAATAAATTGTATATACTTTCATAACATTAATAAAACACTTACATTTGAAAAATAAATTACTACACCAGTGAACATTGGATTTTCTAACATCATAACATTTGTTGTCATATAATTAGTTCTTTCATATTTAGTAGCCTGTCGTGTCTTTACCAGCTAAAATGGACGTTTTTTCATGTTACTATAACTTGCCCAAGTGTGCCGCGCTGACTTTCAAGCAAATAAACAAGTATTAAAGTCTTTCATTCTGAAAAAAGAAACAGGTTTTAACACGTATTAACAGCTATATTTTAATCAGACTGTTAACATTTTTAATATTCGGAAAATAACATTTAGAAAATTGTTTTAACTGAGTTTGTCTAAAGGCTTACCTTCATCGTGGCAGCTAGGTTTGTCTATGGAACTGAGAATGTCAGAGGCCAAAACTTCCTTAAAATTGTAAAGATAAGAGATCAAATATGTGTCGGCTTTCTATGGCAGTTCTTATCTCCTCGGAAACATGACTAATGCAAAAGTTACTATTGTTATCATTCTGAAGTAAACAGTAGGTCATTTCCAAAAACGCTATTTGAAAATGGTTCCAGCTGATACTTTTAAAACATCAAAACAATGAAAAATAGTGCATGGCCTCTTTTATTATACCCACAACGATTATCAGGGAAGTGTAAAAACGGTGAAAAAATGATGATCTATTAAAACATAAGAGCAGATTTTCTCTAAATGGCGCAGACCAGTGTACTGCAAGTCTACAAGACACCATTATTATTACAACTCACAAGTACGGCCGACAATTGTGTGTGTACTTTACAAAAAGTATACATGTACCAGACACGTTCGTAGAATCGGTATATTGCGACGACAAACTGAATTCTACGATTGATTGTCTGTTTTAGTAGGTTTCATCAAACCTCATGTTTTAACAGATGCAGTGTTGGTTCAAGTTATTTATAACTTTAGAAGTGACATGCCTTTCAATACGATGCAACGTAGCATTTTAAGAAAGGTCACATAACAAACAGAAAGACAGACAGACGTATTTTTATTAAAACTTTTTAAGTCTCACATTTGTACAAAATAACGCAAAGCATTTTTTTCAATGAATCAAGCACATAGGAACAGGGATGGATCCGGGGTGGGGTGGGGGTGTGGATGGCGGGTGCAACCCCCATCAACCAAGAAAAAGAGTAGTGTTGTGAAAACACATACACGTTAGTTAAAAAATACTAAGCTTTTAAAGTAAATTTTGTCTGTTGACTGCTTAAACTGATCGCAGTATATACGTGTAAAATGTGAGTGCAAAATTTGAGCTCGTCTATTGTCTGTGTAAAAGAATGACGGAGCTTTAACTGTATTTGTACTTATTTTTTCTTTAAACGAATTTAGTGTTGGAGCATTACGTATATCAGGTGATAGATTATATCACTCACGTATTACAGAAGGGAGGAATGAATTAAAATATGAAGTCTCTTATTACTAGAATAATGTTAACAGTTGTATGCAGCAGGCGCGTATCTGGGATGTTTTTGAAGTTTCGCACAATTACAATGAAATAACCTTTGTAGTAATACTTTTGAATCTATTTTCTAATGATTCACAGGTAAAATGCGACACGCGAGGAACTTAATGCAATATATGAACGACTAAAATCCTGATGTGTATAAGTTTAATCATATTAAACCTTTTCAACTTGGTTGGTGTGGTAATAAGATTTAATAACATAGAAACTACGGAAATAAAATATATCATTCCTAACCCGGGTTAGGCATCGACTTTTTTAGTGTTTTTCCAATTTTAGTAATTTTAGATTTTCGATTTTTCGAACGGAGGTTACGCACGTGCGTAAAGTGCGTAATGGCCGAAACGCGCCTGGTATGCAGAGATTTACAAAAAATCGTCAGGACAGTGGTCAGATGTTGCTACATGTTTTAGATATAGGTAAACTGCCGGATGCCACATTAAAACTCTTGAAGGTCTAAGCAGGTCTAACGTAAAAAAGGACAACTGCTCCATTTAACGTGACGGGGAACATCTTCCAATTTATTACGTAGCAGTGACGTAAGCGGTGTCCTAAAATGCGACCGTCACAAGGTCAAATATGTCACTATGGGGTACACTCTTATGTTACATTCCGAACACATGTTTATAACATTTCAGCGTGTAAATGTATAATAACCACTTGACAGCACCAACACAAACACCTTGCTGTTAACACTGATAACCGAAAATAACATAACATAGGAAAAAGTAGCAGAAACATGACTTTTTAAAGAAGAAACAGTTAAATTATTCGAAAGCAAGGAAAAAGTGGTGTGTTTTATTTATTTTCTCCTAACTTTTTATAAATTCGTTTTTAAATGTGAGCTTTTTGAGTTCTACTAAAGTGTTCTTAAAGTAACATTGCCGTTCACAGCAGACACTTTATATTCACCTGGCGAGAGATTAAATAAACGTTTAGAAAATATAGAGAGTTATTTTTATATAAAAGAGGGGAAAATATGTAAAGTTTCCATTTGACCACAATTAGTATGATGCTTGCTAGTTAGACATTTATTATTCGAACAAGGCTACATGAATACTAGTGTAAGACAAGTATGCTTGACACAAAAACTATTACAGCACTGATAAAACGCAGATAGGTCCAGCAAACTCTAACTGTTAATATATCACCGCCGTTCAAAGAAAAAATAGAATTAATCTTGTATATATGTTGTTTCGGTTGAACTTCTTGTGCAATTTCATAACATACATTTTTTTTTTATAAAATGAAATCGAAATTAGAATATGCCATTTTGACGCATATATAGGTAATTATGATATACTTTTAAAAGAAATATACTTCCTGAATCATACTCCTATTCTGCATTGAAAATATATAGCAATTTGTTACGATAAAGACCTTCCTATCGACTTTGTTTCTACTACTATCTTGCCGTCAAGAGACTAATGGGCAGTTTACCTATATGGTATTGAAATGTCGCGTGTCACATGATCACACCCTATCATCACGTGACAGTCGTCAAGGTGTCCTAATTTGCATATAGTTGTTTAACAATGGCGGACGCCATATGCTAAAATAACAACAAACGGTGTGGTTAATTAAAACTGACTTAACCGTACAAAATGACTGAAACAAGCACTCAGCCTCTTCCATATGAATTGGACTTAGACAACCAGAAGAAAAATGTCTTTGTCACACAATTACATGATCGGTAAGTGCTTTGAAGAAGTCCTTGCGTGCCTCTATAACTTGATTACCGATGACAATTATTTATTAATGGATCGCCGACCTTTAGGTGTGTATGCGATCCATTTATTTCCATTAAGTATTCATGTCACTTTTACGTTCTAGCTGGCTTCTTTGTAGCTTTTATTAAACCGTTTATGTAAGGAAATGGTTATGGTAGGTCGGTTTATTACGCATTTATTCTAATTGTTTCGCTGAGCGTTAAGTGTACCTGATGTGTTAATTGGCAGAAAATATTCACATTTCTTTTATTATTAAAATAATCATAAGAATGAATGAGTTTTAAATAAACATACTGAAATAAACCAACCAACCAACTATTTTGTGATATCGAGTGGCAACACATCACTGGATTTTAGTGAGTTTGTAAATTGTAATCAGGGAACATTAGTTAATTAGTGATAAAATTTGGTACCCTGCAGTGGGGCCTGAATTTTTTGCTCTCCCAAACAGGTATCAGCAATTTTATGTTCCAGACTTATTAGGCCAAGACTAACACAATAAATAAACTTTGGCATTCCTGACTTAAGATTATGAATCATGTTTGCAGGGGCATAGCCAGCTTCTTTTTTTTTCAACATTTAGACTCATAGCAGGGGTTCCAAGGGGTAGTAGTTCCTTGGTGATGGTTTCTTAGGGCTTCTGTGAAGCCCCCAAGTAGTCTGAAACCAAGAGATTAAAGAGAGCAAAAAGTATTTTTAGGGGAAAATATAAAAGAAATGTTACAAAAATTAACATTTTAAAAAATTATTTTGATTAAACACAAAAATAGTTGAAAATTCTATTTACACTGTAAAAAATTTGTAAAGCTTTACGGAATTTAATTATAGTCAAGTAAGAAATTTAATGACTTCAAATAAATTCTATTAGTCCACTTTTAAGTCCTATCTTACACCAGATAAAATTAGAATAAATCACCAGACTCACCTGGATGGTGACTTATATCAATTTTATTAATTTCAGCCCAAGTTTTCATAAGCAAAAGTTCTTTGTCATGGTCATCTGACTTATCTAGTGTACCAGACTTGGAAGAAAACATCTCAATAAAAGGATCATATTAAATTGGTTGACATTTTTAAAAAATGCTGGCAATAAACTACCACAAATTGCCGATGTAAATGAATAATTTAGGTATCAACACGATTGAATGACACAGTGCTATGGAGTAGCATCATAAAAATAAGGGGCAGCTGTAAGTTAAACATGTTTAACAAATAAAGTGTTACAACACAGAGTAATTAATCATATTAAACACATGTTTTGATTCAACCAAAAGGTTAAATCCCCTCACTTTCCAGTTTTTATTACATTTTTAGGACCATTGAAAATGTCATTTTCTTGACCAGCTTGTAGGGGTGGGCCTATAGGACCCAACATTAAAAAATGCCACTTGTAACACACTGCTTTAAAATGCAAGTTCAGAATGTTGTGCTACAAGTGGAGGGTTCAGTTTGAGGATTAGTTAAACTGTCACAAAAAGTAACTACTGTTAATACATCTTTGAGAATAATTGTCAAGTGTTCCCGTTATATATTTAATTTGAATTAGCAGGGAGCTGGCTGATCTTGATCTAAACTATTTGCATAAGACTCGTAAATACGTGAATAACAGGCAAAGAGAAATACAGAAAAAAAAAACACTTTGCAAAACTGTTATTTAAGGTATACAATGTGGTAAATACTGACTCACCTGGCACTCATTCATAGATACCATACTCTGTGCATGTAAGAAAATAGATGGTATCCATCCAAAGGATAGCACATTCCAAACAAGACAATTTTAGGTCTGTATCCTCAGTGGCTCATTGCCTTGACTTTCCACTGCCAATGTTTATATACGGTAGACAAAATCGGCCCTATGTTACCTTTATTCTCAATTATTAGTGGAAAATCAGAAAAATTTGTAAAAAAAGTTTTGGAATTTAAGTCTTTGGCTTTTACTGAAGAATAAATGTAGCTGCTGATGTATTTAACAGAATTGGACTTTTTCTGACTTTTTCTATTTGACATTTTGCAGTGACATGTACATAGTGAATCATAATTTGGTAGTGAAGGTTATAACATGCACCTTCATTTTGGGAAATTGATATGTAAATATAGGTCACGAGATAATAAGAATGCTTTCATAGCTAATTGCAATATTTTGGGATTCAGCCAAAATCATATAAGTCTGTTAAATAATAAAATTGTTTATAATTTTATACATATATTTGATTTGAAACAATGTTTACATATATGGATAACCAGCTGTTATGTATGTCATATAATATATGAAATG
Organism: Sinonovacula constricta; assembly: GCA_007844125.1. Taxonomy (NCBI): domain Eukaryota; kingdom Metazoa; phylum Mollusca; class Bivalvia; order Cardiida; family Solecurtidae; genus Sinonovacula; species Sinonovacula constricta. The sequence continues at coordinate 44,743,244 of CM017557.1, read as the reverse complement.
TTTTGGGCAGTAATATTATTTTTTATGAAGAAAATCAAATCCATAAACCGGTATTACCTTAATGAAATCATCCACTTTCCCTTTTCTTTTTTGTCTGAGTGGCCTCTGAACATAACAATGATTTAAATATTTATTATTTTATATTATCTTAATGACTCAGTGAGGATGAGGATGATGTCACCGCATTCCCGGTTGTCAAGGAGACCGGGGACAAACTGATTGAGACTGGTATCAATACACTGCAGAGGACTCTTCTTCTGAAGAAGGAGGTAGAGGTGGACCGTGTGGATGCAGAACTTGAGGCCAAGAGACATGAGTTCAAACAGCGGATGGACGCCTGCGCTCAGCGGCAGATTGAGATCCAGAAAAAACAGCAACGGGTAAGATTTCCTGGTACAAGCAGTGTAGTGAGTCTGTGCTTCCTGAATGAATGTAATTATGTATTTTTTATTTCTATTATTTGTAAGTAAGCATTTTTTTAAATGAGTGACTAGAATATTCTAAGCAGATTAAGAATATTTGGATTATTTTCTCACATATTAATAAAAGTGCTGAAAATATAGCAAACTTGTTAAAAAAAGCATGTTTCATGTAGGGGACGGTGTCCAGTTTAATCCCATTTATTTTGCAATAACCACATTTTGAAGAATATGTTATTCAAGAAAAAAAGGTAAAAGTTTTTTTGAAAATAATATTTCTCTATATGATTGATATTGTTAATTAACTATTTTGTATACTATATGAATTGCTCCAGATGAAGGACCGTGTAGCCAAGTTTGAAGGTTTCCTCAAGGAGAATGAGTTAAAGCGAAGAAGGGCCATTCAAAAATACCAGACAGAAGTCAAGTTGAAAGAACAGAAAACTGTGGAGTTAGAACAACTAAATGAAGAACTAGATATTCTTAAAGAAATGTAAGTTTGTAGTCAGTTTAGCTGATGATAATAATTTCTAACCGGAGTCTTTACTGAAACAGAATAAATATATTTTTCATGCCTTATGCAGTTATTTAAGAAACCAAAAAAAATGGTAAAAAGGTGATATCCTCAGTTTGCATTTAATGTATGTAACAATATCTGACTCTTTCTGGGCATTTGCACATAATTTCTGGAAAAAAAATCATACTTTAGTCTAAGCTTTGACAATTTTTGACAGTTTCTCAATTTTGGGGCAGTGAAACACAATGATCAACACTTAATATATTTTTTTCTTTTCAAATCTAAAAATAAAAACAATTAAGATTTCTGCTAAACATAGACATCAACATCACAGCAGATGACATGGATGAGCCATTAGTGGTCATGTGGTTGCATAGCTGTCAAGGGTTTATAAAGCATAAGAGTGAGACCAAAGACCTATAAAGGGAGGGTCTGGGGGGAGAAGCTCCCTTTAAGCTGAAAACATACTATTTTATGGATATGAACCCTGCTTGTCACCCTGTTTCTGCTGAGATCAAAAAGCTTTACTGTAACAGGATTCAGTTTCGTCAAATCAGTGTAATTACTTCATCGGTTGCCAAAGAAAATGGACTCGACTTTATCTTTGTGAATAGCTCCTTATGAAAACTTGGTGCTAGTGGACCATTCAAAATGCAAAATGTTTTGTTTTTTGCACACTGATATTGTTTAGCAATTTGGAAGTCCGGAAACATACTATGAAACAGAGGTCCGCATTTGTCAGCAACCGCTTTGGGGAGATTGTTATTTGACGATAAAATTTGTCATTAAAACCTCAGCTCGTGATATTTTGAAAGTCACTGGGTCGTTCTTTGGCACAAAGTTTATTTTGGGCTGTTTTTGCAAGGAGGCAGCTTTGTCTGTTTGCGATTTTTTTGGCAACATGACGTTTAACGTCGGACTCACCTTGATGCGCAAAGCTGAATTCTCTTGAGCAAACAAGGAAAATGAAATGTGTAGACGAGCTTGCATCCTTTACTGGTTATGTAGCTGACCATTGTTGATCAAATTTTGTGCCGTACACTGCTGCACCAGAAAGTTTTTTCGATCGTTTTCTAGGCGGGCTTTTGACAATTTGGACAGATGATGTCGACTAAACGTAATGGTTGAAATAGAACCTCTACACCGGTAGTTTGTTTACGATGACGACAGTAAAATAAGCCAATAAATCGGCGTTCTATCCCCTGTGTAATTTCATTGGTTCTTTAATGTTTAAAGGACTCTGCGCTTGATTTTTGGCCAGTAAATCTTTTGAACAAGGCAAAATTTCGAACAAAATAAACAGATAAACTTTCAAAAACACTGGAGATGTTGTATGTATGAGTTTTAAGTATTTAAGCGTGAGAGCGTGATTTGAGGTTCAAAAGCGTGACTCTCACGCCGAAAGCGTGAGACTTGACAGGTCTGTGGTTGTCTAAGTTTAAAAATAACTAACTGTGCTCAGATATGAAATACATGTTTGAAATGACAATTGTGGCATTATGGTACACTTTTCAGACAGGAGTAGGATGTCATTAAATTGCATTTTGTGAGATCTGTTCAGGTAACAATAGTTTAAAAAGATGTTTAAGAATATTTATTGTCCAAACTAGTTATCAATTTGTCAGAACACGAAGAAAGGAATATTAGTCCACACTGAGAAAATTTGATCCTATACTAAGGCAAATGATATTATGTGCCTAAATTTATCTTTTTTATACCAACTGTCTAAAATGCATGATGCCTGTTCAGGATTTTTGCTTTGTAATATACATTTTATATGACAATGTCTTTTTTCAGGATGGCAGCATTAGAGCGGAAAGTATCTCGTTATAAGATGTATGAGGCCTACCTGCTGCGTGTAATTGATGTGATGCCAGAGGATTATCTTGCCGCTAGTGATGATAAGATGAAGGGGTTGATGGCACGACATCGAACACTCAGTGACTCAAACGTACATCTAGTCAATAAGTTAGAGTCCATGTCTGATGAGGTTAGTTTGTTTGTTTTGTTTCATTTTTGAAATACATTGCAGCAGCTCATTATAGCAACATCCAGCAAGTGGAGGAAGTCCTCAGACAAATGTCTGGATAGAATCAATGGCACATGGCAGATCAGAGGGAAAACCTTTCCACATTTAGTTATCCCACTTGGGACACAAACCTACATGATGAGAGGCTTAGCAGTAAGAGGAGTTACCCTGATGACGTATAGCATCAATAACATTCATTCTCCATCTCATTATCATCACTATCCCGAAACCTCATCCCATTAGCCAGACTATGTGCTGACTATATTCCTTGGGCTATCCTTTTAATGGTTTAGGCATTAGCAAACAGGCTATACTGCTATAACTTTTTATGACTTTTATGTAACTGGTTTGAACCCATGACCTCTCAAAGTTGGGGCTGACACTATACCAATTATGTGATTCCTGGGTCAGTGTTCAGATAATTAAATATTATTTTATGAAAATTAGGCTAAACAGTATGAAAACTGCATAAACTTGATCCTTTGAAGAATGATGCATTTCAGTGCATTTTATCCGACGTATTTTATCAACGTATATCAGGCATTTAACCCTTACTTACTGAAACCTTCATTTAGCATGGAAACAGAAATAAAGTTCCAAACTGTATCATACTCACCCTAAGTCTACAGTATCCAAAAAACCCGTGCCACTGCAAATTAAATCGACAACCTGTAAACACCAGTCACTTGACTTTTCTACAAGTGGAGTGCATGAAGATATGTGACTGTTCTGGACCAGGATTGATGGTTAGCTTTGCTCTGTTAGCAACCTCTGACACGTGATTCACATTTTTCTCACATCTCATTTTGTGTTTATGACTCATTTTCGAATTGTGTTTTTGTGCTTTATTATCAGCCATAATATGGCAACAAACATGTTAATGTTTTAGCCAGTTGTTAATAAAACTTGCAAACTTGAAACTATCCGGTGTTTCTGTTCAGTGCAACAATATTTTGTTACATTCTGCTGCCTGTTACATTCCAGTTGGAGGAGCTGAAGGGAGAGTTAGATCTGATGAAGAATGAACACAATAAGCAGATCATCTCCATCAACAGTGAGCTTTCAAAACTACAACAACAACAGGAAGACCTCAGTGCTGTTAACCAGAAAACGGAAAACAAGTACAACTCAACAAAAGGGGGAATGAGAAACAAAGTATGATATTATACGATTGCTTAAGCAAAATATTATAACACATGAAAATCTCAATATAAATTAAACTGCTATTTAAACATTAATCTTTTTAATTCCCCTATTAGAAGATAATGGCTGTCATTCTATTTAGTGTAAAATTATCAACTAAATAGCAAGTTTATATATTCAACCATATATATTCATGTATTTTTGCTAATGTTTTTTTTATTTTCAGAGAACAGAGTTGGGGGTGATCATGATGGCTATAGACAATATTGCAGAGATTTGTCACAAACGACTTGACATTCCAGTCAGTGAAATGTCTTTGGAAACAAAACTACATAGAATAAGGGTAAGTTTTTTTTTACTAATTAATAATTTCAGTTGTCAATCAATTTGTGTTTATTTATGTCAATGCTGTCTTAAATTCCTAAACATCTGTTGAACTCTCAACCTGCAAAGCATGACATCATTAAAAAGTGTAGATCTAGATCAGCCAGATCCTGCTGGGAGTTGTCAGGTCAGGACCAACACTATGTATTGCTGATTTTCTAGCAACCTCCATTTCATGCAGTTGTTAGAAGAAAAACTAACAGCATGTCTGTTATTCAGGAATTTTTAGACTTAGGTTTGGCATAACATATAGCAAAAGTATCCATGGTGTTGTGATCAACTACAAAGAATCTGAACAATAAAAACAATAAAACCACAGTGCATTATAATGTGACATATGATAACAGAACCAAATTCTATAACATAACTGTATATAAGGAAAGGTATACATTTATTAGTCCCCTATCGGTGTTCACACTGGAGGGGACTATAGGTTTACCCTCCGTCCGTCAGTCTGTCTGTCTGTCTGTCTGTCTGTCTGTCTGTCCGCTAAAAATCTGGATCCTTTGATAACTTAAAAACTATTAAAGCTAGGGGCATGAAACTTGGTATGTTAATAGGTAGCAATGTGTACAATATGCACGCGCAACATTTGGGTCGCTACCTTGAAGGTCAAGGTCACAGCATGACCTTGAAGCTAAATTGTGTCCTACCCATAACTATTTCACAGAAATGATCACCATATTGAGATGATGTGTCGCGAGCAAGATTTGGGTCGCTACCTTAAAGGTCAAGGTCACAGCATGACCTTGCAGCAAAATCGTGTCCGCCCCATAACTTTGTTATTTGAAGTCAGATTTTACAACTATTTCACAGAAATGATCACCATATTGAGATGACATGTCGCAAACAACATTTCGGTTGATACCTTGAAGGTCAAGGTCATAGCGTGACCTTGCAGCAAAATCGTGTCCAGCCCATAACTTTGTTATTTGAGTTGGATTTTACAACTATTTCACAGAAATGATCACCATATTGAGATGACGTGTCGCGCACAATATTTGGGTCACTACCTTGAAGGTCAAGGTCACAGCATGAACTTGCAGCAAAATCGTGAAGTTTTGGATAGCGCATTCAGGTGCACTTACCTTAAATGATAGTGCATTAAGGTGCTCATACCTTAAATAAGAGCCAAAAATAAATGTCATGATAAGTTAACAATTATTTAGGCCAGGTGAATTAAAAAAAAATATGTGAACCCCAACTACTGTTTGGGTGGGAGGAGACTAGAGATTTGCCCGGTCTGTCTGTCCATTTGTCCAACAAAAAATCTGGATCCTGTGATTACTAAAATAAATGTTTGAGCTACATTGATGGAAATTAATTATAAATGGCAATAAACAAGAGCGTATGATAATTAAAGAACTTTTTGAGGGACCGATAGGGGACTACTGTATTGCCCGCAATACTATCAAATGCTTGTTTAATTTAATTTTCATGTATTCATGATGTCATCAAACAATAAATGACATGCTTTGTTGTATCCTGATATGTTATAAATGACCTTAATAGCTTGATACTTTAAGGGAAGAATTTACAAAAAAATGTCTTAATGAAAATAATTTGAATGGAATCGTATTTCCTCATACAATGTTGGAGCAGGGTTAATATTTTTTACTTAAAAAACATGAGAATTCAGGATTCAGTTTTACTTTGCATATATCTGGAAATAATGCATGGTACAAACTCTGGTTGTATTTTGACAATGATGTTAGACTATGAAATGTTCTATAATCAGTGTTAATTAACTAATCCATCTAACCTTATTCCAGGACTATGTCAATGACACAGAAGATGTAGCTGTCATGGCAGCACCTAAAGATGATGACTCTCCATCTGGCAGTAGACGAGGGAGTGCAGATGCAACATCAAAGAAACATGAGGCCTTGAAGAAACCCAAAGCAACAGTGGATCATGCCAAAAAGTCAAAGGTCAAGAAAAAAGTCACGCTAAATGGTTGAACTAGTGGACAGTTTTATACGTTTTAATTTTTTTCATTTACCCAGTAGACAGTTGTTTGCAGTAGTAGAAATGAAAAAGTTAACACTGTGCTAGAAAATTATACTTAGCACCAAATAGGTTTTTAATACGATATGAAATAAAGGCTTATGGGTTGAAATGTACTTGTTGCTGAGTGTGGTTTTCAAAAAGATAAGTTGACAGCTGCTAGAAAAGGTTTTAACAGTAGAATGAACTCTCTTTAGTGTTTTATGTAGAGATTCAAATCTTTCAAGTCTTTATATGTGGATAAAAAGTAGGTAAGAAATGGCCTATGTACTAAAGGTTCACAACTTAATGATTATGTACATTTATTATGGGTAGTGGAGAAAAAAAAATGATTTGTAATAAATCGTTGTTTATCCTTCTATATACAAGCTCTCACATTTACCTTTAAGCTCAATTTTCTGTTGCCATTTATCTGCTATACAAATGGTGCAAGTTGGATATATTTTTCTATGTCTTTGTCATTTCTGGGTCATTTCATTAATCCCAAATGTGCCTCGGTACATTTTGCTATAACAGTCTCTCCTGTGCCAGTTTTAGATATGATATTGTTTCTGCTATGGATTTGTTAGGCTATAATGAATATTGAAATATACAACCAATGTAAATTGTACCATAATTGGTTTTCAAATATAAACTGATTAGAATTTATGTTCAAGGCTGATGTTATTGATCATGTATAACAATATTTTGTTTTGACATAATATGTTTTAAACTTACATACATAGATGTATTACTAGACTAATTACATATTTTTTACTTTACGTTACTTAATTTTGTTGTTTTATGTTTACAAGCTGTAAGTTTAGCAGATTCCTAATAACACCCATGTATTCTTTTTAAGAAGTGTCAGATAAACAAAAGTCACTTAGTCTTTAACAGTTCATTAATTTTGATGAATGTACAATATCCATGCTGTATGTTAAGATCATGATATTTTTGTATACGAACATAATTACCCTGGGGTTTTGAGGTGTATATTGATAGATTATGATACTTTTAAATATGAACATAATTTACCTTAAGATCATTAGCATTCTTTAGGTGCTAAATTTTTTATCATGAAACTTACCTTTAAACTGCTTTAATTTTGTAATTGTTTCCTCCCTTCAAATTTAAGAAACAATTTACTTAAAAGTCATAGAATTTCACCCTGTGACATGAAAGGTCATGTGAAAGTTCCAGCATCAGGACTCATAGTTGGCATACAAAGCAAAGCTTGGAAGCAAAGATTGTACAAGAGATTGTGGGTTACAATTTACAATGAAGGTTCTTTTATAGCCTTTTCGTGTGACTGCATCAGCCTCGTTCATTCAATGTATACTCCTTTATAAAAATGCTCAATATTCATTTGATTAGTTTAAGAAATCATTGTCAATGTTTTGTTAAAACATTTGTACCATGTCTGTGACTATATCATTATTTTAGTACTGCTAAACATTGCTGTCTCTAAGATAGTATTGTTGTCAGTGTTATAATGTGTAGCATTTATATGGTTGAAGTTTTAATTAATCAAAGTGTAGATAAAATCAGTCTTAAAAATTATATATTTTAGCTGAATATTTTTCTACCTTTTATATGTTACTGTTATGTATGTTGATGAGTTGCATATTTTCGTATCTAATTATGTCAGTTAAAAGCTTGTAGATATTACCCTTTAGCCCAATGTCTGTCCATAAACAATACAAATTGTTTATTTACTTATACTACATGCAATAAAACATTGCAAATGGCTGTTACTAAAAGTGCAGATTCTAATCAGACAGCCTCCATGGGGGAGCTAGATGATCTGGATCTACATTATTAGCCAAAATCAACATTAGTTTAGCAGGTTAAGGATTATTTGACCCCTTGATGGTCACGCTTTCCGAACAAGTCTGGTATTAGCTTTGCATTTAGCCATTATTCTGGAGTTTCATATTTATCTTATGTACTTTATGTCTTTGCTTGAACATTTCTCTATACATTTTAAAATGTATTTCTTTTTACAATTATTAAAATTGTATATATAGCCAATAGAAAACACAATTCACCACTGCATAAATACAATCACTTTTTTACAGTAATTTGACATCATAATTCATAAAGTTTTACACTCTAGTTAGAAACATTTATATGTATAAACAATTAAATGTAAAAAATAAATTGTGACACATTATTCTTTGACACATTTTTTGTGTTTCAGTAATTTGTATATGATTTTTCTAATTGAACATTTTATCTTAAGTTTGGCTTTTTTTACTAACATAAAGTATGTGTTTGTATCAGTGGTTATTCTGTGATGTAGGTCAAAAGTTAGACCATGTCCTTTAAATTAAGGACACTGTTGTTTTCATTGTTTGATATCATGACCTGTTTTTGGTCACAGTTATTGTAGTACATGTATATTATCCAATATTGTCTTGACATATTGAAATTGGAATTAAATAAAAGCATAAAATTCAGTTGTATATCTTTAATCAACATTCACATGTAACTAATAATTTAACACAAGGTAAATTGTTTACATCTTCAACTTCTAATGTAGAATAATCACATTGAAACAGGGATGGGTCCAAACAAAATCATGACTGATCAACATTAAATCAGCAAGTAATAAGTAAATATAACAATGACAAAAATAAGTACACCATGATATCAATTCATTATTTAAATGATTGATAGTAACTGTTTCGGATAACTAAAATATAGTTATGAGAATTATACCCCAACAAACAATTTATGGTGATACTTTGAAACAAGATGACTTAGGCTGCTTACATGCAAAACTACTAGTACAGAACACAGCTAGAAGCTGTCTTTCAGATGATATCCCACTGCCAGCTGTATGATTCTAATTTAGACTACTTAGGCTTACAAGTGGAAGATCATGATGCATAACATGATTATGTGTTGTTCACTTAATTCTGTGTAAAATAACAACACTAAGAACAGAAACTACTCATCATTGTATGGTACTGACAGAAGTTGCTACTGAAAGTGATGTTCAAAGGGATTTAAACTTTTGGACCAATATCATAAAAGCGTCTTGTAAAATGCAAACACTATTGTCTGGTAATACAACCCTTTGCAAATGAAGCATACCGTAAAGTCTTACTGATAAGATGCACACAAAGATAAGACACACCCCTCTTTGTGGTTTATAGTAAAGGAAAAAAGCAAATTCTCAAAGACAAGATGCATATAACCTATTCACTAATTCCAGCCAGCCTTGACACTTCACTTTGTCTGTTAGCTGGTAAAAATCATTTAGTGTGATTTAAGATCACTCAGCTCTTGTAGGGACCTGTCAAATCAGATTTGATACTTTTTGCTGTTGGAACTAAATGAACAGTGAAGAAAAAGAATGTCACTGACCATACTACATTGCATACAAGATCAACTCTGCACAACAAGCTTTTCCAATTAGGTGACTGGAGGCATAAACAACACACATGGAAACTCATGATTAAAAATATTATACCACATTACTGTGCATTATAATTCACTTAGAAGGGTAACTTACAGTATTGCTGCTTTAACTATTATAAAGCTTAATTAAGATGCCACAACAGTTAATGTGTTGATGTTTTTATCTGTTTGCAAAATATATGTATATGAAATACCAATACAACCCACATACCATACTTAAATGCTTTAGTTCTGATTGGGTGTTATGAAAAAAACCAACCCCAAAACATTTAAAAATCTTTGATCTTAATCTAAATCTGTGATCAGAGATTATAAAATAAATCATGTCAAACAACCAAAAACAAACTGTTTTAAATTAGTTTTTTTTCCATAATTTAACCAATTACTAAACAGATAACTGTTTTAACATCTAACTGATAGCACTAGGATAAAACCATAAACAATAAAAATTGTGACAATCCGAGTATTACTACATCAATTCTACATACAATCCTAACATGTACAACAAGTCAACAATTATTATCTGAGTATTACAGGGATAGGTAAAACATAGCAGCATGATGGAAGGTAAACAGTCATATTTATAGTACTGGAGTTTATTTCATATCTGAAGAGAATTTTTTTCCTTTTTACACAACTTGAAAATTCAGAACAGAGCATGGTGGTCTATGTGGTGTAACCTAAATAGTAGTAGATTATCACTGTAGGCTTGATCCAAAGTCAATATTTAACATCAAGTGGAACAAGAACTTGTCATTCTTAGTCTTAGTTTATAAGAGTTGTATAAGGCCAGATTTGTAAGATATCAGTTTAGTGGTAACAATGGAAAGGCAGCACTATATAAATGTTTCAACATGTGGTCTTAAACAGTACTTGGGACATATTCTTTCCCAGGATCAGATTATTGTAGATTTTCAACTTAATTGCAGCAAGAGACTATTCTTTCAACTCATTTTTTGATGAATTTTTACACACACTGTTGTAACTAGTCCATGTCCATGTTGAACAATGAACAATGTAAAATATTCCAAGATCAACTTTAGGAAAGGTCAATGTGAGAAATGGTCCACAAGTCATAGATCTATGTCAGACACACTGATAACCTCTTTTCTTATCTGACATGGTAAAAGTATAACTCAGATAAAAGCTAAAGTCTACTTAGGACTGCATTGCTCAAGTTGTACAAGAGGTTTATTTAAGAAAGCTTAAAACCAATAATAAAGCATAAAAATGATTGAAATCCATCTTAAGTAAACAAGTCTAATATGCCAATTCAAAACACAGCAAAGCAAAGAAAGCTTGCAATGCAAGCGTTCGAGACATAATATAACCATCAATATAACAACACATTCCATGTAAAAATAGCCATTTCATGTTGTTTTATAATAATGTTACAAAAGACCACATAAAACAATTAAAAATAAAGACATGAAGTTTGAAGCTCTTCCAGCATAAAAAAGAAAGAAACAGAAACTCCCACTGAAAGCAGTTGTTAACATGCTAGTGAAATAGCACATTAAGTATATTTAAATGAATAAAAAATGAGTAGCCAAAACCTATATTATACTAAGGCAAGACAGCATAAAGCAATAGCAACTAACATGTGCACCTCCGTCTATGCATATATAATGGTATTAAGTGCAGTGTATACTAATAAACTAGGCTATCGACTGTCCACTATCAGTCGACAACTAAGCATCCAGTTTTGTGAATACCTATGGAAATATGGCATTTAAAAAATAATATATGGCTAGAAAAAATAAGCAATTTTAAGCCTACAAAAAATAATCAAGAACACACAAAAAAGACTAATGTCATGATATTTTATTATAAAATTATGTTTTCATTTCAGCACTTTTATGAAAAAGATAGCTCTGATATTTTTTTTCCAATATCACAGAACTCATATTATTAGTAAAACAATTTACCATCAAGGCTTATTTCTATAGATTAACTTTTGATTTTAAAACAGGTCATTCACCATTATTGCAAAAATAAAATGTCTTGTTTAAACAACACACACTGGTAACATTTCACTGACACAATGCTCATATTAAACTCATTTTCTTGCTATTAGTATCTATACAAACTTATTTAACAAGCAAACTGGACCACTCCTGCATTGCAATAACATTTCCTTAACACAACACAGATCAAACAATGTTCGACAACAGACAATGAGATCATAATAAAGTAGCTTAAAGTGGCCTGGACACAGAATAGCACTTGTACATTACACTCACTTTCTTGTGGCTCCTAGTACACGATAGTTCCAAACAGATCTCACAGCCTGCTATTCACATATTTATAAGGCTAAGGGAAATAGTATAGATCCAGATCTCCCTGCTGGAAGCTGTCTGATCAGTCTTTGTTTATAAGAGTTTCAACTCTGACCTATGGCATATGTAATATTAAAACAAAGAAACCTGAGAATTAAGCATGTGTTTTTAACAAACTGTAGCAAGCTAAGGGGTAACATCCCATGTTCATCGCTTAGTATTAGGTTTATGTCTGATGTTTTCATAAAACATAGATTCATGTACAAAGTTAAATAATCAACAATGTAAGAAGAACTTGCTTGACTAAAAAAGATTGAAGAAAACTATTTTACAATGCTTTCGATTTCCCTAATCTTATGCTTACAAACCATACTTGATAAAGTAATCACCAATGTTCATGTGATTTGACATTATAATTTTTTGCAAGTTGAAAACTTGACTAACTGTATTCAGGCAACTTAAGCAACTGGCAGGTCAAAAACATACGGTATTATAAATAATATGGGAACAACATAAATTCAACATTCTAAAAGTCAGGAATAAATCCTCTAGCTGAGTTCCGAGTGGAATAAATTCCACTAGCAGACTTGAAAGCAGTTAAAACACGGCATATTATGACAGCAATTTACAGTGGGACTAAAACGTGCATATACAGCTCTCATCACATTGAAAACAAATCCTTCTCCTTTACATTTCTAAAACTCAGCTACTAAATCCTACAGTAGCACTATGATCAAAGTTCCACTTTTAGATCTTGCAATTAACATCATTAGTGGGAACTAATCTATAGGAAACAATCAGAGCCCCAGATTAAATGAGTATATCTCCTTTATTTCATCTCCAAACCCCATATTGCTGCTACTCATTAAGAGTTGTCTCGATTAAAAGTTAGCAATAAGTATCACCAATATGAGGTTTAGTTGAGAATTAAAGGATATATGGCCACAAAAAATCTAACTGACTCCTCTTATCTAAATAACAGGATACAACAGAAATCTTGTCGAAACGAAAAACAAGATTATGCATAAGAAACAATGATACATCTAAACAGAGACAATTGTATGATATTGCGATACAAGATGATTAATAAATAAAACATTCCTGTGCAACTTTAATAGCATGATTACTAGAAATATGCAATAAATCATGTGATTAGAAACCCTACTTAATAACTGTAAACCTTACTTTAACAGCACTATAGTAATCATGAATTACTCGAGTTAAAACCCAAACATTATCAACACAAATGGTTTAAACAAACAACACAGGAAAATGACCAGAAATAATTGCAATAAACCTCTACAATTTAACAATTCAATAAAAGTGTTCTTGTCTGATAATAAATAACACATGCAGCATGTCTCGAACATATTATCACAACCATTGATATAGATACCTATATAGGCCTGGTTCTCTCCCCTTTCTGACATCAATATCACAAGTACAAGAGAAATAAACAACTTAATTCTAGTCCATATATGTACATAAAATACAAGTTGAATGAACACAAATTTACTCATTACAAGTCACTTAGACACAAACAACAAGTTAAACAATCTCTCTTAAGAGACAAACATTTTCTTTTTTATAATAAATCATTATAACAAGATAAATATATCCTTAATGAAATGAATATTTTTCTTACATATAAGTTTCATTTTTTAAAGCTAAAAAATATGCTGTCAGAGATTTTATCTCATACAATATTAATATATCCTGTACAAGAGAGAGAACTCTTGTCTAAGAGATAAACTTATTTGAGTCCACTTATGTTTAACTTAAGCAACTGATAACTGTTTTAATTAAAACAAACAGTACAAATTTCTGCTACGTATAACTTTGGCATTACAAAAAATAGGGTGTTTAATACATTTCAGAGAAAATGTCATGTTTATTAGTAATTTCTAGAGTATTTTAAGAAAAAGTTAACCCACCAACTGATATGGCATCACATCCAGTCAATATAAACTCTATTGTCATTTAAAACCTGCTAGTGGAATGCCACTCTGAAAATGTATAATTGCTAGTATACTTATTCAGCTGAACTTAATGGTAAAACAGTTATGAGAGTGTGTTGATAGTATAAGGGCAATATAGTATCAAGTGCTTCTGGTAGTTAATCTATTAAACTTTAGTTTCTATGTTCTGTTGCAACAATCTCAGTTGATCTGCAGTCATTTGTTGCTGTTGCTGCTGACCATCAAGCTGACTAGGCAGCTGTTGCTGCTGTTGTGGCTGCTGCTGCTGCTGTACAATGTTTGTAAACTGTGGCTGCCGTGACAACTGTTGCCCTTGCAACTGTTGACCTTGAAGTTGGTGACCTTGAACCTGTATAACATGCTGACCCATTAAATGTTGCTGTTGGGCAGCACTTAGCTGACGAAACTGACTACTAGAAATATATTGCTGTGGCTGTTGCTGTGGTTGTGGAGAAGCCAGGTGGTGACTTACACTTTGACCTCGGCTGACAAAGTCTGACATCTGAGGCATCATCTGATGTCCTGACTGCGAAACCATATACTGGGTCTGGGGCACCTGCTGTTGTTGCTGATACTGCAGCTGTGGATATTGTTGCTGATACTGGTGCTGCAGCAACAACTTCTGATACATAGCTTGTTGTTGCTGATGTTGCTGATATTGCTGTTGCTGCATCAAGTGCTGTTGTTGTAGAAGTCTATACTGCTGCTGTTGCTGCATCTGTTGTTGCTGTTGCTGCTGCTGTTGCTTGTACAGTTTCATTTTCATCTGAAGCTCTGCCAGTTCTTGTTGCTGCTGCAGCTGCTGCTGCTGCCGTTGAAACTGCTGCAGAATTGTCTCATTCTCATACATGGTACCTTGATCATGTTGAAATAAGCCTTCCTCAGCCTCTTGGGAACCCTGCTCCTGTCCTGCACTTTGACCTCGGCTGGCATTAGAATTTGACCGCTGCACCTGTTTAGACACGGAACCATCAGCCTCATCTTTACCTGCAGTCTCAGCTATCTGTCTCTCACCTCGTTTCATCTCCAGGGCACGATTCAAGGCTGCCCTGTAAGCCTCATAACTCATCACAATCTGCTCAAGCTCTTGCTTGTGAAGTCGAACCAACATTGCATCAAACGTCTCCATCTGGTTTAGTTGGAAAAGATCCCACTGTAAAATATATTTAAATTGATGAACATTTAGACATTACATTTAATAGTCTGTTTTTCAGAGGTATAAAATAAAAAAAGAATTTACATATAAAATTTGCTTTAAGAATGTCAAAAGAAGATACATATAATCAAACAAATGTTTAATAATTTTATATTTCACAATTTTATTCTGAAAAAGTAATTAATTCTGTTTTGCAGTTATAAATTAGAGCTGCTTGGAATAATACTTTTCTTTCTTGTGCATTTTGCTTAACTAGTCTAATATTTCCTTGTAATTTGCATCTTTTAACCTTAATATGCTTTATAATGTCAGTTAATTTTTTTAAACCAATGTAATGCTTGTTTTGAAACCATGTCTGAAGTAACCATATCATTTCACTACATCTTATGTTTACTTTTAGGTCTTCTTACCAGTCATATCTCTTTATGATTTGTTTATTTGTGTAATTATTTTTAAGTCAGATAATAGCTTTCAGCAAATGTTTATTTTGTATAAATGACTATAAACTTGTCTTGCTGACAGCACATTGCACTTTCTTAATGTAAATTTTAAGTAACAAGGGACATAACTTTATCCTTTCTTTTTTTTACCTAAAGTATTTAAAAATTGGACCTGAAGAGGTTAACCAAAGCTGACATGAAGGTAATTTCTGTGAAAAGTGAAGCTCACATGACTAAAACCTTACCTTTAGTTTGTGATCATGCTCTGGTGGTGCTTTGGCATACACTCTCAGCCATTCTGGTATCTCTGAAACCAAAATACACATGATATTTATATATGTAGTTAAGCACTATAAGGCTACATGTAGCAATATGCAACACGATAGTATTTAGTTAGCTTAAAGCTGATGCATGGGGCACAAGACATTGTTAGGGTGTCTGAAGCAAATAATGCAGATAATTGATCTTACAGCTCCTGTCCTAAGCCAGCTCAATATTGTGTTACACAGGCAAAGTGTCTAGATCACACATAAGACATTTCCCACACAACACTGTTAGCCCTGTAGTCTTGTCTTGAATGAAGCAGTTATGCACACTAGTTATAATAAGCCTATTTACATGTCACTTTAAACACTAACCCCTTTAATGCCTTACATATGTGCTTCCTCTATGGTGGAAGTATAAACTGCCAGCTTACTGCTTTGGTACCACACTTTCTATATCTTATTTAGTCCAGTTCTCATTGTATAAGATTAACCAAATTTCCTAGGTTTCTTTATACTACTTATACCAATTAAAGCAGAAAATGTTATAAGGAAAACTTTTGTCAAAAATATTTTTTAAGATCATAAAGTTTTGGTATTGTACATTTTTTACTACCTTTTCTCTACCCCTTATGATTTTATTACTTGTAATGCATCACTGCTACCAGAATGTTGCGTCTTATAACTTATATCTCTGTTACTGTATGAATTCAAATACAAAATGCTATCACCACTGTAAATCATTATGAGCAAGCACATAGCAAAAATCTAGGTGCACTCCTACCATATGCTTATGCCAAGTTTTATGATCAAGCAGAAAAGCTGCATGGAAGATGCAATATACCAAGACCTTTTCATTGGTCCATTTATCCATGTGACTAGAATGTATAACTGTACCTGAGACAGTACATACTGGATTGATAGATTTGCAACTGTTAAATTCCTTATTCAACAACCATGCAGTTAACTAAGCAACTTCAGGAAATAGAAAACAGGAACTACTTGCAAACCCCAATAGCACTTTTGACAAGCTGGTAAAGAGGTTTATAATTCCAAAAGAACTAGTATTTTTGAATATTTTTTTTTCCTGCAATGGAAATTAGAGCTGAGGATACAGTTTTCTATCATTTATAAAAAAATGTCAATTCATTTGCAGGCTACTCCAAGCAGACTACCAAACAATTGTTTTAAATTTGTTTAAACAAGAGTCATTACAGTATATGCAAGGAACAATGTAAAATATAAAAACACCATTTTAATGCAATTTTAAACTGATAGCAAATGACCTTATTATTTTTTTTCTTTATATTTGTTTGGCCAATTGATGAATGTTATCTCACCTGTGTTGAGGTAGGGGTTAGCGGGTACAAGGTTACCCCTGGGTTGGGCCTGGCCTGCCACAGGTAAGCTGTGTGTTTGTGTGTCCGTATGTGAAGTTCTGCATCATCCTATCTAGGGGATGGATGTATTGGGCCTGCTTCGTGAAATGACTGAAATAGGTTGCACTGACTGGTACAAAAACTGATCAGCATGTAAATGAACAAAGTCATTTGGATTAAGAAAAACTATTTCATTTGTACATTTTAAGTTATTAAACTAACATGCTTGTCAAATATATCATTAACTTACATTTATGACTATAAAAACAACAAATAATTGGAATTATACTTATAAAACTGTATAGACTTCAATATCTTTTTATTAATGCAAAGTAAATTCTTAATATATAATTTGAAAATTCAACACAAATAATTGACCACCACAGCAGGAAAACAAATCATAGGCCCCTTGATTTAAGACCAAGTCACCTGTTCCAAATTATAGTAGAAGCCGAACGGGAAACTATTAATGTGACATTGAGAGACAAATCCCTAATGGGGGGATATTAGGAAGTTTTTACTTAAAAGTTTCAACCATTACTTCCTTTAAGAACAACAGCTCAGTCAATTGTTACAAAAAGTGAGATGGTTGTGAACAGTATGACACAATTCTTTTACAATGGATGATTCAGAATTAACCACATTGGCTTTTTATTTTGTTTATTATTTAATATTTACTAACTATAACTTTAAAAAAATGCTCACTAAGAACTTTTAAGTATTAAGCACCACTGAAATTATCCATTAAATATATAAAGCCATCAACAAAATACAGTGGCTGCTGGTTATAAATGGACCACACATCAAATTAGTTATCTATACATACTTGACATAGTATACACCGTATTCCTTGGATTCAATCTTGTTCCAGCCTGTGGGAAGATTCTCCTTTTCAAACGGGTGGCTCCAGTGGGTGGTCTGGGTGTTGTGGTCAATGTAGTACTTTCTCCCCCGCACTGTCCAGTCAACTGACCAACCTGGGGGCAGTGGGTCCTCCTGGGATACATACCCCGAACCTGCAGGGCAAAGTAACACAATAAGCAGGTTTACTTTGCTTTTTTATTGTTTACCACTCATTTATGGTATTTATTTGGAATATAAAGTCATTTATATGAAAAACATCAACAAATAAAACACCAGGTTGGTTTGTATTCTGCTAAAAATATCTTTTGTAAGGAGAGTGGAGTGTTTTCCTACTGCTGATACTGTTAACTAATACAAAATAAAACATAATAAAATTCACACAATTAAAATTCTTTTTGAATGTTCATGAAGGTACATAAAATAAAATGTTATGCAGTCTATGAGCAGTTAGCCATACCCTGGCAACAACAGACAATGGCATCAATAGTGAAAATCTTACCAGCAGTAGTTGTAGGGTGAACTTCTGAGACGTTTGCCTGACCCAGGGCCTGCTGGAGGTTCTGTTGAGCATAGTGGTTCTGTATATCCTGGTGGTATTGCTGAATCTCTGAACTCTCATCCACTCCACTCTCATTGCCATAATTCCCACCATACACACCGTGCTCTTCTGCATCACCTAGAAAATATGTATCTCATATAATAAACAAGGAAGTATTTTAAAAAGCTAATAAAATGCTATTTTACAAGTAAACAAGAAACGTGGCCATGCCACAAAACCAGGTTTTCAATGATTAAACACAAATTATTATGCAGGAAACTGTTTTTCTATTTTTAGTAACAGTGACCCTTGACCTTAACCTGACTGGCCCCCAAAATCCAATCCCAAGCTAAGTGTTGATGCAAGCTTGCTATATCCAAAAGTTTCAACAAGATTGGTTTATCCAAACTGAAGTTATTGACTGCCCACCATACCTTAATCTCATAACAGGATTTTTCTTGAAAACCTTGTTAAATATACCTTTAAGCATTATATAGATTTTTTTATTTAAAGTTTCTTTTAAAAAAATATCACTACTGCTGTGATGGGGTTATACACTCCCAACCCACTTCTGGTGCTTTTCTAAAACAATAAGTTTCAACAGCCATGCTTTCAAGTATTCAATAGCTTGCCTGTATCAAATACAAGTGACAATATCTCACCACAGTTTTGAGGTATTCAGGTATAGTTTCTGCATAAACTCATACCTAAGTCTAAGCAAAAAAATGATTTCAAACTTTCTCTCAATTGTTAGACAGTTCAATTTGTGAAAAAGGTGCTCTAAATCTTCATTCTTTTCAAATTTAGAAATATGAATTAAAGAGATTTCTGCCTAAACTAGACATAGACATCAGAGCAGATTACCAAGATGTTGATTTAATGTATGAGTGAAAGGGTTAACATTACCTCAAATTAAGTGGTCACATGATATTCTTAGTTTAAAAATAGCTACGCTAAACTTTGCAGCCTGACTCAAATAGGAAATAGTCCGAGGCATACATGACAGCCCCTCACTTCATAAATTAAAGTCACATCTGGGACAAGAACTTGTAAGTGGGGAGGTCTTCTAACTGACCAGCAGTGCACCAGTGGTTCTACCCAGACATTTGTCTAGGGTCTACTGCTACAAGTTATAGTACAGTATACACCACAAACATGACCACCAGTTAAAGTACAGTATACACCACCAACATGACCACCAGTTATAGTACAGTATACACCACCAACATGACCACCAGTTATAGTACAGTATACATCACCAACATGACCACAACTGAGTCAGTGTAATGAAACACTAAACATATCAACAAAACTTATCTGAAAGTACAAGCAGGTATATTCTAAAATGTCAAGTCTATAAGCAGTGTTTGCAAATAAAGGCAGAAGATTAAAAAGATGATCAACTCGATAACCAGTTTCTTGTTCATCTACACAATGTATGCCAGAATAACTGAGTCAGATCTTGACCACTGATGCAGGAACTGGAGGCTGTTGATTTTTTAAAAATTTCATGTGTCCTTCTTACAAAAAGACTTACCTATGATTTCAGTGAATAAATTATTCTTCTTGCATCCATATCATAATCATGTTGCAAAGAAATCAGAGGATGCTGAATGAATGTTGTTTGAATATTGCTGATACTCCTCTTGTCACATGTCAAGAGAATATTAAACAAATATTCATAGAAAAGTCAAGCTCTAGTTTGCTAGGGATAATATGATGCCCAGTCAATGTGAAAACAATGATCTCTTGACAAACATCTCTCTATACTTAATTCTAAACACTGGTTATTTAACTAAAAGGAAATGCATGGTTAATATCAAACATATTAGTTTTCATTTTGGTTCTATATATCAAGCTATGTCTAAAGCCCTTGCTTACCATATGTAGCCCTGTCTTGTTGTTGGTACCCAGATTGATACGTCTGACCAGCTCCCATATACCCTGTACTGCCAAAGCCTGAATCGCCCTGGTACACAGAGTTCAGAGTTCTTCCACTACCACTTGCACTACCGCTTGATCCTCCAGACTGACTTGATGTGTTTGCAGAAGTTGCTTTTATCGATGTTGTTGCTAATGTGTAAATACCTGGCTGAGATGTCGTATATTGAGACCCTGAATAACTATTTCCATCAACATTAAGTCGTTGCATGTCATGGGACAGATTTGCAATATCTGCGGAGGAATTAGAGTTTGTTGGCGTCACAGATGGGTGGGTGTGCTGCTGAGGCTGCAGCTGAGACTGTTTCTGTTGTGAGACATTGGGAGCTACAGGGGACGGATTCTGTCTCTCGGAGGTTATCACAGATGCTGAGGCAAGGGAAGAAGAAGATGAGGAAGAGTGGCTCTGTTCAAAGCTGTACAGTCCACCTTGAGCCTCTTTTGAAGCTGATGCAGCAGGCATACTCTTAGGCCTGGTTGATGCTCCTTTGTTGTTGTAAGGTAGTGCAGCAGCATTGCTAGATGGTTGACTGGGAACATATGATGCAAGGGCCTTAGTTCCCCCACTTTTTTTGGTGGAGGGAGGTTTAACCTGATGATGATATGCTGTAAATAAAGATAAATATTATTAGGTTTTGTGAGTGGTTCATGACATTTTATTACTTTACCAATATAGACAACAAAATACAACAGTTTTTTTTCCCCCACTTTCAATGTGAATATATCCTACATGTTACTGACATAGTTAAATGACAGCACTTTCTAAGTCATTCATTTGGATTTAGTAATTTACAAGCTTCTATGGGCCATATAATTATCATGATGTATGAATTCCAGTTTTATAAGAAACTCCATATTTTGTTGCTGTTTCTTATTATAAATCATATGAACTTTTTATACAAGGTGTAAAAAAAGACAGGTAAAGTATACAACAACTTACCCCTCAGAATTGGTGGTGTGTCTCTTTTCACATATTTCCCAGCTATGCCTTCATTTAGCCCAGAATCTTTTTTCTTAGACAGCATCTTTCGACTTCATGTCTTGCAAGGTTCTACAGAGCGATGAAGACAATTAAAAATTTGGTACCAAGATAGTGCAGAATGGAATGGGAGCTAAATATATTTGTGTTTGTTTTGTTATATTATTTTAGATATTTATCTTACTTATTCTTACATTATAAAAATAAACATAGATAAAACAGATGAATAAAGCATATTCACTTAATTTCAGCTTTAAGTTGAACACAGTTGTTCAAGTTTGCCTTTTCACATTCGCTCAGAAAGCTGAATTGTGCTACACTACAACTGATACCAGACTTGAAGTATTTTAATTACTGCCGATAATCTGATCTATATTTTCCATTTAAATAGTTTTACTCTAGACTGTGAAAATAAAAAAGCTTTTGGATGTTTCAAGTGAATCGAGGTCACTGACCAATACAGCATATCCATTTTTCTCATTGTGTTAAGATAAGTTAAAGACCTTTACTTTTATCACTTTTAAATGAAGAATGTAAAATCAAAAATCTGTACAGAACTATCATGTATCTATATTTTTGTTTGTTCGTTCTGAACCTGTTATATATATAATAAGGGACAATTAATGACATTGGCCTTGGTAGGTTTTTTTCCCTCATAGTAAATTTGTTTACATAAATATATTTTAATTTAAAATACAACACTATACTAAATATACATTATATTTAAATTAAAAATATACTATGAATAACTTGACGATGAGAGTATTAATAGAGATATTTATACGTTTTATAATGATGGAGAAAAAAAAGACTGAACTAGTATTGCAGTGTACATCTATTATTGAAAAAGTCAATCATTAAAAAACAAAGTATCTTTAAAAGTAAGTCTATGTCTACTGACAATATTTCTAAAAAAATGTACAAGATTGAAAAGAAAATGTCTTTCTGGGCTGAGGACACATCTTTGTCCTGTTGTATACAAATATTTGGTTCATAATTTAGTAGGTACTTTTTAAAACAAATGACTCAAAGTAGACACTCGCAGGTGTCCATTTTTTCTCAGTCAAAAATCTGTCATTTGGTATGTCCTTGTCCCAGATATACTTCTTCTGCTTCAACCAATGATACTTTACATTACACCAACAATGAGGTTTGACTTAACAGTTATTACCAAGCCAGGCTTTGTTTATGCTGTCTTGGGGGCCAAAATTCAGCCCTCTTTTTTTCCCCCAAATTTCATCTCAAAATTACCCAGTCAAAAAGTGATTTTCATTTTGAAAAAAATAATAATGAAAGATAGCAAAGTTTTGTACTTAACGGGCCGTCCACGCAATGTTTCCTCATTTTTAACATGTTTGACTAGGTCAGGTTCTCGCTTTTGCCATAATAATATTGCTAACTAACACAATAGGAACGAGACTGCATTCGAATATAAACATCCGCTGTGTTTTACGATGTAGCCATGATGTTGCATAACAGCTTAATTTACATTAAAAAAAAGAAGACAAAACTATTTCCCACGTGACTGTTCTCAAACAGATCTAACAGTTAATTGGTACCAAATGACTGTAAGTGAGCATCCCTTGTTTCTCAAGCTGACAGTTTTATGATTCCAGACCCATTATCAAGGTAGTTCCTGGTCAGACAATTGTTTTACAGATCACAGGGGTCAATCACTACTTCAAAAAAGGGTTGTGATTGGTATTTTCTTTGTTATTTAAATTATGTTTTTTATGTTGTATGATAATAAAGGGGCTCAGTTGAAGCTATCTGTCATAGGTTATCTGCTCAGTCTTTTTGGAACGGTGTATTGTGGAGGCGTTTCATTACGTACCAATGTTGCATAATCCAATTAACAGGACTGGATTATATTTTATTTGGTGTTTGAGATCCCTTGCACACAGTAAGGGAACACCTGTAATGACATAAAGACAAATGTTTATATCATATCTTTACACAGCATATCATGCGCACAGGTCTAATATGCATTTATAAATGTTTGTTTATTGGGTTTATTGTCCCACTAACAGTATTTCGGTTATCTGAAGATAGTGTCCACTTGAAGCAGATATAGTGCTGCCTTCACTGTGTATAGCATGTTGTGAACATCTGGCATGATACCACACCCAGTCACATTATCCTGACACTGGGCCAACCAGTCATGGAACTACCCTTATGTTTGCTTGAGCAGTAAGCAAGAGAGCTATACTACTACCGTTTTTTATCACTTTGGTATATTAAGACTCGAGTTCGAACCCGCAGCCTCCAGTACCTGGAACTGATGCTCTACTGGTTGCGCTACCATGTTCGGTTTTATAAATGGACGTTGTTCATAGTTCTTTATATTTTAAAAAAACAACAACAACATTTTCCTTTATAAATAAGTATAAACTAAGACAAAGGTATTTTCTAAACAGTAATAGGAAAGTAAGTTGGAAGGAGAATAACCTTTGGTATAGGCGACTGCATTTTTTTTTAGAGAACCATGGCGAATGTATAAAACGGTTAATAATTATTAAATGCAAGGTTATGACTGTATGTTGATCTATGTCAAATTTGAGCGAGTAATTATGGCTGGGCTATAAACAATATTTTCTGATCTAGTTATCAGTGCATTCAATTGGGAATAAAATAATTTTTTCTACTGACCATAGCAATGAAAAGTTAAGGAACTCCTTCTTTCGTATTTGTAACAGTTTTTATCATAGATCTAGACAGAGTAAGATGTACTGATCTATCATTTTCAAAATATATTCTTATTGTTTGTTTATTGGGTTATATCGTCCCACTAAATATATTCTTATACTTTGGCAAAACAGTTACGCAAATATTACTAACAAAAGTGGTATAAGAGTAAATCACTTTTATACTCTATGAGAAAATTGATGTGGACACACTTTTTGCCATTTAAAGTTTAAATTTAAACTATAAAAAGCCTCTCATTGATTGTATACATAAGCTTTTTCCTTCAACCATTATGTTAGGATTTACAAAAAATTTCAGTTTTATGAAGGCAAAACAACTCTTGTTGTTTCATTTAAGTTGTCACTTTAAGTTGAAGGAAGACCTATGTTTCCACTATCACCCTGTAGCGTTCCAGCATGGGTGATTGTAAAATAACCAAATGTTTGGATAAAATGGATATAATAAAGGTATATAAATGAGGCCTATACAATCCTGCTGAACATTACAGCATTTAAAATTTAGTTTTAACTGGTTATAATTCATCGACAAGCTGTTAGCCAAGGGTGCGATTGGTCAGATATGAAAAGGGAGGGAAATTTTCAGCATGGGTATGAGCGGCATTAGGGGCCCAATGGGGCCAAAGGGCAAGGCCCCTTGTGGGGGATCACTTGACTGAAGCCCCGAAAAATAAGACAGTGGTCTTAAATTCTTCCAGAGACCCCTTCTTTAAAATCTCTAAATCATATTTTTTCTTTCTCTTTATTAAACACGGGCAATTCAACATAAAAGATCAAAGCTTTGTATCCATCATTATTTACTTACAACTAATAAAATGTGTGCTATGAGAAAAATAAAATTATCAACATCTGATAAATTGGGACAGAGCTACACAAATACCATCTAGTTCAATTACACTTTCTAACCATTCCCATCTGAATGTTTTTACATTCTGTATCTACATCTAGCGCTAAGAGAAAATCTTACGTATGTTCAATAATCCATGACATTTTAGTTTTTTTTCCACCATAATTTTCTACTTGTAAAGAGTCAGCATCATAGCCTGATGCACTACTGCTGAGCTACAGCTTTTCTGATTGGATGAAAAGTCGGGTAACAACAAATGAAATCTTTTTGTTACACCTAAGTTTAATTGTGTTGTTGTCTACTCTAATTGGTTTTCCTCTCGACGATCGCTTGTCGATGCCTAAGTCAAATTTTTCTAATTGGATGAACAGTTGGGTAACAACCAATGAATTTGCACATTACAAATCGTTCAGTTTGGAAAGTTAAATAATGTTTTTGTCTACGTCAACAGGTGTTCCTCAGGGAATTCTGTCCTCTCGTCGGTCGCTTGTTGTCTCTGAGGAACTTTATTTATTCCGCGGTGACCGCTTTCCCACCAACTCTCCCACCCCCATAGAATTGTCTCCACGAAATTTATGCAAATTGCATGAAATGGTCTTTGGCCGACCCAAATCCTCAGAAATCTGCATTTCCACAGAAAACTCACACCCATGTAGTAGTGTCTTGTTATTTTACACATACACTAAACCATCAATAAAATTACAAATTAAAATTAAAAAGTAATGAAAATTTAGGCCATATCAAAAACAGCTCATTTGCTACTTGTACCATAAACAAATGACAACTACCTTATTTACTCACCCATAAGTTGAGTAAAAATGTGTCCTAAAATTGCTCTGAAAAGTCTATTCGACTTATGGATGAAGTATCAAGAAGACGAAAAAAGGGACACCGTTTTATGGCAGAGCCAATGGACAGATACATCAATAAACACGTACACATTGGACCGTGTGTTTCCGTGTGAAAAGTGATTTTGTTATCAATTAATCAGCTTGCATCTGGAATATATATATATACATGTACATATATATTAAGTTCAAAAAATCATATATAACAATACTAACCCTTTATTAAAACACATAATCATTGCGTTCAAATATGTCGTCAATAATCCGAAATTATAACTCAATTGCGTACTGGCTAACAGCTATGAAAATGTGTCAGTTTCACATGTTACAAGTGAAATTAGCAGGTGTTGACATCCCAGATACAAGAACAGCAGCGTCGGCAAGGTCTGAATTTCTTTGATGTACGTCAACAAGTCTAGCATGATGCCAGATATCAGTGGGATCAAAAAGACATAATACACAAGATCGCAAGAGGCAAATGACAGCTTGCTGGTGGTTTGGGGTTATGCTAATAAGCCAACTATAAAAGATACACTTAACCATTCATAATGATTTATCTGCTTTCTAGATTTGATTGGCTGAGCGATTATGTTATTTTAATTAAAATGGGCGGAGTAAAGCATATAATGAAAGGTAACACTTGATTACTGTTTATGAGTTAAATTAAATATTAGCGGGTTGAATCTAAAGGCTGACAAGATTCTTAGCTTGTATAATATCATTTTGACAGCCACTAGAGAAATGCGATCACGTCCAAAATGAAAAGGAAACACATATTGTAGATCTACTGTGTTTTATTTTGATAAGAGAAAACTTATCGCCTAACAAAAAACGCAACCTCTGTCAATCTTTCGGGAATAATGTTTACTTCATAAATATCAGTCACAGTCTGAGTGATGCTAATTATTATTCGAAATGGCGGAAATCATTTAACATTTAACGAAATTAGCAATCGATAGTGTAAATGTATTGGAAAATTAACTATGTCGTAAGATTTATAGAAATGCCATCAAAATTGAGTTTGTGCTGTGACTCGGAGCATAATGAATTAGCTGAGAATATATAAAACCGACCTCATTATCGTCATTGCTTACTAGATTCTAATACTTAAGTGTAAAAGTAGGCCTACATGATCGAGGAAATGTGATAAAGAAACAATTTCGTAACAAGCCAATTGAAGTTTCAATGTGCGAAAATAACTTTTGCTAGGAATGATAAGCATGCAATTATTAAAGCGGAACTGAATATTATTGTCTTTTTTTCAGCAGATAATATATTGCTCTTAAGGCCTTTTAATATAAACCATTATTTGGTTCCCGGGTACAAGGAGCATGGTAAGATGAGGTAAATAGACTAGTACAAGTCTGACGCTGCACCAGAAAAGCATTTCAGAACACATTAATCCCTTGTGTGTACTACAAGACAGTGATAACTTAACGACAGGGTGACGTTCTCATCAGACTAGTCTGAGTGAGGGCGGCATATATGGTCAGGATAAAGGCAGCAGGGTGAAGCATAAATCCGCTCTAGATATAACAATATACGGCCGGGTGGAAGCTAAATCCAACCATTTAGACCCATAATATTCCCCTCGACTAATGAGCAAAGTAGACTTATGGGTGAGCAAATATGGTTATTGCTTTCTCTTTAAATATATATACACCTCTTGATCTGTCAATTCATCTCTCATAAATTGGCATTAGTTGTCCTGTCACAATTTATTTACAATTGATACTATTTATTAATGTTTAAACATCACATTAGTTTGTACAAAATAGGGCTATTCTATCAAAGGCATTATGATACTTGTATATATTTTCTTCTGGTTATTGCCAAACTGCTACACACTTTAACATTTCCTTTTGAAATAAACTCAAAATATAAATATCAAAAACCAATTTGCATATGTTTTTGAAGAATTGCCCTGAAACCCACATAAAAAAAAAATAAAGTAAAATAAATAAATATGATGACTGCTTAAAAATGCCAACCTTTGCGACCTGTAAACCCCCCGAAACAAATCAGTTCTTATGATCGGTTAACCACCGAACATATCAACCGGTTCTAATAATAGGGTGTGTTGATTTGACTTAGCCTTGTGTGCAACAGGTCTTGAAATCTAAGAATCGCTTTCAATTATGATAGAACTTTGGATGTAGTTAGCGTAGAGATACCATAAATTGAACAAGATGTTACCTTTCAATGCGTTCCTTTCAATTGCACAAATATGTAAAACAAAGATTTGTCAAATTCTTCTCATACAGGAAGTGTACCTTAGCAGTATGACCTCCACAAAACGTCATCATTGTGTGTGGTCGGTTAAAACGGAAGTGACGTTTACAACGCATTCCTCCATGTTTACCTTAGCAACTTCACAGTGACTATCATAGTGACGAGATTTACTTGCTGGTAACACTTTGTTGATATTTTGGTGTGTTGCAACTTTATGTGCGCTGTTAATGCTTGACTTTATTTTTTTGCGTTTTTATTTAGTACGTTTCTCATAAAACTAACGTTTTAAATAGTTTTTATTTTGTTCCACAGGGTTATTTTGATCGAAGCTAAATCTCCTAAGGAAGAAGCTTCATCATGGATACACCAGTGATAAACCCAAAAGAAAAGGAATACACAAATGCAAAGGCTTATTTGCAACAGACGAGTGCAGTCTCAGGTTATAATTTGTAAGTATAAATTTTCTATTCGATTACATGTTTATGTTGGCATAGCTTTTTTCTGTTTTTGTAAAATTTAATTAGTGACAACATACCAAAAACAAACTTCCACAAAGCAAGCAGACTGACCCAAACTATAAGTATCCTGAAAGTTTACAACTTGGCTCATGCTTAAGTATTATTATGGAGACGACATATGCAGTTATGAGTGGCTAATAATCTATCTTTTTGTATATTTTTTTAATTTGCTTCTGGTATCTTTTAAATTTCACTTTCTTCCATATATTTGATTTAATCTCCTAAACTCATTTAAAATATTAGCAGCTGGGTAACATAAAAGCAAAGATCTGAAGTCTTTTCAAAGTTGATTAGTTTCATGACAGCGTACAAAGATTGAGAATATTCTAGCTGTCTGTAAAATAGGAAAAGAAAATTTTGTATGAATTCTGCATGTTTCCTTTCTTTATTGTCCTTTGTTATTAAATAGTTTAATTCATTTAACTGGATTACAAAAAAGAAAAAAAAATTTTTTCTTTTTTTTCACTATGTGAATATTAGGTCTGTTGAATATGATATGACTTTTAACAAAAATCTACAAATTCTATCATTTTTATTGTAGGTATGACCACTTTAAGTTCCTGTTTGACTAAGATTCTTGATGAGCGTCCAGACAATGTTTATGATGTCTTTGAAGATATTAGTAGGGACACAAAACGTTCAAAATTTACATCAAATGTCGACACAGTACAAAACAAAATTGATCAGTCAACAGAAGTAGCACTAGCACAAGTTCAAAGGAAATTATTTGCAGTAAGTATATATATTTTTTTTACCATTACCTTTTTAACCCTCATTTTCAATGGATTTTCCTATTTTAAATGCTGTAAAGTGTTATTTATTTTTATTCTTTCATTTTTTTTTGCAGATATTTCAAAACCATTTCAATCTTGGTAGAAGTGTAAGCTCTTTGTTGTCATGTATATACAT
This sequence comes from Sinonovacula constricta, assembly GCA_007844125.1. Lineage (NCBI taxonomy): Eukaryota > Metazoa > Mollusca > Bivalvia > Cardiida > Solecurtidae > Sinonovacula > Sinonovacula constricta. The sequence continues at coordinate 44,713,463 of CM017557.1, read as the reverse complement.
GTATATCATAAACAAAGCACTATTCTGTAATCATATTGTTTGTGCATATATGTAATAATGTGTCTTAACATGTTACAGCAGGCACATTTGTTGTTTCCTTAGTTCGAACGCTATTGTTTATCATATAGTCTTGATATTCGAAGAATAAAATAGTACACAAAATTCATATTGTGTGTAAAACAAATCACATAGTTATTGTTTTATTTCTTTTTTCAATTTGTTTAACCATTTTTATTCATTGAAAACATTTTCTTGTATTTAATAAGTATAATTCAGTAATAAAACAAGAACTATTATTTAATATGTTGGTTTGGATATGTGTTAATGATAATAGAATTATTTCATTTTGTGTTTTTCAGACAGTTATTTTTAACCATTTTTTAATATTTGTTTTAGAAAGGAGAGGGTGAGGATGGTGAGCAGGAGCCAGAGGATGATGTTGAGACCCCACTGCCAAACCTCATGGAGCTTTGCTTCTACTTTGAACAAGCTGGCGTGGGTTTGAATCGTGAGGAAGTCGTTAGAGTATGGATGGCCCTGAAGAATCTGGTTGACACGCACAATCTGCAGCATGTCAGGTTCTGGGGTAAAGTTTTTGGAACAGAGCAGAACTATTATGTGGCATGAGGTAGAATACAGAGAGGGTGAGCCAGAGGAGGAGGAGGAAGAAGAGGAGGTTAGCAAGATACTGGATTAATTTTAAGAAAAGAAGTAAAACTTAAAAAATATGAAATAAAAAATGTTACATTTAGTAATTAAGCAGACCTCTAATTACTAGATATTATCTTTTTGCAATAGTTGTTGATTAAATGAAAATCTCTATATATATTATCAACTACTTTAAGTGTAAGATTGATCATTATAATAACATAATTGATAATTGAAATGATAGTTTATCTTATTTTCAACATTCGAATACACATTTTGAACTCTTAGATAAGCATACCACACATACCTTTTAACATACAAAAACAAAACAGTCAGCAATATAGAAAATGTCATAATTATTATGATAATTAGGCTGAGGAGAATCAAGAAGAAGAGCAGACTGAAAAGGAGGAGGGAGAGGAAGGTGAAGAGGAGGCTGAAGAGGATGTGATGCCAAAGCCAGACTTCAAACCTCCACCAGTGGTACCCCGTGAGGAGAACCATACTGGACCCAACAAGAAAACATTTTTTGTCTGCAATGATCGTAAGTGTTAGCCCTGGCTAGTCTCTTTCAAGATTTTTTTTTTTTACAGGTTCATTATAAAGAATTTGTCTTAACTAACATGTGAAGTAGGTTAAGCTATGTTATGAATTATAATTGATTTTACTCTATACAGAACTTTATTAAATAAATATTGTTTTTTTTTGTAATTAAACAAATATCATAAGAAATGACCATAAATTATTTCTGTATTTAGCTGGCAAGCCATGGATCAAGCTTCCAGCTGTGACACCTGCCCAGATTGTCAGTGCCAGACAGATCAAGAAGTTCTTCACTGGACGACTGGATGCTCCTGTAAGTGGTATTACAAAAACCAATTTCTTTTTAAACAAGTGAATAGTGCTGTTTCATATGCTGTTGCTTTCTTTGCATCTAGGTGCATACAGTGAGTACATCTATTTTAAGTTCTATCAGTGGCATCTTATTGGTTTTGTGTTTATTTCACATTGATTGGTTCACTGGATGAAAGAATTATATTAATAATGTTAGAAAATAAAGTTCATAACCTAAGGGCAATGCCAATGTACACATTGATTGTATTTCTCCTTTAAACTTAAAAAGCCAACATTTTTATCAGTACAGTTGTCTACTGTCCTCTCTTTACCCTTTCTCCACAAATTTATTGATTCTGTATCGCAGGTTGTCAGCTACCCACCCTTCCCAGGTAATGAGTCCAACTACCTGCGTGCCCAGATTTCTCGTATCTCTGCAGGAACCCACATCTCTCCACTGGGATTCTACCAGTTTGATGAGGAAGAGGAGGAGGAGGAAGAAGGAGAAGGTAACTACTTGTTATGTTTTTTTTCCCCTAAAGCTTTATTTCTCACAATAAAAACAATAAAAGCATGTAATAATTCTTTACTCAGGCTGGCTTATCAACTGTTAATATGTATATGTATGGTGTTATGTAATCTAATAAAAAATCTTTCATAAGAATTTTGTGAAGTATATTTCCTTTTAAAATTAGAATTTTTTGCTGAGTGCATATTGTATATAGTGTTTTAATATTATGGTTGCTAAATAGTGTTTTCTTTCGTGTATGACTATTACAGGAGTTTACTGTTGGATTGCATTTTTTCAGGCCGTGACAACTTTGTTGAGAATCTTGACTTCGAGGGCATCTCATCCAAGGAGCTTGTGGATGCTTCCCTGTCTAACTGGGTGCATCATGTACAGCATATTCTGCCTCAGGTAGTAAATGACTTTTCATTAAATAAAATACCAATAATAATAATAACATTTAATACTGACAAGCTTTTGTAAGCCTGTTTTAAGATGCTAATTACTTTCCATTTGTGGCTGTCATTACAATGCTACCATTTTGTAGTTGTACTTATTTTCACTGTACACATTGCTGTATGTGGTCATAAAAAATGCTAATGCTTGACATATAAAGAAAAAATGATTGAAATTAAAACAATTGTTTGCGTATCCTCAGGGTCGATGTGTGTGGTGGAACCCTGTGCAGAAGAATGAGGATGAGTTTGAAGATGAGGAGGAGGAGGAAGAGAGAGAGGAGCCAGATGAGCCTGAGCCAGAGACTGGCCCACCACTGCTAACACCTCTGTCTGAGGATGCCGAGATTGGCAATATGCCCCCGTGGACACCAAAACTGTCATCCAACCTCATTCCACAGTTTGCTATTGCCTGCATGCACTCCAACTTGTGGCCTGGCGCACATGCCTTCGCTACACAGAAGTAAGTCTACCAAGTCACTATGATATTGAATATGTTACATTTTTTATTATCCCAAATTATTGAATAACTAATTTCTTGTGATATTGTAAAATAAAATAATGATTTGAAGAAAATAAGACTAGGAGGCTCAGTATATTTATTGATAAATACAAAAACCAGAAAGACAACAGCCATCATGCAATATCATTTCCTTATTATTATATTGACTCATCTTTTTTTCTTATTCTTACTACCACAAATTTTTGTTTGCAAAACTTTAACCATTATGCTTCTGTTTTTCCTGTGTATAGAAAGTTTGAGAATGTGTACATTGGCCATGGGCACAAGTACTCACAGGAAAACTACAGCCCACCAGGCGCCCCAGCTATCCAGGAGGAGTTCCCAAGTGGACCTGAAATCACAGAGGCTGAGGACCCTACCCCTGAGGAGGAGGCCGCACTCCGTGCAGCACGTGCTGAGGCTGCTGAGGCTGCAGAGGACATGGAAGAGGCAGAGGAGGAGGGCAGTGATGAGGACGCATGAGCTGCGTCAACTGGGACCTAGTGCATTGTGACATGTGAACATACCATAGTTTGAATTTAACAATTCCCTTTCTTGTCGATTTGCAGGAAAACAGTATTATACATTTAACACAACAACAGTCTTTTGAACAAAAAAGTTTGGAGTTGGAACAAAAAAAAATGAAATGCATTTTTAGATTAAAGTTAATAGACCAACAAAATATGGATTTCAATAACGAATTATTGTTATTAGTGATGTTTGCTTTCATTTTGAGAGAGTGGTGTTTAAAAGAAAAGCTTACAAATATAATAGTTTGCATCTGAATGTCACTATCTTAGTATCTATTGAATATTTTCTTTTTTTCCTTTGCAATATCATTGAGAGATTTTCTTTTACAAGCCTTGTTGGAGAACAACCAATTGATGACTGCATCAAAGTGGTAGTTGTATAATAGATATGATGAAAATGGTAATTTTCCTGTATCTAAATAATATATATTGTTTTCATTGTTCCTGTTGAAATGTGCTTTATCTTACATACAAGTTTCTGTGATATTACATGAAATTGTTTTCATTGATGTTCATATCCCAAAAACATGTCCATCTATCTTAAAGTTGACAGCTTCTCAGACAGACTTATGACTGGTGGCTATACAGAAGCATTTGATTCGGTTCAATCTTTCAGATTGTTTGTATAGCAGGATATTTATAAATAATTATGTATTTTAAAACAATGCCTTCTTTTCTTTTCTCACCAATAATCATTATGCAGAGGTGATCTACCCTTTACATGTATATAAATGATTTGTGTGAAAAAATGCTCTATTACTAGAAAATGAGGTTGTATGTTTGGAATATTGATAACTGTATTCAATGGCACTATCAGCTCAGTTCCCTTACAATGTTCCACCAGGATATTTATGGAGAGAAATGACAGGAACATGCCCCTGTAGGACCACTGGATGGATTGCTTCTCTATATATAACCAAAAGCTTAAGTGGAGTTGAGATCAAATAAACATATGTTTTTACTTTAGACCCACAATGGCTATTGTGCTTGCATGTTTAGGACAAATCTTCTGGGTAAAACAGGTCCTACGCTTAAGATTTTACCACATGCTGCATGATGTTCTTCTGCAATAATTATGGAAATAATGCTGTAGAGGGAAAGATGGAACTTATTTCTGCTCTCATTTTTTCTGTTGAATTAGTGCTTTATGCAGTAGCTATACTGGCTTAAAACATTCTACAATGCTTTTTATTCTTCCAATTTAAGTCAACAAAATATTCTAAAAATGACAACAATAAAAGTATATAGAAGCTAATGATTAGAGGTGTTTTTATATTCAATTATTTATTGAGGATTAAGGAAGTTATGATTTTTTTCAAGCACAAAATGATGCAGAGAAGACCATTTAAAATTGCTCAAACAGCCTATAATCACTTGACAACCAAATATATCATGGAGGAGGAGCTAGGACACTTACCTAGGTTGGATCATTTCCAAAATTTAAGTTAACTTGGGTGTAAAGTAGTTTATCTTAAGAGAAAAAATAGGGTACTGTTCTACAATTTATGTGTAACTATCTCACTATAGAATGCTTACAGATTCTTTTATACTATCTACATGTAGGTCAAGTACTGGTCTAGCTTCCCTAGGCTCTGTAGTTCACAGTTTTCCTAAAAGTCAAAATATATAAAATATCAAAAATGCAATATAAAATGAATATTAAATAGAATCAATGGAAGTGGGGGTAACAGTGTAAAGGTAATGCAAGTGTTCCATGCACAAATATATCTATGTGAACCTTGTATGGACTGTAAGTACATTATCTTAAACTTGTTATTTGATAGGTTTAAAAAACAAACAGCAATGTTGAGTAGCTAATACAGTTAGACACAAAAGCAATGTTAAATAGCTCTTACTACACGCGCCAGACTCCTAACACAGTTTTCTGAGTGTCCTGATCACAAACTGTAATATTCAAAAAAAATGTTTAGCGTTATTTACATTAAAAAAAAGTCATAAAATAAGATTGCTATTTCATAGCCAATTAGCTTCACTGTTAAATTGTAATGGTGCTTCATTATTAATTTTAATAGATCCAATTTACATACCATGTATATAATAAAAATATTCAAGCAACATTTCAGACAACTTTAACTACATAAAACAAAGTGATATTTAACAATTTTAAAAGTTTTAAGATTCATAACATATCTATTTTAAATAAATGTCCCAGAACTACCCTTAATGACCCACAACCTTGACAACTGTTTCTGTTTTCCTCAAAGAGCATGCCCCTGAACCCTACTAGAAAAAGAGAGATTGTACAATTTTAGGTCAAAGCTATGCAAGTGCAAAAAACGGCATTACGAAAAAAAAGCACATCTCCTATTGTGTAAAGTCTGTTCATTCACCATATGCTTTATAGGTAAACTGATTTAATGAAACAGTTTACTTTATAACAGACTTGGTCTACACTGTCCATGTTTCCAATTACTAATACTAGGGGAGATCACCAATTATTAGTTAGAGTTTCCTCCCTTCTACAAGGTTGTAGGTTATATTACATCTCTTATTTATGTCGAGGATTTATTGTAATCTAGGATCACAAACCTCATAATGGTACATGCCTTGATTAATTGAAGCTAGTAACAAGCACCTGTGACAAATGTTTCTGTTGTTGATCGTTGATTCTTAGTTAATAACAAATTTTTTTGTTCAGGTGTAAGTTTAACATAAAAGCAAAAGGTAGCCTGTTTTTTTTATACACCATAATTTTAAAGACTTGGGCTTGAGAGACAGTCTACTGTGGAGTGTGCAACTTAATCTTACCTTAAAATAACTATTTAAGGGTTTGATTTAGTTTTTTGACAAGGAATACAAGCACTTTATTTAAAAACATTAAACATGGGTAGGTCAATACAAGTTATCTGATAAGCAGAAAGAACATAAATATTTATTATGTTTTGTTTAGATGTACAGAACTATAACTGTTCAGTTGTAAACAAAAAAGGGCAAGTGTTTGTGTTAAACAATTGCCTTCACAATAACGTTATACCATGAATACACAAACTCAGTCACATTATCATCTGCTTAACATAGGATACACTAGTATAAACAACCTTGCTATAGCAGAGAAATAAAACCTGAAAAACAAGTTCTTAATAACATAAGACTGGTTTGTTACAGGCTCTGATAACATAGAAAATGGAGCCTCCAGTTTCAATCCGATTGCACAGAATACAAAAACAATCAGAAAAATCTCAGTGGTCTTGCTTTCTTTTAATTTGTGAGGGTATTTCCAGAACTGGTCAGTCTGGTGTCTGGATGTGACTGGTACATGTATGTACGAGTCATGTAAGGAGTTACACAGTTGGTCAGTCGGGTGTCGGGATGTGACTGGTCCATGTATGTAGGGAGTCATGTTCGGAGTTACACAATTGATCAGTTGTTTGTCAGGGATGGGATTGGGATGGGATGGGATTTGACGGCATTTATGCCGATACTGTGCAGTGACATTTCTATCATTATAGCACAGGGGCACTTATGAGGTGCCCAGGGACTGAACCCAGCCAGTCCATTATACTGACACCGACGAGTCAGGCATAATGCTGTCCCCTTAGTCCAGAGTTTAGGAAGGGAAGCCACTACTACCAACTTTAAGTCTTTGGTTTGACCTGGCCGTGGTTTGAACCCGCACCCTCCCGATCCACAAGCTGATGCTCTACCAACTGAGATATTGCAGCTGGTACAGGTGTCAGGATGTGACTGGTCCATGCATGTAGGGAATCATGTAAGGTGTTCCACAATTGGTCAGTCTGGTTTCAGCAAGTGACTGGTCCATGTGTGTAGGTGGTCAGTCTTGTTTAAAGATGTGACTGGTCCATGTATGTAGGGAGTCATGTAAGGTGTTCAACAACTGGTCAGTCTGGTGTTGGGATGTGACTGGTCCATGTGTGTAGGGAATCATGTAAGGTGTTCCACAACTGCTCAGTCAGGTGTTGGGATGTGTCTGGTCCATGTATGACGGAGGTTAGTCTTGTGTTGGGATGTGACCGGTCCATGTGTGTAGGGAATCATGTAAGGTGTTCCACAATTGGTCAGTCTGGTTTCAGGAAGTGACTGGTCCATGTGTGTAGGTGGTCAGTCTTGTTTAAAGATGTGACTGGTCCATGTATGTAGGGAGTCATGTAAGGTGTTTGACAACTGGTCAGTCTGGTGTTGGGACGTGACTGGTCCATGTGTGTAGGGAATCATGTAAGGTGTTCCACAACTGGTCAGTCTGGTGTTGGGATGTGACTGGTCCATGTATGTAGGGAGTCATGTAAGGTGTTCCACTACAGGTCAGTCTTGTGTTGGGATGTGACTGGTCCATGTGTGTAGGGAATCATGTAAGGTGTTCCACAACTGGTCAGTCTGGTGTTGGGATGTGACTGGTCCATGTATGTAGGGAATCATGTAAGGTGTTCCACAACTGGTCAGTCTGGTGTTGAGGTGTGACTGGTCCATGTATGTAGGGAGTCATGTAAGGTGTTCAACAACTGGTCAGTCTGGTGTTGGGATGTGACCGGTCCATGTATGTAGGGAGTCATGTAAAGTGTTCTACAACTGGTCAGTCTGGTTAGGGATGTGACTGGTCCATGCGTGTAGGGTGTCTATAAGGTGTTCCACAATTGGTCTGTCTGGTGTCGGGATGTGACTGGTCCATGTGTGTAGGAGGTCAGTCAGGTGTCGGAATGTGACTGGTCCATGTATGGAGGGGGTCAGTCTGGTATCAGGATGTGACCGGTCCATGTGTGTAGGGAATCATGTAAGGTGTTCCACAACTGGTCAGTCTTGTGTTGGGATGTGACTGGTGCATGTGTGTAGGGAGTCATGTAAGGTGTTCCACAACTGGTCAGTCTTGTGTTGGGATGTGACTGGTCCATGTTTGTAGGGAGTCATGTAAGGTGTTCAACAACTGGTCAGTCTGGTGTTGAGATGTGACCGGTCCATGTGTGTAGCGAGTCATGTAAGGTGTTCCACAACTGGTCAGTCTGGTGTTGAGATGTGACTGGTCCATGTATGTAGGGAGTCATTTAAGGTTTTCCACAACTGGTCAGTCTTGTGTTGGGATGTGACTGGTCCATGAGTGTAGGGAGTCATGTAAGGTGTTCCACAACTGGTCAGTCTGGTGTTGGGATGTGACTGGTCCATGTATGTAGGGAGTCATGTAAGGTGTTCCACTACAGGTCAGTCTGGTGTTGGGATGTGACTGGTCCATGTGTGTAGGGAATCATGTAAGGTGTTCCACAACTGGTCAGTCTGGTGTTGGGATGTGACTGGTCCATGTATGTAGGGAGTCATGTAAGGTGTTCCACTACAGGTCAGTCTTGTGTTGGGATGTGACTGGTCCATGTGTGTAGGGAATCATGTAAGGTGTTCCACAACTGGTCAGTCTGGTGTTGGGATGTGACTGGTCCATGTATGTAGGGAATCATGTAAGGTGTTCCACAACTGGTTAGTCTGGTGTTGAGATGTGACTGGTCCATGTATGTAGGGAGTCATGTAAGGTGTTCAACAACTGGTCAGTCTGGTGTTGGGATGTGACTGGTCCATGTGTGTAGGGAATCATGTAAGGTGTTCCACAACTGGTCAGTCTGGTGTTGGGATGTGACTGGTCCATGTATGTAGGGAATCATGTAAGGTGTTCCACAACTGGTCAGTCTGGTGTTGAGATGTGACTGGTCCATGTGTGTAGGGAATCATGTAAGGTGTTCAACAACTGGTCAGTCTGGTGTTGGGATGTGACTGGTCCATGTGTGTAGGGAATCATGTAAGGTGTTCAACAACTGGTCAGTCTGGTGTTGGGATGCGACTGGTCCATGTGTGTAGGGAATCATGTAAGGTGTTCCACAACTGGTCAGTCTGGTGTTGAGATGTGACTGGTCCATGTATGATGGGGGTTAGTCTTGTGTTGGGATGTGACCGGTCCATGTGTGTAGGGAATCATGTAAGGTGTTCCACAATTGGTCAGTCTGGTTTTAGGAAGTGACTGGTCCATGTGTGTAGGTGGTCAGTCTTGTTTAAAGATGTGACTGGTCCATGTATGTAGGGAGTCATGTAAGGTGTTCGACAACTGGTCAGTCAGGTGTTGGGATGTGTCTGGTCAATGTATGACGGGGGTTAGTCTTGTGTTGGGATGTGACTGGTCCATGTATGTAGGGGGTCAGTCTGGTGTCTGGATGTGACCGGTCCATGTATGTAGGGAGTCATGTAAGGTGTTCGACAACTAGTCAGTCTGGTTAGGGATGTGACTGGTCCATGCATGTAGGGTGTCTATAAGGTGTTCCACAATTGGTCAGTCTGGTGTCGGGATGTGACTGGCCCATGTGTGTAGGAGGTCAGTCAGGTGTCGGAATGTGACTGGTCCATGTATGGAGGGGGTAAGTCTGGTGTCTGGATGTGACCGGTCCATGTATGTAGGGAGTCATGTAAGGTGTTCGACAACTGGTCAGTCTGGTGTTGGGATGTGACTGGTTCATGTATGTAGGGAGTCATGTAAGGTGTTCGACAACTGGTCAGTCAGGTGTTGGGATGTGTCTGGTCCATGTATGTAGAGAGTCAGTCGGGTGTTGGGATGTGACTGGTCCATGTATGTAGGGAGTCATGTAAGGTGTTCCACAACTGGTCAGTCAGGTGTTGGGATGTGACTGGTCCATGTATATAGGGAGTCATGTAAGGTGTTCCACAACCGGTCAGTCAGGTGTTGGGATGTGACTGGTCCATGTATGTAGAGAGTCATGTAAGGTGTTCCACAACTGGTCAGTCAGGGAATGCTGGTCAACCCGGCACCTGGTTAACCCGGCACTTGGTGAAGTCGGCACCGAGAATAGTGAATTCGGCATCCGGTAAACTCGGCACCTGGTAAACTCGGCACCTGGTGATTTCGGCATCTAGTTAACTCGGCATTTGTATATTATTCTTTTATCTCTTTGCTTCTAGACGCATATACAATTTGGCAATATTTATTGTTACACAATGTATGACCTATATTGTTATCATGGAAATGTCTGTTTGTGAAGAAAGGTGAATTTTCAAAGTAACTTATTATGACCACATTTATCAACAGATACAAAATAATTCATTGGCTACTGGCTTAACATTTATTTTTGAATTGAATTAGTTGATATAATTTTTGTAAGAATTTATCTTTCTATGAAAATTTTATGAACCACATTTGGTTGTTAGTTATCCATTCCAGATTCATCTTGGCTGGCGATGATCTTCACATTCATCAATGAGAAAATCAGAGGCTCTCCCTAGCAAATTACGGAGAAAATAGTTAAAAGATGAATTGAGACATTGTCTAATAGCACCTGGTACCCCTTCCATGTATACTAGGAATACACCGCTGTCATCTTGTTGTTTTAACAATTTGTGGTGACAGGGTCTCTTCATTAACCTCCTCATAATTAGTACCTCACCCCTTCTATGTGTACGGGGAATACATTGTCTAATAGCACCTGGTACCCCTTCCATCTATACTAGGAATACACCGCTGTCATCTTGTTGTTTTAGCAATTTAAACAAGGTACACACTGAATAACACATGATTAAGTACAGTACCTTTAATGTTGAGTATACGTAAATTTATTATAAATACAATGCAGATCTATAATATAAGGAATAAATTAATGTGTTTAATAATCTACCTTATTTCTTCGCTAATTTTATATTTAATTATTATATTAATCGTATATACTTTTTGTAGTTAGTTGTTTTTAACGGCTTTTATTCACGCATTAGACAATAGGACATGTGAAATTTTTATTTTTATTTCTATTTTTTTTTATTTTTATATATTATTTGCATTATGGTTTATATCTTTAAAAAAATGAGGTGTCGAATTCACCAGATTCGTAATGCCGAATTTACCAGGTGCCGAGTTCACCAAGTGCCGAGTTGACTATTTACGCAGGTGCCAAATTCACCAGATGCCGGGTTCACTTGATACCTCTGTTGGGATGTGACTGGTCCATATATGTAGGGAGTCATGTAAGGTGTTCCACAACTGGTCAGTCGGGTGTTGGGATGTGACTGGTCCATGTATGTAGGGAGTCATGTAAGGTGTTCCACAACTGGTCAGTCGGGTGTTGAGATGTGACTGGTCCATGTGTGTAGGGAGTCATGTGAGGTGTTCCACAACTGGTCAGTCGGGTGTTGGGATGTGACTGGTCCATGTGTGAAGGGAGTCATGTAAGGTGTTCCACAACTGGTCAGTATGGTGTCGGGATGTGACTGGTCCATGTGTGTAGGGAGTCAATCTGGTGTTGGGATGTGACTGGTCCATGTGTGTAGGGAGTCATGTAAGGTGTTCCACAACTGGTCAGTATGGTATCAGGATGTGACCGGTCCATACGTGTAGGAAGTCATGTAAGGTGTTCCACAACTGGTCAGTCTTGTGTTGGGATGTGACTGGTCCATGTGTTTAGGGAGTCATGTAAGGTGTTCCACAACTGGTCAGTCTTGTGTTGGGATGTGACTGGTCCATGTGTGTAGGGAGTCATGTAAGGTGTTCCACAACTGGTCAGTATGGTGTCGGGATGTGACTGGTCCATGTGTGTAGGGAGTCATGTAAGGTGTTCCACAACTGGTCAGTATGGTGTCGGGATGTGACTGGTCCATGTGTGTAGGGAGTCATGTAAGGTGTTCCACAACTGGTCAGTCGGGTGTTGAGATGTGACTGGTCCATATATATGTAGGGAGTCATGTAAGGTGTTCCACAACTGGTCAGTCTGGTATTGAGATGTGACAGGGCCATGTATGTAGGGAGTCAATCTGGTGTTGGGATGTGACCGGTCCATACGTGTAGGAAGTCAGGTAAGGTGTTCCACAATTGGTCAGTCTGGTGTCGGGATGTGACTGGGCTATGTAATTAGGGGTTCAGTCTGGAGTCGGGATGTGACTGGTCCATGTGTGTAGGGAATCATGTAAGGTGTTCCACAACTGGTCAGTCTGGTATCATGATGTGACTGGTCATGTATGTAGGAAGTCATGTAAAGTGTTCCACTTCAGGTCAGTCTGGTGTTGGGATGTGACTGGTCCATGTGTTTAGGAAGTCATGTAAGGTGTTCAACATCTGAGCAGTCTGGTGTTGGGATGTGACTGGTCCATGTGTGTAGGGAATCATGTAAGGTGTTCCACAACTGGTCAGTCTGGTGTTGGGATGTGACTGGTCCATGTGTGTAGGGAATCATGTAAGGTGTTCCACAACTGGTCAGTCTGGTGTTGAGATGTGACTGGTCCATGTGTGTAGGTAATCATGTAAGGTGTTCCACAACTGGTCAGTCTGGTGTTGAGATGTGACCGATCCATGTGTGTAGGGAGTCATGTAAGGTGTTCCACAACTGGTCAGTCTGGTGTTGGGATGTGACTGGTCCATGTGTGTAGGTAATCATGTAAGGTGTTCCACAACTGGTCAGTCTGGTGTTGAGATGTGACCGATCCATGTGTGTAGGGAGTCATGTAAGGTGTTCCACAACTGGTCAGTCTGGTGTTAGGATGTGACTGGTCCATGTGTGTAGGTAATCATGTAAGGTGTTCAACTACAGGTCAGTCTGGTGTTGGGATGTGACTGGTCCATGTGTGTAGGAAGTCATATAAGGTGTTCCACAACTGGTCAGTCTGGTGTTGGGATGTGACTGGTCCATGTATGTAGGAAATCATGTAAGGTGTTCAACATCTGAGCAGTCTGGTGTTGGGATGTGACTGGTCCATGAGTGTAGGGAGTCATGTAAGGTGTTCCACAACTGGTCAGTCTGGTGTTGGGATGTGACTGGTCCATGTGTGTAGGAAGTCATGTAAGGTGTTCAACATCTGAGCAGTCTGGTGTTGGGATGTGACTGGTCCATGAGTGTAGGGAGTCATGTAAGGTGTTCAACAACTGGTCAGTCTTGTGTTGGGATGTGACTGGTCCATGTGTGAAGGGAGTCATGTAAGGTGTTCCACAACTGGTCAGTATGGTGTCGGGATGTGACTGGTCCATGTGTGTAGGGAGTCAATCTGGTGTTGGGATGTGACTGGTCCATGTGTGTAGGGAGTCATGTAAGGTGTTCCACAACTGGTCAGTATGGTATCAGGATGTGACCGGTCCATACGTGTAGGAAGTCATGTAAGGTGTTCCACAACTGGTCAGTCTTGTGTTGGGATGTGACTGGTCCATGTGTTTAGGGAGTCATGTAAGGTGTTCCACAACTGGTCAGTCTTGTGTTGGGATGTGACTGGTCCATGTGTGTAGGGAGTCATGTAAGGTGTTCCACAACTGGTCAGTATGGTGTCGGGATGTGACTGGTCCATGTGTGTAGGGAGTCATGTAAGGTGTTCCACAACTGGTCAGTATGGTGTCGGGATGTGACTGGTCCATGTGTGTAGGGAGTCATGTAAGGTGTTCCACAACTGGTCAGTCGGGTGTTGAGATGTGACTGGTCCATATATATGTAGGGAGTCATGTAAGGTGTTCCACAACTGGTCAGTCTGGTATTGAGATGTGACAGGGCCATGTATGTAGGGAGTCAATCTGGTGTTGGGATGTGACCGGTCCATACGTGTAGGAAGTCAGGTAAGGTGTTCCACAATTGGTCAGTCTGGTGTCGGGATGTGACTGGGCTATGTAATTAGGGGTTCAGTCTGGAGTCGGGATGTGACTGGTCCATGTGTGTAGGAAATCATGTAAGGTGTTCCACAACTGGTCAGTCTGGTATCATGATGTGACTGGTCATGTATGTAGGAAGTCATGTAAAGTGTTCCACTTCAGGTCAGTCTGGTGTTGGGATGTGACTGGTCCATGTGTTTAGGAAGTCATGTAAGGTGTTCAACATCTGAGCAGTCTGGTGTTGGGATGTGACTGGTCCATGTGTGTAGGGAATCATGTAAGGTGTTCCACAACTGGTCAGTCTGGTGTTGGGATGTGACTGGTCCATGTGTGTAGGGAATCATGTAAGGTGTTCCACAACTGGTCAGTCTGGTGTTGAGATGTGACCGATCCATGTGTGTAGGGAGTCATGTAAGGTGTTCCACAACTGGTCAGTCTGGTGTTGGGATGTGACTGGTCCATGTGTGTAGGTAATCATGTAAGGTGTTCCACAACTGGTCAGTCTGGTGTTGAGATGTGACCGATCCATGTGTGTAGGGAGTCATGTAAGGTGTTCCACAACTGGTCAGTCTGGTGTTAGGATGTGACTGGTCCATGTGTGTAGGTAATCATGTAAGGTGTTCAACTACAGGTCAGTCTGGTGTTGGGATGTGACTGGTCCATGTGTGTAGGAAGTCATATAAGGTGTTCCACAACTGGTCAGTCTGGTGTTGGGATGTGACTGGTCCATGTATGTAGGAAATCATGTAAGGTGTTCAACATCTGAGCAGTCTGGTGTTGGGATGTGACTGGTCCATGAGTGTAGGGAGTCATGTAAGGTGTTCCACAACTGGTCAGTCTGGTGTTGGGATGTGACTGGTCCATGTGTGTAGGAAGTCATGTAAGGTGTTCAACATCTGAGCAGTCTGGTGTTGGGATGTGACTGGTCCATGAGTGTAGGGAGTCATGTAAGGTGTTCCACAACTGGTCAGTCTTGTGTTGGGATGTGACTGGTCCATGTGTGTAGGAAGTCATGTAAGGTGTTCAACATCTGAGCAGTCTGGTGTTGGGATGTGACTGGTCCATGTGTGTAGGAAGTCATGTAAGGTGTTCCACAACTGGTCAGTCTTGTGTTGGGATGTGACTGGTCCATGTGTGTAGGGAGTCATGTAAGGTGTTCCACTACAGGTCAGTCTGGTGTTGAGATGTGACTGGTTCATGTATGTCTGGTGTCGGAATGTGACTGGTGTATCACCTCTGGACACAAGGCTGGCTTTAGTTGTGAAACTCTTGACTTAAGGTTCTAGGCCTGTAACTAACTTCGGTAAACATTGGCACTCGGTATGATCCGGTTTTATTTGAATAGCATTCGTCGTAAAGTTTCGTATTTGCTATTTTTAGTAATTTTTCACCACGTGATATGGATTTTCCATGACGTCATTGGGTTACCCATTTCTCCAAAATGACCGAACCGGGAGCTCGACAGCGTGATCGTTGAGGGCGATATTGTAAAAATAGTGGTTTACAGACAACAAAGTCATGTAAAGTTGAAGTGGATCATAACTATTGTGTTGGGTTCCTGTGTGCAGGTGAAAAATGCACTGCTTCATCTTGTGTTTGCGATTTAAATTTGCCTTCGCATGTTTACCGCGACAGTTAGCGACATGGTTTGACGCTCGCTCACCTTCATCTGATATTTTCTCGGGATGGCCAGGATGGACTTTTAAATGTGTTCAGGGTTCAAAACTGTGAGGGACAACCAAGTGTCACTAATACCAAAAGAGTGCTTGACTCAGTTATTCCTAAACTGTCTGATTTTTTTTACGAAAAACGTGTAAAGTTGTTAATTTCAAATATTTCTCTCAAGCCAGCCAACATCAGTAGAGAAGGTTTTCATGTAATAATGCAGAGTTTTACATACATATTTCCATCTCCAATACCAACTGTAGGTGATTTTTTGTATAAAGGAGTATAATCTGTAATTGACCATTTTGACGTTATTTTTCGCTATAAATTCTCTTGCAATTTCATTATAGTAACCTTTACAAATTCTTATAAATTTTATTTGAAACGGTAAAATGCCTTTAAAATCTCATATTATGGGCAGTTAATATTGCAGAAAATTTTAAAACTGGTTGTATGTGTCTAACTAGCTTCAAACTTGAGACATTTGCTTTTATAGATAGAGTAAATTTTTAAACACACCCCAAAAAACTATGTTTTTGCTCTGGGGTACATGTATGCAAAGTTCTGTATTTTTATAAGTATTTGTCCAAAGTGTAATCTTATTGTTCTGATTTATCATGGCATGATTGTGTAACAGGAAAATTGGTTATAATTTGAATATAGAACAGTAGAATTTAAAAAATAGCACCTTTTTCATTTTTTGTTCCAGCACAATTAAAGGTGTTTTTGAAAATCAAGGGTCACTTTATAAAAATGCACATAACTTGAGTTACAAACGGTACACTTTCTTAAAAATTCACCATACGATGTGTTTTATAGTACAGATTCAAGAAACAGTATCATTATAAGGATTGTGGAAGGTCACCATTACAGTTCCAGAACCTTAACACAATACACACATGGGTCCATCACATCCTGACACCAGGCTGACTAGTTGTAAAATTCCTGACATAACACCTTAATATGTGATTAAAAGGTATTAATGCTAAGGAACTGTGTTGGCAACAGTTCATGAATCCTTAAACAAATAGTAGTGCAGGCAGCTCCTTAATATGGTAGTTCTGTGAATCAAACCAATGGTTCAATGAAGTATTTCCAAGTTTGTTTCATGATATCTAACCATACTTTATATCGCATTCTACTGCTGCTAGTAACCTAACTATATACAGCATTTGTAAAACTGCATTTAATTATAGATATTACCATTTTGCATTACATGTGACCATTCAATGTATGATGGTGTTGACCCCTGACCTGTCTGGACTTGGTTAATCTGGCTTCATTGATCCATCAAATGTGTAGATCAATCAGAAAGTTCCCAGTGATCTGGTTCTGCACTTATTGCATAGGCATGGTCAATTCATGCTTAGTTAGCTTTACAGTGTATCCATGTCCACATTTCTGCTGACACAGGTAACATTTGGATTGATAAATAAGTCACAGACACAAATATCTTTAGATTTGTATTATGTTCATTTTAGTTAGTTCATGGTCAAAAAAACACAATCTGGTGTGATTAGGTTCTAAACTAACCAAGATTACATAAGGATGGTATGGATGACACATCAAATGCCAATAGGATCAAACAAAAGATGTAAAATAATAACCTCCATCCTCAGAACTATGCTGACAATCATACATAAACATTATACAGTCTAAACACTATTTACCCTCAGATTGCTACATTTTGTTAAAAACCCATGCTAAATTCTCAGGCTTTTAGCTTCAATATTATATACCGGTATGTTACATGTCAGGGCTGACATACTTATAAACAGAGACTGAGCAGCAAATAGTGTAGATCCTGATCAAACAGCTCCCAGCACGTAGATCTGGATCTACACTATTTGCATAAACCTTATAAATACACAAACAGCAGGCTTAGAATTAGAAGTCATAATTGCACATGAGGAGGCTTTCCAAGGTCTACACTGTTACATGTACTTAATAAAAATGATCAGAGGTGCAAGCATCGATTTGGAAAATAATATTCTTCATAAAAAATTATTTCAATGTTTCTCAAATTAGAAAAAAATGTATATCAACTATTTTTTTTTTATAAGGTAACAGTATTATAGAATGTTCTTAAGGTTAAAGGAAAACTGGTCTCAAACCATGTCACTGTATTGTTAAGTAAGAGTCTCCATGCTCTTTATATCAGAAAAATAACAACACAATTACTTAAAGAGTATTAAATAAAATCATTTTGATGACAAAAAAACAAAAAAAATTATTAAAATTTAATAAAACAGCAGTTTATAAAAGAAAAGAAAGTTAAACATTTTGCAATAGTTAAAATTGTATTATTTGCATAAAACATACAGACATAAAAAGTGTCCACTTTGATCCATTTATACATAAGAAAATGTTAACATGAACCCAGCAAATGCAACATATTAAAAACATCAAATAATAACAATGCATACTCTATCACAAGTTTAAACATATATACAATGTACATGTTGATTATTACAAAAGTGACTATTTATGGGGTGGGTGGGAAACCAACTCATGAATATTCATAATGAATAGAAAAATATACACATCATAATTACTTTATGATCAATATGGTTCAAGGACTATCTACACTCTTATGATAAATATTAATGAGATATAAAAAGTTTAACAGTCTTAGCTCAGATTAAATATGTGAAGAGATGATGCATAAATAGTCATGAATATGAACATTAATGAGGAAAAAGCACATTTGTAATATAGGACATGTACACAGAGTAGAAATGTCAGCATATAAGTGCTTTACAACCTTGTGACTTAACTTACTATGTAATATTAGTTATAAAGACTAATTATAAAAATGTAAAACTTCTTAAAAAGTTTGACATTGTGTAACAAATAAAAAAGTGCAAATTGTTCACGGTTTTAATTTTTGTTTCCATAGGAACATTCTGTTTGTTTTTGTTTTATTTTTAAAGTACACTGCAGGGACAAATTATGGTCTTTATAGCAATGTCCAGATATTGTGGGGAATACCCCAGACAAATGTCTGTGTAGAACCATCTGTCACACCATAGGTGTACACTCCAAGCTAATGCCTTTATATACAACTGTCCATATTGGCAAAGATGCAATGTAGCATCAATTACACTTATGAATTTTATCAATAAGACTACATGTATATCTTGGATAAGTAAATATTTTTTTTATAAACTATCTGTTCACTAGTTTTGAGGTAAAAGGTTTCGTAACACTAAACACTCTTCATTAACTAAAAAAAATATATTTTTAAAAAAAATTTGAAAGACATTCTATAGAAAAACAACAATGATTTAGCAATAATTTAAAAGTTTTTATTAGACATAAATATTTCAGCTAGTAATATTTCTCCATATTCGGTACATTTGCTGTCTAATTTAATTCAGATTCTTTCAATGATGCAAAAGCCTAATGCAGAAGACAAGACAAACCATCTATTTAAATATAATGGAAACATTTTCTTATTTAAAGTTAAAGTCTTCCATACATGCTGTGGAACAGACAATGTCCTCTCACAAACTAAACCAAATTTAGTGAGACATCATCCATAAATATCAATTATTTGACCATTTCTGAATACTTATTCACACACTATACATGCTAACTTGGATATTTGAATCCTGCCTGTAAGATAAGACTTAAACCATAGGGCTCCACAATCTCCATAGGGAGCATGGACTGTTTTGAGCACTTTAGTCTTCATTCTATCTTAAGAGCCATTGGAATTCCTGATTCTAAACAAAATCTTTGTGACCTTATCTCTATAGTTCTGCAACAGAGGCATATCAATTAAATGCTGACATTTACTGTCTCAGTTAGAACTGACAATTGCCTGCAGCAAGTGGTTGAACATTTCACAAACTAACTTATTAAACCACATTTTTTTACTTAAGAGCACAGACACACATTCTATATTTAGTATGCATACTGCTACTAAATATAGAATAGCTGTTACTATAAATAGCACTAATTTGAATCCTCACTGTTATCACTTTCTATAGGTGGGCTAAGACCTGAGTGGAGGGTCACTTGTACATTTCTGTTAATACTGACTGCAGGGTAGAACACACCATGAAGTTTCTTGAATGCTATTGGTCCATGAGGTTCACCATTGATGAAGAAGCAGAGGATGTGTTTCTGGAGGTCTAAGAGGGTGCCAATGACACTGCCTCGATGGATCCCACCCTCCGTTCTATCTGTATGGATGTCTCTGTGCATGAACCAGCTACGTTTTATGTCAACATACATGCTCCAGCCCTTGTCATCTTTACCTGTAAAAGACAGAAGATGTCATACATTATCCTCTTGTATTTCTTACAAACTTAAATTTATAAAAGAAAACCCACATTACTTTAACCATGGGTTTAAACCTACATATTATACAATTAAAGTCACCAATACCTTTTTGTGCAATAAAACTATATGACTTTTGGAAGAATGCTTGCCTGTCTGAATTACACATGGAACTTACTGCCACACTCCTTGATAGTACACATTTTAATGTCAAATGTTACAATAACAAGATAAATATATTTTAAAGTAGACAAAAGAATTTCCTTATGCCATAATTTCTCCATTGTTTTAAGAACCTGCTATTGTACAGAGTCATTAACAAGAACCAAGAGTAATTTATTGCTTGATCTGCTGTTTGAGACTTATTCTTAACATTGGATTATGTCTAATAAAAAAGAATGTGATAATAAACACAAATGATTGGCTGGATAACCAAGAATGTGAAATTAAACAAATCTGATTGGTTGTATAACCAAGAATGGAATATTAAACACATCCGACTGGTTGGATAAGCAAGAATGTAATAAAAAACACATCTGATTGGTTGAATTATCAAGAATGTAATATTAAACACATCTGAATTGCTGGATTACCAAGAATGTGATGTTTGGCTGACATGATGCTTGAAAATGATCTAACAGATCAGCTGTGTTTTTTATAACCTTGACAAGACTCTGAGTAACAATACTTTTTCAACAAACTAAAACATTATCACACTTTTGTTTATTTGCCAATACCTTCTGCAAAATGAACTGTAGTGAAATATGTGCATAAGTAAGTTACATGTACCAACATCTGGCCAAGTTCTGTGAGGGGGGCATTAGAAGCCAAGAGCCAGTTGGTCCTGAGTTCCACCCTCTCTCACAGTGGAACTATCCAACTGTCACTATCAGCTATACAAACATAGTACTTCCCCTCACTTCTAGCAATAAGACAGATCAGTTTTAATCCTTATCTTAAGCCTGTCTCCTAAACCCTCAGTTTCTACAAAAATTCCAAGGATAACCCCAGAGGTTATCCAAACAGTGTCAGCCATATTGACTGGACTAGTTTGACAGCTGACTGTCATCTTGACACCATGGCAACATCCCTTACAACCACCAATCACCCGGCAGATCGATTGAAAAACAGACAAATGCACTGAGAACATTTATTTATTGAATATAAACTTTATCAACTTTGTGACTACAGGTTTTATATTTCTCATCGAAAACAATTTTACTCGACTTGTAAGCAAATGGAATGTTTTAATTTAATTGTCTCACATCAAAGTAATAATGTCATAACAATTTTTTGGAGAGGACCACTGCATGTAATACAGAACCTTTTATCTATTTTGCGATTAATGCCTAGTCTGGAAATTTAATTTTTTGTAACAAATAAAAAAAATGAAAGCTTAAAATAACAAAATATTAAAACAACTAAAATGATATGCATTTGACATTTCAAATTTCATTTTAATAAATCAGAAACTTAAAGAAAGGAAACCAACTAATCTGTACTTATGTCAGAAATGGATACCCTAAAAACATAAAAGTTGACTATTTAGCTACTCCAATCTTGCCACTCACTCAAGCAGCTTATAACAACAAACAGTTGACTTTCTGGCAACATTTAAAGCAACATGGAGAAGGCAAGGGTTATCAGGATCCTGTGCGTTTGTTTATTTACAGAGATACCAATGATAAGTCACATCATGGATGTGGCCCTGCCATGTTTCACACCTCAAAGATTGGGAACCAAACAGAAAAAATAAGAAAGAGACCAAAAGGAAGAAAATGAAAAAGAGTGTAAAAAAAGGATGAGAAAAATTTTAAAAAATATGAAAGATGGTAGAAAAAATTGCACAAATTGCAAAAGAAAGGTACAAAGCAAAAATGGGTTCTTACTAACTAAACTTTCAATTAAATTGATCTTTTTGCTGGACTTCTATACAGTATTTGTTCAATCTTGTCATTGTTTAATATTTGGATCTTTCTCTAGTAATAATTAAATAGTAGGACCCTTCTATGGTATGATCCAAATGGTTCAATTCAACTATAATTCAACATGTTTGTTTTTTCTAGTAAAAATCGACCAGTCTTTGACAAGTAGTGCTGACTGAGATCAGCGAGCTTCCATTGGGAGCAGTCAGATCAAGACCTCTACCCATTGCTGTAGTCTCTAGGCATGTGTCTTGTTAAATGTTGCTGTTCACAAATGTATTTAATTTTATTATGAATTTTTAAAAGCTGTATATCTGAGGCACATTGGTTGACCTTCAGGGTGTTTTGTCCAGCTCTTTTATGCCTTGGGACAATTATGGAAGGGGATATCCACCAATTTTCTAATTACTTTTTCTAACTTTCAATACATGGATTTGTTACTTCAAATGGTAATTTGTAAATTGCAACACCACTAATGCTAAATATCGCTATCTGATTAAATCCTAACTTTACATATCAAATGAAAAATATTCACATTTCAACATTAAATTTGAACAATTTCACATTTCCCGCATGTACAATTTATAAGTTACATATCGCAGAGCAAAAAATCAGAAATACATTATACATTTCCAGCATCTAATTTACAAGTTACAAATCTAGAGGTGCAAATCTCTAATGTAGAATGTACACTGCATAACAATTACAGTTCAACATTAGGATGCAAGGGAGCGCTTCTAAAACAGATATGAGCAGAATGTACCACTTGAACTGTTCCACGTTTGTGTGTACTGTCAAGTTTGAGTTTCCTACCAACAGAATCAGACACATGTATTATTTACATGTATTTGTGCTATACAATTTTAATTATTTTATTCTGTACTTAACGTATGATTATGATTTGGGTGGGTTGGTAGGTAGGTAGGTAGGTAGGTAGGCAGGCAGGCAGATAGATAGCATGTATTTATAATTGTTCATGACATGTACTGTAGACATGCACTAATTAAAGTTGGCCCATATTTGTACACATATCCACATATCTATACTTTTACCTCAAACTGAATGAATTGGTTCAATGTTGTTACTTTTATCTTTCAGGTCTGACAGCCCCTACCCTGTGTTTCAACCTCTATTGGTCCTATCCTCTTTCAGTTAACCACATACATCCGGACAGAAGTGAAATGATCCTCGTGAGCAAAGTCTAGTACTGGTACGCTGAATGAGTTCGAATCCATGAACTCCTTCTCTGTAATCAGGTTCTCTACCACCTGGTCTAGCAAGGCAGACAGTGATTGACCTTTATTTTTAGCAAGGAATCAACTGGACAGAACCACCAGTACTAGCCTATTCCTGCTCCATAGGGTTCTCTGAAGGAACCCCTTCTAATGCCATTGAAGTAAGCTAGAAAAATCCCATTAACCATGGCAGGGATTGAACCCAGGACCTCCTGCTCCAGAACGAGTGCTCTTACAACTGAGCTATATGGGCACAAGACTCTAAGGAGAGCATACTCACTACACAAAGTACCCCCGTTGTTGTAGCTCAAGTCCAATGCATTGTAAACAAATCTGAATGCATGTGAGATAGCATGTTATTCTGGAAACGTTCGTTAATTACTATTAATTAGTATATTGAAATGAATGTATTTTGAAGAAAACAAAGATTTTATGTAGTAAATTTCTTGCAGAATTTGAATAAATGCATTAATAACTAAACTATCTAAAGATACCGCATTCAATTAGGTGCAAAATGACATTTGCTATTTCTATTGTTTTTAGGATTCTGTTCTATTTTTAACTCAATTGCATCTATATTTATGCGATATCTCCACCTAGCATCTGAATTTTGTCAATTTTTAACTTGTACATTAGTAATTTGTGACTTGAGAATTGTGACTCAATATTTGTAACTTGTAAATTGAATGCGAACAAACAGTTTGTGACTTGGGATTTGTGACTTGAAATTTGTAACTTCCAAATAGTATGTGATATATATATAAATTAGATACATGTACAAATGAACAAGTTTGTGTAAACAAATAACAAATTTAAGCATATGCACTGTTGCAATTTGCTATTTAAAAATTGAATATTGGTGGATCTCCCCTTCCATAGACTATAGGGCTGACATACACATGATGATTTAAATGTTAAACACAACATATAGTCTACATGTTATACCTACATGAGTCTTATAATGGAGTACAAAAAGTAAGTTAACGTTTTGTGCAAGCACACATCGGTCTGGCCTCTACAATGAATCATGTTGTGATGTAACCAGTTTAAAGAAAATGTCAGTGACCTTGGACAGTGAGCTTAAGGACCAGCATTTCTTGCTTTTCTATCACTACACTGCTGCCCTCTTTAAATTGAGTCAATCTATATTCACAATATAATTTGTGAAAGGACATGGTTTTTTTCTTTATTAAAACTAACCATGTGAGCATTGTCATCTTTAAAAAAACATTTATTGGTTATTTAGAAATTTAAAAAACATGGCCCTCAAAGCATTATGCATGCTTTGATATACAAATATAGTCGATCAAGGGTTAATTGTATGTTCATCCTACAGTTACATGCTGTCATCACATTACATCAATTCTTGGCAATTATTTTTACAGACACTGTCTGGGATGTCAATACACAATGCTGCATGCTGCCTGAGAATATGATTGCTGAGATGTATTTTGACAACTTGTTTTCCATGATGTTCAGGGAACCTTTACATCCCTCCTGCCAGTTGGCTGTGTTGTCATGTTGAGTGGGAAAACATGTTAGCTTCATTAGCCAGTGAGAACTGGCCAACCAACCAAGGGTCTCTGACCCCAAACATAGTAAAGTAGGGGATTTGTTTACTAAGTACTACATGTATATTTTGTAATAATCATGTGAAAGTAATTATTGGTACATTTATCTAAACTTTTTCACAAGCTTTCACTTATGATCGAATGAGACAATACATATCTAGGATTCGACTTTTGACTCACGGCTATTAAAAAGTTTATTATGTATTACTCAAACTTATCTCTTTTGATGTTTTGTTTTGTTTTGTTTTGTGTTTTATAAGTGTGAGCTCAAAAATGTTATTCAACTCGAAATCAACAAAATAAACTAGTTAAACAAGGATATCTGAGACAAATACAAAGTTGCTTAGGGAAAATTTCCATTCTTTTGAAGTGAAACAAGTTGACTAAATGAGTCACCGTATTGACTGAATGGCATGTTGGATGATTTGTTTCACTCTTTTTCTACATGTTTCAATAAGCATATGGCTAAGATCATATTCTGCAAATGATCCTTGATATGTGACTCTGATTGGTTCTATGTTTCCACAGAACTGCAAAGAATAGTAAATTGCTATAAATAAATAAAACCAGTACAGCAGACCGACACTCTGACTATTACTGGTGGAGCCAATCTCTACTCCCTTACCACCACTATATGGGGCCACTTTACTCTTGCTGAAGGGCTCAGTGAACAATAATGTCTCCCTAATTGCCCTACTAGCATTATCGCATGGCAATAAATATTGATTTCCAGGAGTAAAGACTACAAAAATCCAGGTTCAACCTTAATATTTACAAGCTGAAAAAATGCCTCATTTGTTTTTTCGGTAATTTGAGATTTACTTGAGTAATAATAGCTCCTATGTAGATGAGTCACAATATGAGTGTTTACAAGGGTTCTGAACCAAACACATACTAATTACATCTCAGCAGACATTTTTAGAAAAAAAAAAATGAAAACAAAACCACTATATGTTAACCTCTTAACCACTACACAGACAGTTATCTGTAATTATGAGATTATTTTCTTTTTCTAAATATCAGACAAACAGTGGGCCATTATTAGTTGAAATAATTGGCAATTTGTAAATGGAAAAATGGAAAATTATTGAAAAAAAAATGTCTGTTTGATTTGTGGGGAATTTCTGTTCTACAGGTTGTGCAGATGAATATCAGTAAAAAATAGCAAGTGTCAGCCAGCACCAGCATCCAATTTAATAACTAAATAGTTAGAACAATGGACAAACAATTAAACTGTCCATCTGATGATGTATGATCATGGTGAAGCACGTGAGCAATCATTGGTTTGCCTTTGTACCCTGTGCAACAGCATGGAAAGCCAAAGAGGCAGATGCTGTTGTGACGGACATCAAACCATCCAGTGAAGCAGAACACTAACTCGGGCTAATGAAGCATAGATAATGAGGCACATGAACCATGATGATTGACAGGTAGGGAAAAGAGGAAGGTAAGGGAACCCAAGGTCCACAAATAAATCAGCTATATTCTCTCTAAGTATTGGGACACTCTACATTTTTGCACACCTGCTATTTTTTGGCAGAATAGTTATTTTTATATCTCTAAGTTTCGGGAGAAACAGTATAAAATTATTTTTGCCTGACCCTACAAATTGGGCCCTACAAATTGGGACTAGAAATAGTACGAGTGCAAGTGGACAGTGTGACAAACTTTCTTAACTGAGCACTATCACAATGATGTGGTCATGTGTGTTTTCACCCATGCCACAAGTTAAAGTGCAATAGACAGAGAAATGCAGAAGTGACAGCAGTTGGGTACCACCTTGGATAGGTTAATTTTGGTGGCACTGATTTAACTTTTCTCTTGACTCAGTTTTGCTAAAAAAGAAACGCACAGTAAATTCCCTGTCACATTTATTTATATGAATTATGAGTGAATATAATATATTATTAATTATTGCTAAAAGTTATCATCATCATCATCATCATCATCATCATCATCATCTTCATCACCATTGTCATCATTATCATCATTATATCTCTTCCATGTCCTGCAGAGCTACTTGTCCAAATTAAACAAAGCTTCGCTTAGCGAACAGCCACACATTGATATCATCTAGCTAGGACACATAATTAATAATGCTTTCACTATAATGTCTTGAACATAAATGGTTCAATATCCAGTCATATTAAACATCAGAAGTTGGCCCAAGAATTTTGTTGCTAATGTTAATTTCTAACTGAATCATAAATATCTAAATGCAGCACATCAATTTGATATATCTGTCTTCATATCCTAAGTATTTATGACTAGTAAGAATGAAAAAAATGTTTCAGAGAACAATGAACACAATAGAAGAATATTTATCTTATCACTTAAATGCTTACTGTCTGGTATTCCATAATTTATCAACAATATCATTTTTTTATCAAACTTATTAATTTGACAAATGTATTAGCATCATTTGAAAAGCTGAACTAATCTGTTTCTATTCTTGTACTCAGACAGATTCATACTTCTGTTATTGGTGATCAATATGATATATAACTTGAAATCAACAGTGAATCACACTCAGTGGATTCTGAAATTATACATTCCATAGAGAATCAGCTTTAAGTGTTACACCTTCACAAAACATCAAGCAATCAATAGAATATTATTATTACACCTGGCGTGCCTGATATTCTCATGAGTAAGAAGACAAATGTGTAAATTATCTCATAACATGCATTGCATGAATTTAGTAATTAATCTACATGGTGTAGATCCAGATCAGTTAGCTCCATATGATCTGGGAAGGATGTGTACTATCTGTTGTCATGGCCTCTTTCAATATGTCTAGTTATCTTGGAAGTTACAGTTAGTTTAAACTATGTGTAATTAGTATGAGTGAGTAATTAGTATTGAATATTAACAAACTGCAGCAGGTTACTGGTTGACATGGAAGTTGACTAAGCTGGTGATTCATGGAAGTCAACCGAGTCCAGGAGGGCGAGGGAAATGGCAGGGGAATCTTGTTTTTTTTAGTATATATCACTGTTATGTCAGGAGTAGTAATAGTTTCCGATCAGACAGGAATCTCTCCCATGGGAGCAAAATTTATTTTCTGGGCCAACCTTAAATCACTTCTAGATCTATAATTCTATCATCGGACTGAGTCAGGCAAACCCTTGAGTCAAAAAGTGGAGAAAAACCCCACACAAGAGTTGTGGTTGAAAACCCTGTTGCAAAAAGGAAACTTAGTGTACACGAAGCAATAAAAAAGATAAGGATCCTTAAAGATGTATTTTTATTATACATAGGAGTTTCATAATGCAGTGGGAATTTTTAGTTGTAGATAAATTATAGATTGTTTGAAAGCATCAACCAACACTTTCTTTACCATACCTTCCCAATGTTATCTTATCAAATACCTTACCACCATAGGCGCATTAGGAGAGAGATGGAACCTAGAAGCCAATGTCACCTTAAGGTATCTATGTACAAGGGCACAGAACAAATAAGCTATTCATTCAGGATGTTTTTAAAATTTAATGAAGAGACACTTGCCTTGATCAAGCCAGCTCATTAAACTTAAGACAATCCTATGGAAAACAATATTGAAACAAATTGGTAAATAAAGTTTCCTGCCTAATTTTCCCAGCCTTTTTAACCATAATCATTATCTCTATCTTTGTCTGCCAGCAGTTATTTAATAAACCAAATTGTGCAATAATTAAAGATCAAATTGTATATAAGCTTCTAATGTGTCTGACCCCTCCCATTCTGTGATAACAATTGCCAGTCTTCCACCATCAATAGTGTATTCAAGCATCCATCTATCATCCAGCAGCTCCACTGTCCACTGTAATGGTCAAGCTACTATTCTGCAGCCTCAGCTGATTTATATGGAAATGACTTCTTACCCTATATCTCTGCTATTATGTCTACCATAGAAAGTTGGAAGATGTAATTATAATATCTGCAATGATTTTGCAATCAGCAGCACAGACGCCTGAAGACCTTCAGCCTCCCTTGTTTGATTGAAGCAGGAACAATTTCCAGTTAAGTGAAACATACAAAAGAAAAAAGCAAAAACACTTTTAGGATGGATTCTTTTTTGTATTCATTGATGAGAAGCTTTGTGCAGCCTGCCTTATAAACAGACATACTATGTTTCCAGCTATCACAATTTTGTACCTATCAATATTTGAGCAGTCATGTCACTGTTTCACATTCCTTACAGTGAACTTAAGGTAGAGGAACTCTAATGCTGCACCTCCAATTAAAGAGCATCAAAGTTAGGGTAAAATACTTCAAACAGGGATGGTTGTGGGTTCGAATCCCGGTATGGGGACTTAAACTTTGTCAATAAGTGAGTTATAGCATATACTTGCTAGAAATAATAACCATTTCCTGATTCAGAGACATCACTATTAGAGTCGGAAATCCTTAAATACAGCTCTCACCAGCTAGCTGCCTTCTGTTACATTGTTGGACTGTTTCTCAAAGAATTACAAGGGTGCTGACAAAAATATTGGGCAATAATTTCAGAATGATTGCAGTGGACTTAAGCATAGCTTTAGATTGGTCTCTGATTATGTGAATTTCTACTGCCAGTGGTGGGAAGACTGTTGGAGGGATCAGGGGGTCAGACAGGGATTAACCAGGTAGTGGACACAGAATACTGATCAGGCCATCAACCTAAGTACAGACACTGGCCAATCAAGGCAGAGACTACAGTGCAGAACCCATTTGTACCTTATGAAAGTACAAGTACTATGTATGGACTAGTACACCTTAAACAATGGATAATTTGTTGTTATCTGTTTGTCTTTTTTCTGAATTCTTATTTACTTAAATAGAGCAGAACTAAATCAGTCAGCTGCAACAAATACTGAAATGATCTATGATAGATCTGCTGTGTTGACATAATACATGAAAAATGCATATAGTTGTAGCTACTGGAGGGAAGTTAAAATATAAACTGAATATTGTATCATATATTCTTTTCTAACATTTACAATGCACTGACACTATTATGGTCACTATGACGATGTGAAGTTGTTTTAATTGAGAAAGACACCTAACAAGTATCTAAGAAGAATTGTGCTGCAAAATCTTATCACATCTGTTTTGGCCTAGACCGAGACTTTGAAATATTATAGTAAACCTCAACTTGTAATGCAAATACAAAATAACATCCTTGTTATCAAAATGTATACACATATTAACTGTAGGATATTTTGTTTCATTTTGTTTAATTTATTCATAAAATGATAACAGGTTAACATACCATGAAACAGAAACTTATAATTGGTAGAAGGTGTAACACATGAGTTCACTGACACTGCTAGAACATATGTATGCCTCATACAGTAAACTTAGACATTGAAACCATACTTGGGTTGTTAGAGGAAGTGGTTCTTCTCTTGGACAATCTTTAAATGTATTTAATCATTTTTCTGTACATGAAATTCAAAAATATGGATAAATTACACATTCTATGACAAACATCTGTTCAAATATTATTTATATAATGATTTTTTTGCCATTGGTTTAAATATCATGCAAAAATACTCAAAAATATTTGAGAGGCTATAACTCTGACTCTTTGCAAGTCTGCAGCTACAATTGAGTCTGCAATTACCATTGTTTTCTTCATGTTTTTATTCAACAAGAACAAATTATCAATTTCAGCACTTATTTTTTCTTTCAACTGAAAATGCCTTATATATTTTAAAGAAAAGGTAAGAATATGAGTCTTCATAATCTAAATTGACTCAGATGATGACCTGTGCCCCCCCCCCCCCACCCCACCCACCAAAAAAATAAAAATAAAATAAAAGGGGATTTCTACAAGTTTTATACCCTTTTACATGAATTATTCATCATAATACCAGGTAAATACAGGTGTAAGCCATTAAAAGTGATACTGTCAGTGTAAAATATCTTATTTGTCAAATCAATTACACCCTAATTGGTAACAGATGTGTGAAGAGTACACAGAGGTTATATACCAGCAAAGAGATTCCATGATTGACCTATGTTTCAAATGGAAGATATCAGAAAGTCTCGGGTGAAAAATTGAAATCTTCTATTTACGAGACAGTTTTCAGACAGGACAGGCAACATCCAACACAGTAGACCAAGATCAGGGCCTGAGCTTGCATATTGAAAGAAGATGCAGTTTTACATTCAACCAGTCTGCATGATTTAATTTCTCCTCAAACACACAATTTAAGTCCTAAAACTTAAGAGATGGTACAACATGATACATATTGTTACATATACATTTACATTTACAAGTTGTTTATGTATAAGTGGGAGGAAAATATCAAATGTTTGTTTTTGCTTGTCTGATAGCTATTCTAAAATATTTGCCCAAGTTAGATGTTTGGTTAAAGTTTATCATTTATCAAATGTCACCAATGACTCTTCAATTCTGTTTAGAAGAAAAACCTTTATTATAAATCTATAAAATAGATTGAAATAAATAGTGACAGTCTGCACAATTACAAATGAAACAATTTTGAAACAATTCACAATGTTGACAATATAATACACTATGACAATGGCATAAAAAAAAAGAAAATTATTTGGAATGGCAAAATAATGCTATTAAATGTAAAGTATATGCATAGCCATATCTATTATTCAATTTATGTTTTTAAAATGCCTTAATTTACACATACTCCTATTTCCTGTGTTCACAGTTGTATTCATACATTCAATCTTCTTGTCAGATGAACTTGTATCATTCCATATTGCAGGGCAATCAATTATCCTGCAGTCACAGTTTCTTATCTCTCACCCGTATTTTTTGACGTCATTACGTTGATATTGTTATGTATATGTTTTTAGACGTTATAAAAGATTGAAACTATACAGACGTGTTATAACAATCGTCTCAGTAAAAAAACTATTGTTGTATTATAAGACAGACTTAGCAGCAAACAGTGTAGATACTGAGCAGAAGGTTGATCAGAAAGTCTGCACCAATTGCCCCTACTCCTGAGCCAAAATCATACTCAGCATGTTAAAGTTTCAAAATATTCATATAAAAATTGCCAGTTAACAATATGAAAAAAATAAAATTAAATAAAAACAAAAGACAAAATATGACAACAAAGATACATACAGTTGAAGATAAATGATTCAGTGTTCATTAATTTCACATTCTTTAAGTGTAGATATGAATAATAAATAAATACTTACATAATGGAAGATATACAAGGTATCATTTTCACAAAATGCACTTGAACATTTTAGATGCAACATGAAGTTGATAGTTAGATCTATTATTTCTAAGTTGTCCATGCTGTAAATGTGGTGCAAAAAGGGAAAAATAGGAGTGATGGAATTTTTTTATAGAATGTTTGATTTGATCAACAAATATTCATCACATATTGTTTATAGTATTATAAAATTGGGCCATTATCTAGGATGCTTACATGACATTATCTCTTGACTTGCGAAGCTGGAAGAAACCCAGCTAAGGCCAACAGTGCAGATTTTGATCAGGACAGCTTTTGGTGGGAGATATCTGATCAGGATCTTTACTATTTACAGAAGAGTATCCAGGGATATGTACTGTTACCTTTGTATGTAGTTTAAGGTAAGTAACTAAGAATTTAACACATTATTAACAAAGGAAGCAATCGTACGGTTCCATGATGCTTCACAGACGCTGAAGAAAGTAAACTATGATCGGCACCATAGACTGTGATGCATGCATACTGCATCAGACATATCTAGAGACCTATCTTTAAACCCAGATATGGGGTGACAGTCAGTATCTCCTGGAATTTAACATCGATTGCAACAAATGCTTAAGATAGACACAGGGTTAGTTGAATTCTTGAAAAATCTCATGCTGATTGCCAAGAACATGATAAAGAATATTTAAAAAAAAAATGTTTATCTTCAATGCTTCAAAATTGTTTTTGCACTACCTGTCACTTTTGGTGATATGAAAACAGTACAATGTTTGATAGGATCTTCCAAATCAAAGATGTCAAAAATGAGTTTTATCAAATAACATACCAGCTAAAATAGAAATGTCATGTCTAATATCTAGGCAACTGTTCAATAGTTAAGGAAAGAAAAAAACCAATACACTATAGTTACTAAAATAAAGAGTTGTACTTAATTTCAACCATTTGTTAACTACTAGTAAAAACATACACAGTCAGCATAACAATGATCACAATATCTGTATAACTGAAAAGTCATTCGAAAGAGCCAATATACAACTCCATAGACAAATCTAAAAGAATAAAAACAGCCCTACCTAGCATTTCATCCTTGCTGACGTCGAAACGAGCGATGCCAAAAGCTGGATCTGTGTTGGCGTCGTAGCGATCAATGGTGAACTCCCAGTAGTGGACTCCCCGTGATAGACCCACTGAGCCCAAGATGACACAATGTTCAAAACTGCTGCAGGTTGCTGTCAGATTGTCGTTTGAGGTGATGATGTTATGGTGGGCTGACTGGCTGTCAAGATTGAACCACGCCACTAAAGGAGGAAAATAGGGAGACCATGTTAGATCTGATACTTCAGTTTTCTATGTCCATGTACAGAATCTTTCAATCCTCCCACTTTACTATGTAGGTTTTTATTAAATATATTGAACTCACAACTAAAGATTGGAAACAGATTAATTAGCGTGACAAATAAAGGTCTAAAAAATTAAATTTCAGCTTTGAGGTACATCTCTGCAGCACATCATGTCGTGCAGTTTTCATAGGGTTATTTTCATTTGTTTCAGAATCTACACAGAAAAAAATGGAAGACTGTGAAAACAAGAATGAGTAATATTTATTGGAAATATCCATTTTGCCTATTGTTGCTGCATCATGTCAAGTAATTGAGTGACACATCACAGGAATGCTTTTTTGTTTTCAAGGAATCTAATGTCTCTTAACTTTATAAAACATTGCATCTGTTACTTTATAGCCATTTTCAGTTGCTAACCCTTAGCTTGCTTACATGTATTTAAATGATTTTGGCATATAGTGTCCCTGCAGGAGCTCTCTGATCACAATATGCACTATTTGATGCCGAATTTCTAGCAATATGTGCAGATGCACCTAGGCATGTCAATATAAAAATGACTAACAAAATGTTAGGGTTATTAACAAATATAGCAAGATAAGGGCTAATAAAAAAAGACAGCTGTTGATACACATGTTATAGCAAATGTTACACTCAATTCAACAGTCAGTTGGGATACAAACATGTGTGCATGCAGCACTATTTTGTAAAAATGAATGAACAGATGATTTTTTTTATCTAAACTTAATTATTTGAGACAGTATTTCTAACATCAAAAAAGTGATGAAGAAATTTCAAAATGAACTTAGGCATGCATTCTCTGAATTCTCTAGTGATCCAATACTAATATGCTGGTAAATCTTACATGGTTTGAACTGAATGATTTAATCTAGGCTTACTTTATTTGTCTATTTACTAATTCATATTCATCTTTTTACATTTACAAGCATATTTTCCTAGACATATAACTATAGACTCAGCAGCAAAAAGTACAGTTCCAATCCACAACTCAAATCCAGGCAACACCCAATCTGGATCTACAATATTTGCCTAAGCCTTATCAATACAGACAAAGAAGTCTTACAGTGAAGAAAGTGTAATTGTTAGTCTAGGCTCTGTGCAAGGCATTAAATGCTTGCAGATGCAAAAATAGTTTCCAAATAAAATACTGTATGTTTGTTTGTTTGTTTATTGGGTTTATTGTCCCACCAACAATTTTTCAATATATATCTGCAGGCAGTGACCACTTGAAGCAGATATAGTGCTATTTTCTGTTCGTATAGCATGCCGTGAACACCATGGCATGATACCACACCCAGTCACATTATCCTGGGCCGGGCCAACCAGTCGTTGAACAACCATTATACTTGTTTGAGCTTTAGCAAGGGCACTATACCACCACCATTTTTAAAGACTGGTTTTATCGCAGCCCAGGATGGAATCCAGGGGCCTCCTATACCTAGAGCCTAATGCTCTACCAATTGCGCTACCAGGGTCAGTTATACCTATGAAAACAATAATAACATACCGGTAATGAACATGCACACAATTTAAGTAACCCCTTTCTGTACTTGTCTGACCAACATTATGATCACATAATCACCCATAGTAGAAAAAACTTTTTGTCTAATTATATATTTTTATAAAAGTTTCTTGAACTGAAATCTGAACATCTTTCTCTCTAGAAAATCCAAATATGCCAATATCAAATGGACCCAATTGCTTTAAGCATGCCCTTTTTGATTCATTAACTGTCATATTACCACACACACACAAAAAGCTAGAACAAAGTTCTCTTAAAAAATGAATAGGGATTTCCTGATTGTAACAACAGAATCACAACTTGTGACAGACACTTTAGTGAACTAGATGATGGTTTTGTGAAAGAAGATGTGAGAAAACAATCAGACTTCAGGTGCCATGTTCATTCATCTGTCTGCCATGTTGTACAATACCCCTGTGACACATTGGGTTCTAATTGGATTTCATTTTCATGTAGAGATGACAGACACACTGCCACTCTGCACCATCGAACTGCAAACTGCACTGCACCGCACACAAATACTGCCCCCCTGCCTTCTACCCTTAACATACAGCAGTGGTAAATACAAAATGCTTCGTTTTTTGTTAACAGCTTCCAAAGTTTACAAGATGTATTCCAAGAAACTTTGCAAAAATTGTACATATCTACATGCGACAGCTTACCACAAGAGCTGGCTGATCTAGGCCAACACTGTTTCTCTATACTTGATCAACTTGTGTTTAGCAGGCTCAGAGTTAATTATGTTACTGGAAGATTGTCACTATCCCCTATCATTAAAATGGGCACGCCTTACAAGGGGATTACATAAAAAGGGACAAGTTTTCCATGGCTTCCCTCTTGATTAAATTTTGAGACCCTATTCCATCTGAGAAACAAAAAAACTGATGCCCCATTTTAGCCGCTATGTGTATGTCAGACAAATATAAGACTCATGAACATTTCCTTCATCTTTGCAAACAGATAAACAAAATAATCAACTTGTCCAAAAGGGAAACAATTATTTCCATCCAATTATTCTTACTTGCAATTAAACAATTCATGTGTTTGTAATTATACTCTGCAATGAACATTTTCTAATAAAATAAATAATTAAATGAAATATCAATCAAGTTTTGTTTATCTTCATAATGATTGTTCAAATTGTTATTTAGAACTTAATGTGTTTTACAGTGACTAGTTTTGCACTGCTATTTAAAAACATCTCCCTAATATCCTTGAAAATAAATAAGTCTGTCATTTGTTCACTGTCTGATATGTTTTAAAAACATTTCACATAATGTTACATCTCACAGGATTATAGTTAAATAACTTATACCATTAATACAAAATAAGATTCACATAAAAACATAGCAGCGCAGGATGGGATGAACATTTTATGTGAAATTTTAAGAGAAATGTTCGGCATGGCATTTGGTGCTTTTCATGAGTGAAGATTATACAAATTTTTACTTCACCACCAAAGAGTATCAGCTGCAGCACTTTTGTTGAGCCTACAGTAATATTTAGAAAATATATGGCCAAAAGTTAAGAAATAATTCCTAAAAATGTAACTCATTTATTTACTGTAAATTGCATTTTATTTCATTAATATATCACATGATTTTCATGATTTTTAAAATCAAGTAAATGTCAACTGTAAATTGAAAGAATCAAAAGTTTAAAAATCAAATACACAATTTTTTTGTATATTAGTCTTGTTTGTCAATGGAGATCCAACTTAATTTACTGCATACCTACTTAGAAAGCCTATCAAGGTTTATTCTGAAAAAAAATGTCCACCATGAACCATGAATATGGACACTGTTGACTGACATAATTAATTAAATCATTAATCATAAATTAAAAATAACTATCTGGGAATTTAAGTAAATCCTTGTGAGTACAATATAAATTATCAACTTGCTAAATAAGATTCTTTGTCTATAATTTTCTCTTGACATTGGATTAGCCAATTAAAACTGTAACAATCATGAAGATTTTTTTAAGCATCCTTTTCTTTAATTTAAGACTGTAACAGCGCCTGTCAGCAAATATGATTTTCAAAGGCTGCAACTTAACTGGCCATCAGACTGAATATCCAATTAAAAACCATTCAGACTGAACATTACAAAGAAGAAGCATCTGACTAAACAAAACAGTTTAAGTTGTAAGATTATTAAACTCACATACAATCTTCTTGTCTGGAGCCACTGTTGCTAGAGGCTACTGTTACCAAGTAACTGTGGTCACAAACCAGACAGAATGTCCCCTTGTTAGCACAAGATCCATCCAATAAAATTGTCAACAGCATTTTTTTCATTCTGGCATTTACAAAAAAAATCTCCCCAACCTCCACGAAGCCTTAGGGCAGCATGCACCAGAAGAATGGCATTAGGCTGACACACAGAAATATGAAAATCTTTGGAAGTTTGGATTTGGCGGGAACAGCAAAATGATGCATCTGTAAAAGGGGTAATAAAATATCACAAAATACAAAAAATTGGGGAGAGGCACAGTCTAAAGCAAATAAAAAATGACTGTGACTTGATTAATGTTTTTATGCATGGTGTCAAATCAGACATAAAATGTTTAGATGACAAAGAGAACCCTTCTCCCTTGAGACTAGGTCCCCCCTGAAGGAAAGGGGTTATTTATGGGGATGTCACATGTATCCTGGATTAATGTGTGACTAATCACTGCACTGATAATTACCTCCTCCTTTCTTAATCACCAACAGACCCACTTTTTAATTTATTTCATACAGCTTTTATTGTTCTCTATCCATATAATCAAGCTAATACAATCTTAATGTATATTTTTTCAATCATTCAAATTAATGTCATATGGTTAAAACTAGTTTTCTTTGAACCTTTTTACAGTTGTTGCATAACAGTAATAGTCAACAAGTCAGCAGATGTGTTTAATACAATGACATGACCAGATACATATAATTCTTTTTAATTAAAAGGATGTGTGCATAATTAATTTCCACTATTATTGCTGAGTAAAAATAAATGATTAAGTACAAACCAATAATATTTCATTAGGCTTCATGCCCCTGTAATGGTATAAAGCCAGTACATTTGCTGGACAATCGTGGTGAATGTTGACTGATGTTGTCAAATGGTACTAGCCTTCACACCTTCCCTGGCCTTCCTTCATGGACATTGCATTAAGATTTCACAGGCTCAATGCCTTCATTACACCCAAGAGGGAACTTTGCTTCTCAGCACACATTTCATCTTAACCCTTACCATGCTATGTGTAATAATCAGCAATTAAGACTCTTAGTTCTTTTCTAACAACTACTTGTAACATGCCAAGGTAACATGACTTACTGCTAGATATGCTACATGCAAATAGTGCAGGTCCCTGTTCAGACAGATCAGCTAATGGAGCTGGCTGATCTGGATCTACACTATTAATCTAAATTTGATCAATGCATGTCTATCAGTTTAAGAGTTAAGAGTCTTTCAGCAACCCTCTGCACAAAATACTACACAATGGCTGCTAGCTCATGTCTTTGTCACATTCAGATGTGTTGTAAATACATGTACTCTTAACTTTTCTATGTAAAAAATATTCATTCATTTAAAGAGCAACACATTTATCATACTTCCAATTATAATGCCTAATAAGGATAATTGCCACAGACAGTCTATGCTTTATTGTGATTAAAAATATTACTAATTACATATACATTGTCTTCTCAAGAGCATGGCATGAATAAAACATACTATAATACACATTGATTGAAATACTTTCTTTGTTTAACATACCTGATTAATGCAAAGTCCTCTTACATAATAATGGCATCAATGTTTTAGTAAGTTATTCCTCAACAAAAACAGTCCATCAATGAAGACCAACGTTGCAGGTCAGATCAACTTCTAGTCTGAATCAATTTATTATATAAAAACTCCTAATTTCTAATTACTAATTGGTCTGGCTCAGACAAACAGTATAGACCTCTATCGGACAGCTTTGCTGGATGCTCTCTGATCAAGATCTAGACTATTAGCTTCTTAAGGTTTATAAAGTACTTTTGCTAAGGTTATAAACAGATTACTCAGAATATATCATTTTCTTTATAAAACTGTAGCATGATATTCGTATAAAAAGTGTTTGGAGCTTATGTATGGAGCACACATATCAAGAACAGATGTCCCTAGCTTGTATCCATACTGGTGCTGGGAAACAGTCAAACCATCAACAATATTAATACTTATCCTGCTAAGCACAAACTGATCAGGCTTTGGTAAATATAAAGATCTGCCAGCTTCAATGGGACCTGTATGATCAGGATCTACACTATTTTCTGCTGAGTCTATAGCAACATGACTTGCTGTTTGTGGGTAGTTTTTTTGACCAGAGATCTTAGAATTTTGATAGGTTATTAACAAATTAGCATGTTAAGGGTCTTTAAACTTATCAAACATCCATCTACTTCCCATGCACAATTCATCCACTGTTCATAATTTGACCAAGGATACAATTACAGGTGCTTATGCAAACTGATCATCCAATTAACCTCGTTAATCACTAGCTGGAGCCACAGTAGAGACAGGATAACAAGATGAATGGAACATGATCCAGGATTGCACATGCACGGCACACACTCATAAATATTGATATTTAGGTAATATAACAACATGCATTAGCAAAGGTAGCAATGTTCTTTTGTTAGAAATTTGAATGCACAATAAACTTTGTGATTAAAAAATCCTAAAGTTGCCTTCTTCCATCAGTAATAAGAAAGATAGTTTGTAGCAATTGAGAGCTTGTATATTTTTGGAACTCAATTTTAGTCAAACTTAAAAGTTTTACTTTAAGCGATGAAGGTTTTCCATTTAAGAAATTGTTAACCATGATAAATCACGACAAAAAATATCTTTTATAAATGTAAACACAAAATAATGATTAAAATAGATTTTTGCTTTCATCAAAAGAGTGTATCATATCACAGAGAGGAATCTTAATGACGTGTTTGAGACACAATGGAATTTATACCAAATAAATCACAGTCCAATTAAACTATCATGCAATGTTCACCTCAGGTGCTTAGTTGCAACTAATTCCCAGAAAGGAGAACATTGCACTCTTTAACATTTTGGTAGATAGCCTACTGCCAGAACAAGCTGTATTTTTTAATTAAAGTGACTCCGACATAGTGTTTTATCTGTGACAAATGGCTCTACAGGTTCTTCTAAGGTTTTATCAAAGAGCATTTATCTAATTAAGGCCAAAAAATTAACATTTGCAAGATAAGCAATGCATTTGCTGTAAAGATAACCAAAGACATTCTCTTAGTTACAGAGCTAATTAAAACTCGGGTATCTGTGATTTATCAGGCTCTACTATCCCAGACAAGTGTGTTTTGAATAATTCCAACTCTCTCTCAATGACACTTCAGCAGCTCATCAAAGATTGAGTTGCCATACTTTCTCATTTTAGCTCTCTTAGTTCTAGTCTTTCTATTGATATAAGGGATGCCTAGAGTGCAGATTTTTCCAATGATATTTGAGAAAATCCCATTTTATTAAGACATGTATCTGACTATTGTAATAGGGGTTTGAAACACTTCTAACTGCACAACTTGTGTCTAGCTTTATATAGCAAAAATATATGTTCTAGAGGAGAGGTATGATTTTAAAATGCAAGTCTCTTTCTCCCATAAAAAACACATCGAAGGATGAGTCAACTGACCTTACAAAATGAGATAATAAATATTACATGGCTTACATCCTATTATCTCTTTGTACCAAATAATACACTAAATCATTGAAAACCTGCATGGCCAGGTAGAAAGAGATATCTGTAGCAGTGTAATTGTTGAATATCTTCACAACATAACAGTTGTCACTTATTTCCATGTTACATGGTTACACTTCAGTTTCCATAACTCTCCAGGTGATAAGGATACAAAGTACCACCTCTGATTACTGAAGTGGCCATACACTGCCAATAAAAGAGCTTGCCTCTTCTTGCCATTTTGATTTGTGATTGCAGATTATGAGCTACCTAACATAATATAACAAATATCACTATGGATTCAGCCTCTGAGCTATACCAGCTATAGAACTAGCATAATAATACCAGCCAACAAAAGTTATACCACTACCATGTTTAATAGTGTAATAGATATCTTATTCTTCTCTTTTGCAATTTTAAAGGTTTGATAACAAGGTGCTTTTTATGCTATCTGATATAGACTTTTATATAAGAGATTAACTTTACAAAGACAAAATCATTAAGAGAGATTAAATTTATTTTAATCTTTATACAGATAAGCTCACAAAATAAACTCTTGTCCTGATTTGATAACCACGCAGTAAATAAAGCTAATTTTCTTATAGAAATAAAGATAATCTTTATGCGATGAAGACAACCCTTTTTTAGGTTAATTTCTAGAAATTATACAGTGACTTTGACATTTTGTTATCTACATTTATATCCATTCATTTCAGTTATTGAATTAAACATACATCAAAGTAGCATATGATGAACAGATAACTTCATATAAAGTTCAATCTATGATTTAATCATCCAGCTTATATTAAACTTGAAATTTGCCTGATTTATTTCTAATGGCTATGCCAGTAACTACTTTATAACTTGTAGAATATTTTCTACCTAAACTCTTCAATATCATAAATCGAGATCAGTGACTGGCTGATAACAGGCTTTCAACTTTGCAAACGATAAACAACATAGGAAAGATACATAACATGTCAATCTATTGAAAATGACATATTATTAAAAAATCTTATTTATTTTTATAAAGAAGAAATTCCAAACGCCAATGATAAAATTTTAAAATAAGTCTTTTTAGTGTATAAATATAAAGTTTATAGATATAAAAGCTATAATCTAAAATAAAGCTATAACCTAAAATTATGTAAATCATTTACCAATGTTGTAAATATCATTTTGTGTAGAAAAAGTAAAATAACAATAATTTCATGACATAATTAAATTTATTTTATCAAATGTTTACACACAAAAAATTCAAATAAA
Source organism: Sinonovacula constricta (assembly GCA_007844125.1). Classification (NCBI taxonomy): domain Eukaryota; kingdom Metazoa; phylum Mollusca; class Bivalvia; order Cardiida; family Solecurtidae; genus Sinonovacula; species Sinonovacula constricta. Next base: position 44,671,700 of record CM017557.1, on the reverse strand, counting down.
CTAATTTTAACATAAATATGTCAATGTTAAATAAATATATATATATATATTTTTTACTATTTGTATAAAGATAAAGCACCGGTCATTTTTTTGTAGGCTTGATGGTCAAGTGCCAGTAAATAATAATAAAACTAGTGCTGAAAGGGACTCATATTTAAAAATTACATAATATAATCTTTTAAATAGCAATGTGAATCTTTGTTGTAAAGCTATAAAGACACTTATTAATGATACTAACATTGAGCAATTACTTATTTACTCAAATAATTATCTGAAATAACATTTTAAATGAAACAGATCATTATCTGTACTATGTACCCATACCATGAAATCTACTGAGGTTATCCTTAAGAGTGACAATGTTAAAAGCTGCATTTAAATATGTTGTAAGTCTTAGTTAGCTTTTTAAGCATGAACTCATCAGGACCATGCAACTATTTTAGATATAGATCTACATTATTTGCTGCTAAGTTTTATAAAAAAAAGTTAAACACCTTATCGTGAAATTGTTTATTTAAAAGAATGTGGAAGATTAAGGATTAACAAGCTCTTTTGTCACATCTCCCTCGCTGGCTGTGACAAGGCTTTATCTACAAACAGACATGCTGGCAAATCAGGCAGAAACAAGCGCCAAAACTTGAGAAAATATCCCAGAACCTGTCTCCCTAAAGCCCTGAATGCTCAGCCTGATGGAAAACTTGGGTTAATATGCCCTCATGCTTTACCAGGCTTCAGTCATTACACATGCAGATTCCTATGACAATTTCTGCATGGAATCTCAAAAAGAACTTAATCACCTGATCAATGAAGCAGAAATCTTATGGGTTGACAGAGCAACTACCATGTGACCTACTTCTCAATTTGACTTATTTTGTAAAGACAATGCCCTTAATCCAGGATATATATTAAAATTTGAACAAGAATCACTTGCTATAGAATAGAAATTTGTAATTTTAGACATTTATTTAAGCTACCACATTTCATCAGTTGTCCCTGTAGAGTAAATGGCAGTGTAATTCTTTTAAAAAATACATTACTTCAATTTCTTTGTAGAGGCATATAAATACATCTAAGACTGCAAGTCATGAGGTTTATTATATATTTTAGATTCACTTTTAATCATCAATGATATTAACTAATACTACCTCTGAGACATTTTGCCAAGCTTAAAAGCTTTCAGTAAAACAAACCATGTTGTTTTCTAAGTCACTTCCCTTACTTTAATGCTGATATTTTCAATCAACAAAATATGGAAAACTTGATTTTAGATCTTACTATGATTTATTTGTTAATAACCAAAACAATCCCTTATCTAACTGCAAAGTCTGACACCCTAATGTAACTAGACACTGTTGCTAGAGACTGTGCAGCAAATAGTACAGATCCTGATAGCCAAAGCTGTCTGATCTGTATCCAATCCTAACAACCTATACTTAGCAGGCATACACCTTGCTATAGAGAGCTTTGTCCCTGAAAGACACACTGGTAGATAGAATTCTAAGTGTTTTTTGTCTGACATGGCCCCTTTATTAATTTATGCTTAGGAGACAAAGAGTAAAACCAAAGTTCTCTAAAATGGCACTGCCTGTGGTGTTTTATTTGGTTCAAGTCCCCTTAAGTCCCATTACTTTCAATATATTACTTAGTGACAGAAATTGAGCACTGGACAAGCAATTTTCTAGAAACTTGTTATAAATATTTACATCATGTCTGGCATGTGTTGCATATTTTACTATCACTTTCTGACATGACCTTTTTTGTCTGGTCACTACATACTTGTTTGACTGTTAGGTATTAAAAGCTCAACAAAAGATAAATTTAAACATATTCTGGATATTTATATATTATGATGTCTCTGCTATATAGAAGGCAAGGAACACTCGTTCAATAATCCCTTACTCAGATCAGTTAATAGGGTTTTTGCATAGATTTCTTAAGCATGGTTGAAAATGGAGTTTAATGACTGGACACCCTGTTGTCATGACAACGAAGCCAAGAGCACTATCCCAACAGGGGTCCACAGCATGGTACTATAAGCGATGTAGCAGTTTTTCTTTTTCAAGTGGACAATACCATGAGTCTTATCTTATAAATATAAAACATTAAAAGTTAATTCTGCTGCATAGATATATAAGATCTGGTAATAATTTTTTGTCTACAAAAAGGGCAAAAATCCAAAATGTTACAATTATCTCTAATCCCTGTAAGCTGCACTTGTCTCAGACAACGGATATTAGAAAGATGCACTTGTCGGTAAATGTAGATGCCAGCCAGATGAATTTAATTGTATCATTGATCCTACTAGGAAATATTCTTGTGTTGATGGTCACACTACACTAAATTCCACTCAGCCAAATAAGCTTGGCCAAATCAACCTGGGAGCCATATAGACAGTGGTCACAGCATATCATTTATTTACCAGGCATTGTCAAATGGTCTATCCAGAATCATCCATTCCCAAGAATGTCATCCATTCGGAAGATCTCACAAATGACATCCTTTCACAGACACCAGAAAAAAAAAGACATTAGGCCACCAAATTTTGTCTGTTAGGCTCCAATCAAGATTGGCTTCATTAGAAAGTAGACATTTGTCTGCAAAAGAACACTTTTTCTCACTCTCCAGGCAGACGAAATCAAGACTCTGACCTCTTTTGGGAAGGATTTGAGAAGCAAATACCTAATTAGCATTCATTATTGATAAAAGTGTCTCTTTAAATGGAATCCTGGCCAGATCTGAACCCTTTTTCTTATAATTCTTTTGATTTAAACAGAAACAACATTTTTTGTTAGCATCTCTATTACATTGTAGAAAGTTTATCTTTTTAGAAAATCTTTCCCTGAAAAGACTAAATAGGTGAGATTACATTTTGAATCTTACCTTTGTGTGGAAATAGTTATAACTCTTTGAATGATCATTGGCTCCTTATCTGTAATGCACAGCTAAGGCAAATTGTGCAGATCTTGATCAGTCAGCTCTCTGCTGGAGGCAGTTCTATCAGGATCTGCACTGTAAGGTGCATGGTCTTAACCAATACCTCTTTTAACTTGAGTCTCTAGCAAATAATTATCATTTTGTAAGGGTAATTTAAGAGTTCTTGCAGCTTTGGAGTAAAATCAAATTAATGTTAATTTGACAATTTGAAAGTCTACTTTTATCAATAATATGTAACTGGCAGGAGTCTGATAATCCAAACACAATAGCAATGACATACAGCTCAAGGTTGAACCACTACACCAGCTGTGTTCAAAATCATGTCCTTTGTGTTTCTTGGAAATGGTAGAATTTCCTTCAAAATTGGATAATTTCTTTGCTCCTAGCTTGCCAATTATATCTTGATAATGATAAGCAAACTGTGTAAATCTAGATCAGCTGGCTCCCTTTTGTGAACTGTCTGATCGGTATCTACACTATTTGCTGTTTAGTCTCTTATTAATGGTATATAAACCCATTAATCGTTAAGTTATCCTGTAGGTTTAAGGAGATAGTAAAGAATTGAGAATGGGAGTTAAACAAATGTAGCATAATAAGGGAGAGAGCTATTTCTTGTCACTGTACTCCCCCACATCTGACTGGTGTAGCAGAGAAGAGATAATCAGTGTCAGACAAGACCATCCTAACATATTATAGCTAAAATAGAAACTTTTTTAAAATACAAAAAATAAAAAGTCAAATACAAAGTAAGTAAAAAAAGGCAAAAACAAAAATTAATCAATCAATTTCATATGTGTATAAAATATTTCTGAATACCATGGATTACTTAGCCAAAATAAAATGTAAGATTTAAATTCATAAAAGATTTGACAATGATCCAGCAGAAGGTATAAACAAAATAAGGTTAAGAATATACATAGAATGAAGCAAATATATAAAGTATGGTCTGTGCCAACAAATAATATATAATTAACTTTTTGCTATAAACATGCATGCACCTGTCTTATGCATTTATAGATTAAATGGGATTTATTACACACAAAATTTATAAATGAACACAGCCAATGAGTGGCTCTTAGTTTTTCTGACTTCCGTCTTTATGTCTCTATCATCCTTGCAATCTATCAGCATTCTATTTACTTAATTAATACAATCAAACACAGTATTACATCATTCATTAAGTATCTTAACATTATCTTTACATCATTTCCTTTATGAACTAAATAATGCGAACATGAATCTTTATTATATCATAAAGGCAATCAGTCTTAAATTATCATCCATGTGATACATAACATCTTCACCTTCACATTATTGTTGAAGTAAAGTATATCCCAATCATATACTGTCATTATAACCTTAACTTTTTGGATTATTATATCTAGTAACTAGTTTATCTTAGATGTTATCAAATATATTAAGAATAACAGTAGTATGAGCATTAAACAAATGTAGCTGCTATAGGTTTAAGCTCTACAGGAATCTTAATCTAGCAGTTCTTTTCCCAAAAGTGTAAACTAACGTCAGTGACGCAAGACTGCTTCTAATTCCAGAAACACTTTGATAATTACGTCTCCCTTGATCGTCAAGAGCACCTGTAATATATTTCCCTTTGCCCCTTAATTAATTTATGTTCACCTTCATTTATTAACCAACCAATTAAGCTAATCATAATGTCCCTATATGAGCTTTAGCCAATACTTAAGTGTTAATGAATGACTGGGGCAAAATTGAGGTAATTGATATAATAAAAATGCTGGAGATAATACATTTGTGTTGGAATCAGAAGTCAAGGTTTAGAATGTGGTTTGTGGTTTATCAGTTTTTAGATTAATAAACAATGGTTTCTATTTGGATACTATTGCAATGAAGATACCATATTTTTCCTAAGTCAAGACTTCACAGGCAGTGGGTGTGTCTTCAGGTACATAGTTTCGCAAGAAGACTGTCAGCCTGTTAAGCATATATTGATGAAGCTTTGGAAAACAGTGTAGGTCAAGATCAGTCAGCTCCTGTACTGATAAGGTCTAGGAAAATAGTCTGATCAGGATCGGCACTGTTTGCTATAAAAAATCTAACAAAATGGAGAAACCTTTTTAATGTAGATATAAGGAGATGACTAGACTAACATGATGAATGTAGACAAATACAAACAATTGGGGGTGGGGGGTGGATGCCAGTCTCCAGCAGGTTAATCTACCAACTTATAACTCCTCAGCCCCTCAGTACTTGGGTTCAAGTCCCAATAAGGGCTCAACTTTCAGGTGGAGAGGTGTAGTGTAGTGATTTTACCATACATACATCTTGGGTCTTCTGCCACCAATACCTGGATGTCACCAACATGACTTTAATCGTGTCAGTGCAATGTAACAAAAATGCAAAATGAACACTTAATAAACAAGCTACATAAAACAAACTATCAGACTGATAAGCACAAAGGCTCTCCCATTCACATTGTGCCTTTTACTAAAACACAACAACTTCTGCATCTATCTATATACGGGGACTGAGATATAAAAATAAATAAATTCGTACAAAACATATTTCCTAAGATTATTTTTTGTAGCGAAATTAGCAAACACTAAAATGACATTTGTACATTTTGTAAGGTTTACAAAAGCACTGGGACAATAACATGAACCCATCATCTGTTTGAAGTCTAGTTTTGCTCTGAAAGTCTCATTAACTCATGCTAATTTAACATCAGGAGGTTATATCTATTCTTCCAACCCATGATTTTGTTGTCAAAACACACAGCCATTCAGCTACAATATGAGGGACATAAAAATGCTTAGATGGAACTTCTAGCAATAACCTTGGAGCAACAAGACGTCACAAGATGAATATATCAAGATGATCGTCATAAATGATATCTGCTTAATCAGGGTTCTCATTTCTAGTGTGTTTGTTCTTGATTGGATGAAATTGGCAAACAGATTTCGGCAGATATTAATGAAAATGTTGTTGTATCAGGACGATACATGAGTTAATGAATATACAACATAAGAGACATTTAGAGTACACATTGTATTTCTAGAAGTACAACATGTTTTTATCAATATTTTCGCATAGTGCAGTTACTATAATCCCAAATGATGTTATTGTATTAAAACAAACTGTTTCAATTGTAACGTAGTTAAAAAAGTGAGAAAGAATTAAAAATAAATACAAACTAGAAGCAAACTGAAAGTAAAATATAGAAAAATGCACAAAGTAAATAATATATAAAACAGTTATGTTACAAAAAGGGGTAAATCTGATAATAGTTATGACAAAAAATATGCAGAGTGCCCCTGTTTGTGAGACTGCAGGTGGGGTAAATGGATTTGTCTCTTGGCAGACAAATGTTGCACAAAATGAGGAAAGAAGCACAATATTGGTACAGGTTTATTTACCCCAGTCACTTCCGCAGGTGTCTGGAAATAATAAACAAATATCAGACACACCACAACCTACATTGTCTCCAGTTCAATACATTTTATAGATCATTAACAGGCAGCATAGTATTGTAACAGGCAAAATATCATGAGATAATTTTACCCCATGTGGAATAAAATGCTGGAGAAGAAGGTTCATGGGACATTTACAGTTATTTTTTCCTTAAAAAAACATGAATACAAGAGGATTGACTAAATTAAGGAATATATACTATGTCAAGCACTTACAGTATGACTGCAAGCATTACTTTCTAAGCAACATATAATGTGTCTTATTTGAAAAGAGGTTAACAAAAATTAGCTGCTTTATATTGACGTCCAAATAACATTGTATTAATTGTGCTACAAGATTTTTTTTGAAACATTAAATATTATAAAAAAGCTTGTTGGAATGATTAGCTTTGACAGCTGAAATATGTTATATCAATAGTTCAATGTAGTCCACATAACACTATTGAAATGTATCATCACTGAAACAAGAGATAAATCAAAGACATGTCAACTGAAATTTTCTCTACATATAACAGTTTGCTAATTGCTACATATTCAGATATTACATAAGACAGAATACAACTGAAAACAGATCCTCAATGTCAAAGTTTATTCAATATAAATAGCCAAGTGAATACAGTCGAATATCGCTTATTCGAAGTTGTTGGAATCTGCTAATTTACTTGGATCAATGCATGGGTTTGAAATAATCCAAACTGCCTTCACTTACGAAATTTTCTGACTAGGAGTCACCATTTTGAATTATGTAATTCTGTGCTGGTAATGTGCAATGCAAGTAGCAATGTATAAACCATAATAATTTTAACAATGAAACATTAGATATTTATTTAAAAAACAATGAATTATTGAATAAGCATCATGCTTATTTTTTATCTTTTCAAGTAATAACAAATCAAAATCTAGGAATGTATGTATGAATCGTTGTCGAATATATGTGAACATGTTATCATTGTCAACAAACAGCATCATACATTACATAATAGTTACAAGCACTGTAGTATTAAGTCACATAGTATTAAATTGTAGCTGACTGAGTGTCCCCCAATTGCTGGACCCTTCTCTATATTGCTCAGCTTAAATTTCACACGGTATGCTTGCCATTTCTTAATTGAGATAACTGTGATATCAGTCAGCCTTTATACCTACCAACCCTAACAGTTGAGTTGAGACAAAGTGAAAACAAGTCAATCTTAAATTGGATTGTCACTCTGCTTAATTGATTATACATCATAAGTGATTGTCAAACTTATCAACACTTCATATGCAATGAAGAACTTCAACCAACCAATTAATGAAGCCAACCATCAATGTTACTTGAGTAACATCGCTGTTTGACTGGTGAAAATACACAACGGTTGACCGGTGACGTGATCGGGTTTTGGATAAGATGTCTGAAGATAGCATTAAAACGGTATGTTGGGAAGTAAAATTGACTTCGACAGACCAAATACTTCAAATAATGAATCTGCTTTGGACAACCCGAGTTTGAATAACCAAGGTTCGACTCATTACAGTTCTGGAAATAGTTTCATATTGGCAAGGTCTTAACATATTTTGATTTAAAGGAGCATCTTTAATTCAAAATTTAAATTTTCAACTCAGACCAGACTTAACTTTGTTAAGTCTTTTTTAGTGAAGACTCAAATTAACAACATAATGAAAAGGTACTTGTGAACTACAACCAATTATTTTGGTCAAGAATTATAACATGTTTCTAAATTCATAATTCTATCAATTACATGCATGGTAATAGTATACAACTGCCTGAGAGATGGCTACATCCTAAAAAAATATTCTATGGGACTGGACCAATCAGACAGTGGGGGGATTCTTGTGAACTTGGCCACTTGTTTCCAATTGACATATCTGACAGGGTAAGAATAGTAATAAAGACTGTGATTAGTCATTTTATATGATATACGAAGTTGTTTATGTATGGGAATTGTGCTGATAACAGATTATAAAGATTTTGATGAATATTAAAGAGTGCAATTCTTCTATAGACCAATACGTTAGTGCAGTGAAAAGACCATTAGCTCTTAGCCTGCTATTTGTGTATTTATAAGGCTTATAGTGTGTAGATCCAGATCAGCCAGCACATGCTGGGAGCTGTCTGATCAGCATCTTCACTATTTGCTGCTCAGTTTCTGTTTATAGGTATATCAACACATAACATAAATAATATTACAGCCAAAAAAAAACCCTGAGAATTTAGCAAGGTTTTTCAACACAACGTAGCAAGTGTTAGGGTGAGAGAACCTGTATTGCAGAATCATTTCCTGGTATCTAAGACACTATATATTGCTTATCCAATGACATGTGGTTATACACTGCATCACCAACAAATCTGAACATATTTGTGGATATTATCAAGTTCCAAGCCAACAGTTCATTGTTTATTGGAAATGACCCCTAACTGACTCAAGCGATTAGTCAATCACATTTATACTATAATGCTGGTAGTTATAAATACCTACATCTTAACAGATCAAGAAATATCTCCAGGAAATGTACATAAATTAAAACTAACTCAGTTTATCATGACTACGTAGCAAACAGAAATGCTTAGAACCTTTGAATGTGTAGCAAGATCAAGGCCTTGCTAACAAAATTACATGCTTACAATCCAGTCAAATTAGTAGTTTTAGAAGAACAACCAAATAAAATTAAAAAAGAGAATTAAAGGGTAATCTAAGGATTCATCCATACAATTTACTTTCAGTAAACTTTTTTCTTTAATCATTTACTGATAAATAAAATCTTAATCAAATCTGAAATATTTTCTTTATAACCCGATTTAAAAATAGACATAAAAATCTACTCTAATCAAACTAATATACCCTAATCATGCACATAGTTTACATTTCAAGAGGAAATCAGACACATTTAAACCAGCATGATGATTGACTCTAATCCATTTAGATCATGTTTATTATCCATTTATTAACAACAACAATTGATCCAATTGCAGGCAGTAATTACATGTCAGCAGTTTAAAGTAATTGCACACCTGGACCGATTCAAGAACACACCTGGCCAGTAAGTCTTCAGAATACAGATGTATCTTTAAAAAAGTGTAAACAAATCTCCACTAGTCTTTGAATTTTTGTTCTATTTATTGTATTTTTAGAAATCACTTGCTCATAAGGGTTAGGGTTAAAGTGCAGACCCAGATAAGCCCTGTCCTTATCCGTGTTATCTATTATGGGTCTGCTCTTTTTGCTTGTCTCTTGGAAAAAGTCCAGTCACCTTTACATGTAGATGAAAGATGATGACTAAGAGTTAGTATAGGAGCATAAACAATATGTTGAGGGATTTATTTCAACTGTATCATTCTAAATTGATGTTAAAATTGAATATATAATTGTTCTGTTTTAGCATGTTCCCTTCCAGACATAGAAAATATAAATGTATACAATTTATAAGAGCAATTATTTATTATTTATAGATGTCAAAAAGTAGTTAAATTTTTTCTAGCACATTGTCACAGATCAAATGCTGAACAATGAATTGAAGGAAAACAGTGTTTGGCTTTTTTTAGTCCTAATACAACCTTCATCTAATTTCTTGCAAATTCATTCCAAGTTGTTTGTTTTTTAAAATATTTTTTAAAATTTCAAGTGTTAAGATATCTTTTTTTTATGGTTACTGATTAATTTTAGCAAAAAATGTATACATTTGGGACAGATATTTCTGTCTTTTCTTGGTATGACCAGTCATCATATCTATTCAAAATTGTGTAAACAATTTTCTAAAAACAATACACACATTTATTTATTCAAATGGTTTTCCATTATATATCTAGCAGAAGTCCGTACCACGAAACCCTTGTGCCAACGGCATGCAGTTTTCCCATGCAAATACAGAAAAATGTTTCTAGAAACTAAGAGAAAATTGAATAAAAACAAACTCACTCAAGCAGACATGCAATGCCGAGGGCAATACATTACTGAAGTAAAGTTCCCCACTGCAAGTAAACACTCAGCCTGCTAAGAAATGCTTTGATCAAGCTTTGGGAAAAAGTGACAATCAAGATCAGATAGAGCTGTCAGATCAGCATCTACACAGTTTGCTGCTATGTCTTTACCATATGTTATGTTACCTATGCCAACAATATTTAATGTCAAGGAACTTGGTATGGGTTATTAAAAATATTGCAAGGTAAGAGTATACATGTAAATGTGTGACTAGGTGCAATCTGGGGGGCACAGTGACGAAACACAGACAAATCAATGGCTGCATTGTGACTGCAAGTTTCAGGCCAGGTCCTTCTTGAAGAAAGACAGCGAAATAATGTTTTGTCTGAATGCGAGAAACTTTAAGGAAAGTGCAGTGGTAAGTGTAGGGAGTATAATATTTCCATTGAGAAATTTAGAACACCATTGTTGGGAAACAGATAAAAATAATTGCTTCAACTAAATAAAATAAAGTTTAATTTCAGCTGAGAATGCTATTACAATAGGGAGACTAACCTTTGCTGAAAAGAAATTGTCTTTATACTGTAAGTGGGACTAATTTAGAAATGTATGTACAACTGCAAGGAGGTTTTCTGTTCAGTTAGTGTCTTAGAATAGCTTAAACTGTTATGAAAACAGGAGTTAACCTGAATTACAGATCATGTCAAGTTTGTTTCCAGCATTACCAATTAAATATCCTTTAAGCTTATTCAGACGCAGACTGATTAATTAATGAGTCAAATAAGGCCATTTAAAAAAACACACCATCAAATCACTTCTTTTTCTTAGTTTAATGTTTCTGGTACATTTAATAGTAGTTGCTAGAAAGTGTTTAATAAGTAACAACATAAAGTCCAATAATTATTAAATATTTGGAAAAAAAAAGGACAGAAAAATACTTCAAGACCACTGTACAATGTGATGTCAAATGTTTCAATAGTGCTGCAATATATGTTGATATATGAGATGTATTTTACAGAATATTATACAAATATATATTCAACATTATGAACACAAGCACAACACCAAATGCATGCAAAACAATACAACAATGGACCTTAATGAACCCAAAATGATATAAAGAACTACCAATGTCTTTATAATAAACTCCTAAAATTATGGATAGTTCAGGACTTGACTAATAAAACACTCTTTTATTCAGAAATGTGAATCTAATGCTACTTATTAGCAGCTTACTTTTGTCCCCCAAGGTTATAACCATTGCAATCTACCATTTATCCTTTTTAATGAGGTTAGAGATAAGACAACTCAGACATCTAACATATCGACTCCCCTGAAACTCCTACCATGAATCAAATGTTCCACATTGAACCCTTATCATCGGGTATTTGTTAATTACCAGTGATAATGTCTTCTAACCTTATAACATTATATAAGCAGCATAACAAGTCATATTATTTGACACTCAGCAGCAAAAAGTGCAGATTTAGATCAGACCTCTTAGCAGGATGCTGGCCGATGTGGATCTTCACTATTTAACTAAGCCTTATCAATGTGGTTCAAAGATAAGAGTTTATTTAATTTTCCCAATGGAAATGTGGCAAGTTGTAAATTTTAATTTCTTAATTATTTCAAGATAAAGTTACAACATCAATCATGCACCATAAGTACTGAAAAGTGTCGATAGCTGACAAACAAAACTTCAAAAAACATGATGAACTAAAACCAAACTTAGAATAAGTACATGCAAAAGAAAGGTAGAGGAACTGAGCTTTCCAAATAATTAACAAAACATGAAAGTGAATGAGTGAATGAACAAGGCAGTTAAGTTCCTGACAACGAGAACATGTAGATGGCATAGTGCCTTGATTTGGCGTCACATGCTTGCGTCAAGGCAGCACCAAGCTATACAACGTACCGTAAATGCTCTAACAGTCGCCGAGTATCGGTTAAAAGGTGATTCTCCAACATACACTGGGAATAGCCCCCAGCTGAAATAAACAAAATGGGTCACACATAGAATAGGTTTAAGTGTCCAATGTTCAGATAATGCTGACATATCATATTTTTATCTAAGGTAAGAAGAAAGTCAATCCAGTTCTAAGTTGTTTTTGTATTTTACAGGCATTTTTTGCATAAAAAGCACTTCTTTCATATTAAAATACCATTGAAAAACCATTACATTATCAATGTATTGTTAAGTATAATAACAAACATACAATAAAACAGATCTATCAATTAGTTGGTCTCTCCCAAGAAAGCAAGCCAACTGTCAAAACTAGTACTTTGTTTCATTAAACTGGTATATATATTATTAAAATGATTTATTCAATAGGATTTTCCTTTTGCATGAAAATGAATGGAAATTTCTACATGAGTGCCCTGTTCAACTAAACCAATGAGATTAATGCTTACATACACTCATAATAACAAAATATATCACTAAAGAACCAAAACATACACATGGCACAATATTCTGAAGTAAATATTGAAACATGCCATGAAAAAATCCCCAGCCATTCCTCTTTTGTTCCCCTAATGCTCAGCCATATTTCTAATACTCTAGACGACTTCATATAATTCACACAATTCTATTTAGCAGAAAGCAATGACTTAACTTATACATTATGCATACCAAGACATTCTTAGTAGCAATAATAAAGGAAGTCAACACTACTACATTAATGAATATTTTTCTTTATCCCTGTAAAAAACATTAACGTCATAGTCTCATAAAGACAAAATGATCAAACTTCTGCAAAAATGTATATCCAGATGTCCATATTGGCTATTTACCTCTAGCTGATCAGACACTGCACTTTTTGCTTAGGTTTTGAGTAATTTTGCAAAGTAAACTTTGCATGAAGCTGCAAAGAACATAGAATGGATGTGGTATTGGTTATCTGCCAGGAAATATGGCAGAGTAAGGATAATATTGGGATAGTGGAATATAAAATAGGCAATTATATGCAAAATAAAGTCTTGCCTTGCTACATTTGTTAATAACCCAACCTAATATTGAATTATCTACTTACATCAATGTGATATAATGCCTCAGTATATATGCTGACAAACACTGAGCTTCAAATAGTGAAGATGCTGATCAGCCAACTCCCAGCAGAGAACTGATAGATCAGCCAACTCCTGGATGATCAGCCAACTCCCAGCAGAGAACTGATAGATCAGCCAACTCCTGGATGATCAGTCAACTCCCAGCAGAGAACAGGCTGATCAGCCAACTCCTGGATGATCAGCCAACTCCCAGCAGAGAAGTTACAAATTAGTCTACTCCTGGATGATCAGTCAACTCCTGGCTGATCAGCCAACTCCCAGCAGAAAACTGGATGATCAGCCAACTCCCAGCAGTGAACTGACTAATCAGCCAACTCCTGGATGATCAGCCAACTCCCAGCAGAAAACTGGATGATCAGCCAACTCCCAGCAGTGAACTGACTGATCAGCCAACTCCTGGATGATCAGCCAACACCCAGCAGAGAACTGGATGATCAGCCAACTCCTGGATGATCAGCCAACACCCAGCAGAGAACTGGTTGATCAGCCAACTCCCAGCAGTGAACTGTCTGATCAGCCAACTCCTGGATGATCAGCCAACTCCCAGCAGAGAACTGGTTGATCAGCCAACTCCCAGCAGTGAACTGACTGATCATCCAACTCCTGGATGATCAGCCAACTCCTGGATGATCAGCCAACACCCAGCAGAGAACTGGTTGATCAGCCAACTCCCAGCAGAGAACTGGTTGATCAGCCAACTCCTGGATGATCAGCCAACACCCAGCAGACAACTGGTTGATCAGCCAACTCCCTAGTCTGGATCTTCAATTTTTCTGTTATATCCATACACGGCATACAGGCTTAGCAGGCTAGGAAGTAAGTATGAGAATATATCGACTCTGCAAAGTAGAAGTTCACATGAAAACAATAACATTAAAATTAACAACAGGGGAGACAAAATGAAAAGAGTTTCTACCAAATACTTTAATGATAAAATATAATCTTTGCTATTACAGTCTGACTGTCATGTACAGGGATTGGGCACATTTTAAATAAGGACATTATTCTAAGTTAAAAATCAAATCTCTAAATCTATACCATGCTTAGGACATTCATTATAGTCATACAAGAAAAAGAAAAAAAGAAATCGGACAGTTTACATACAGTTCATAATTAACTTTTATGAGCATTATATTAACAATTCAAATGAATAATATAACGGGCACAAACAATATCATTCATAACATTGTAGTGAACTTACTTATATTTTTTCAGGTTGTTCAAAAGTACATGATAATAAAATGATAAATAAATACTAATTTTATTAAGCGTAATCTGTTCTGACTTGCACATGGGTTTACTATCTATTCAATAACCTCATTTCACTTGCAGATAACCAGAAAAGATCTACAGTTGGAGAACTTCTGCATCTAAATCATCATAAATATTACAAGTGTATCATTCATAAACTTTCCATGACCAATTTACCACAGCCCTCCACAGCTAAGGTTTCTACGACCAATTTACCACAGCCCTCCACAGCTAAGGTTTCTACGACCAATTTACCACAGCCCTCCACAGCTAAGGTTTCTATGCTGCTAATACCCAAACCCCAGCAATGGAGACACCAAGGTAATAACAAATTAAGAAAATTAATCCCAAGAACCCACGATTGCTCAACCAGTCAGAGGAACCTAGAGAATTCTGAGTAAATGGAGTTCATGAGCAGGGAAAATAACTCTGCTTTGTCGGTAATATCTACCTGCATAATAACTGCTAGTCAATTAGACTCATAATTCACATTTTGACGGTTGCATAGCCAGTAATGTTGGTGGCTGTGATAATGTGAGGCCACTGCTCCATGTTAGGAAACAAATATGTCATTAATCCTTAAGATAGCCATGAGCCTTCACAGGGACATTACAGTTAATCAAATTTGCAAAATAAAATAATAATAAAAAAAATGTAAAAGAAAAAAAAACACTTATCATCATAGACATGCATTTAATAGAAATAAAGTTAATTAAGGTAAATAATTAACAAAAAAAGAATAATATTGATTTCTGATCTTAAAAAAGTCCAAATTAATTGTCTGTCAAAACCAATGTTATACAGAATTTTTCTCATGAACTTCATAATACATGTACTTCATGATAAGTAAATTGATCAAATGCAACATAATGCCATGTTGATCAAAATGTGTCTTTAATTGTACACTGTATATGAACAAAGAGACTGCACCTAGCTGAGTATGACATAAAACATAATCCAGGTGAGTCAAGGCAGAAACAACATTTTCCTTCAGCTGAAAAATTACAAAGCTCATAAGCAATAAAGTGTATCAACCCACATCTTTGATAACAGAATGAAATGGACAGCTTAAAACTGAAAGTCATTTTTTAATGAATCGTAAATCTGACTATGATGAAAGCAGCAAGGGTAAGCCAATAGTCCTATTATCTCTAAAAGGCTGCCTCCCCATTTTATGACCAGGCGGAAATCAAAAGATATGATAATACAGTGTGCACTTGTTAACATCTTGGTTGCTCCAGGTTGAGTAGAGTCTGGAGTAGCGAGGTAGGAATATGAGTCAAAAGGACTTACACTGAAGCAGCTCAATCCTTCAGATCTGAAGGATGTATTGAGTGAATCTATAATCCCCTGATAAATCAGCATGTTTCCCACATCAACACTTATTGTTGAGAATATATATAGCACTTTCTGAAGTTGAAATGCACAGTATAGCATTCTGAAGAGCATCTAACATGTGTAATATAGTACCATGTCCTGTCAAAATGTAGAATATAATTCTTTTTATCCTGTTCTGTCATACTATCTAACTAAACTTTATTTAACTCCCTACATCAAGTAAGTAATCATAAAGGGAAATAAATTATATTTTCTTGAGCAAACACATATATATTAATTAACCATCATGCTAAAGATCAAAATGTCAATGACATATTGACCACAAACCCCAAACCATGTTATCAACAGCAAAAACTCTACAATATGGCCAATGAAAATACCCCCAGCAAAAAATTATTATGCTTTGTTATACTTGGTTTGTTGTAATTACAGCGTACAAATGGCCAAAAACAAATTACTCCTAAATCTATAAATGAGCTTAATCCAAGTGAAATGTTTTTGTAGTCCATGGTGGTAAAACAAGAAAGAAAAACAACAGCATTCAGTACCACAAGAACCATCTGTTTCTGCAGAAAGGATGCAGCTAATGCACAAGTTATCAAATGTTTTCACTAGCCATAATTCACCCACACATTAGCCAATTAATTTGAAACAGATGGTGATGAGATAATTTAGAAAAAAACCCATAAAAACATAATAAATAGATTTACAAAATCTTATTTATTACAGAAATACAGAAACAAAAACAGAAACAAACCTAATTTAAAACAAAAATTTCTTCTTATAAAATGTTGTTACACTGTATATAGTGGGTGGCTTAAGAATATGACCTGTTTTTACTGATTAATTAAATTCAAGTGGCAAATTATAGTAATGCAAAAATCTTAAGACATGGCAGAAGTATTATGCTAAGACTGGTAAATATCTTTACATCAATATTAATTCCAGGGATTCTGTTGACTTGGAATAAAACAAGCTATGAATTGACTTAAATTTTCCTTAAATTCAGGTTGCCATTCATTTTCCTGGCTAGTGGTAATCTTTCAGCATATTTCAACCCTCACATTACCATTATTGCCAACATTAAAACATATAATCTTGAAATAGGTGATGTTTCTTACTCTTGTTGTTTTTATCATATCTTACAAATTTATCAGTGTTATTTCAACCCTTTTGCTGTATACATTACCTTGCATTCAACTGATGTCATCATTTTGTAATTTTCATTCTACCTTATTTTAAATGGGTTTGTTGTGCACTATTTCCTAGCTCTGATACCAATTTTAACCATGATCTTGGATTACATTTTTTTTCTCCTGAAGTTGGAGCTATTTCTTGCTGAAAATAATTTAAATCAGAATAAATATGGCTATACCCTTTCTATGAAGCATGCCAGTATAGTTTTATCATGTTAATTTATTTGTTTAGTAGTGCACATGTATAAATGTGTATATACCATCAACTTTTATACTCTAGTTCGAAGGTAATGTATTGCTTACTTATAATAATAGGCCTAAAGGGAAAATTAGTTTTGAGACCCACAGAGGAGAATGGATTTAACTAACTGTGCAACGTTAAATGAAGTTGTTTTTAATATTAACAAGAGAGGCTACGAATGGCCCTTTATTGCTCACCTGAGGATACAGGCTTTTAGTAGGCTCGATATTGACGTCAAGTAATTAAGAGTTATTTACTTTAGAAATCTTTGGTGAAGATTGGACCATTAGTCTGGTCCACTGGGCTCATAAAATTTTCTAGAATTTAACCAAGTGTCCTACTGAATCCATGTGACCCACTAAAAAGATATCTAAGATTTCATACTGGCAAACATTCTGGCCAAGTTTGGTGGAGAGTGTCTCATCAACAGGGACTCTAGTGTGTTCACAAGCTTTTTCTAAAATTTGACCTAGTTACCTACTTTTTGACCCCAAGTGACCTAATAACTAAGTAATCCAAGATTTCTTTCAGACAAATATTCTGACCAAAATTGATGAAGATTGGATAAAAACTGTAGCCTCATGCGTGTTCACAAGCAACATTGCTGATGCCAGATGACAGATTAAGGGGTATCAGAAAAGCTCACATAGAGCTTGTGCTCAGGTAAGCTAAAAATGTAGTGTGCCAATGGTTAGCTAACATCATTTTTGTGACCAACTAGCTGGTTTTATTAACAAGTAAACTACAACTGGTTGTATAAGTTGATACACAGACTCAATATTATAGCTACCAGTAATCTGTTAAAAGCCCCTAGGCATGAAGTAGGAGTTAGATGTTAGACTTTCAGTAATCCTTCTTTGAGACAGCATAGAGTTTTTTAGCTTACAGAAGTATAAAATGTCAGCTCATGTGATTGGTCCTACAAAAAGGCTGCTAAAATCTATACAACAGACTGCAGACAATGTGTTGTCAGAACTTACAAAACCTATTAACTTATATAGGGAGCTTTGTCTAGTCCAACTAACATGAGACGGTAATGGAACTATATGTCCCCATCTCATAGAAAATGGTTAATAATTCTTAAATGATAAGCAAATAAAAATGAGCATTAAGAATTTGTATTGGTTTGAAAATGCTCTATTAATCAAACTTTAGCTTGCATACAATATTAGTCAGATTGAGTATACATGTACAATTCACACTTTGTATGAACTAGGTTACATTCTAAAAAAAATGAAGAGCCATAGCAATGAGGCTGGCTGAATCAGAACAAATAGGTCTTGTCCTTTTTAAGTTAAAAGTTATTTTGTTTAAATTTTTATTTTATTCCTTCAATTTCTCTTTTAGCTTACAACTATCTTTAATATGTTCTATTTTGGTACTATCTGTTACCATTTTCAACCATGTAACTCTGAAGGTTCCAATCCAATTCTGATAACAGAGTGTCCCCTGACAATTCACATCAATTCTTCACAATCCTTTTTGATAGTGTAACTTGACATTAAAATGTATCTTTGACACAAAACAGAATCTAGATGACACAATAAAATGTAGGGTCAGTTGTGTATAATTCAGTTATTTATTCTTTTTGGGGGGTCACTATCCCTGCCTGAAGGTCTCTCCCCACAATTAATAACTACCTTACAACTCATACCACATTATTCTTCAAGCCACAAACAAAAGTAAGTGTGAAACAAATCATTTTGGAAGGGCAAATGTAACACAAAATCTTGTAAAACAAAGAGAAAAAAGAAACCATGGGAAAATATCTGTGGAAAGCTTGAAATAACACCAGCCTTGTAATAGGTCACTAGAGACTGAAACATAAGTAACATGTTGGACAAGAAGCCAATGACCCCAAGTGTCAGCAGTGTACTGTAGAGTGAAGCCACTAACTAGCCTAGTAAATCCTTTCATGCAAGTCTGAAATTCTAAACTTGCCTTGTAAATCCTTTCACTGACTGCTACACTAGCCTTGTAGTAAGATAATATAGAAGATAATATGACAAGGTCCTATGACCATAGGAACATACATTAAAATTTGAAAAGTCACAGGACCAAGGTACTAACATGCCAGTAAAACATAAAAAGTTACAATAAAACTTTTCTGTCTTGATTTTAAATTATATTGTGCAGTGACCAATTATGATCATTATAGTGCAATCCAGCTATCTGGTGGTAGAACCAAAGGCACACTGCAAGTCAGCGGGAAGACCCTCCCACATAATTCCTTTGCCCAGAATCCATGTGGTGAGAGGCTAAGCAGTCCGAGGAGTTACTTTTTAATTAGTGGCACCACCAACAAAATAAAACATTTAATGAAATAGAGCAAACCTAACATGCAATCCCCACCTTGGAATGGTTAGTAGGCAAAAGAGCTGACTAGGGTGTTTCAACCAGTTTTGCAGAGCTCAAAAGCAAGCTATGAAAAGAAAACTGATCTATTTGAAACAGAACAATCCAACTGATGATGTATTCTAAGAGTTAAGTTATGATGTCATTAAAAAGAAAGTAGTGATGCAGTTAAAAATCGTGTCCATATTGTATTAGAAATACACAAAATTCTTGATTGTAAAGAAAAAGTGAAATGTCTGTGTCAAGGACAAAATGATCAGAAAAGAAGTGTCAATGATTGCTGCATCCTCTTCATGTGGAGATGGAATTTGAAGTTCCAAAGTCCAATGTACGACTAAGGAAAATACACATTACAATCCTGATAGGAAATGAAAATGATAGTTTAAGTAAAGGTCAAGTCTTGGCCTTAATCAGGAGGGTTCAAAAGGCCTATGTCATGATCAGACTGAATCTTATATATCTCTAGACTCGTTATGCAGCTTATCTAATACTGTGCTTCAGTAATCACTGCTGTCAACTGACCATAGATAAGATCTTGCTTGTGTATACAATACAATAAAATCAAAGAAATTTTTGTATGTTAACATTTCTCAGACTTTATTATTACAAAAAAACGTTAATGCTATAATATTTTTAAAAAATGTATCAAAATATACGATAATAATCTTGTTCACATATTGTTTATCAAGCCCTATGTCCTTTTTCCTTTCTTGTTGGCAGAGGTTACTGTGATCAATGACAAGTGATCTAGGCATGCAGACTGATCAGTCCTATCCAATATTACCTGATGAGACAACACTGAGTTAACAGTAAGCAGGTAAATCAATTAACCCTCTAATGTACCTATTCCATAATGTTAAAACAATGTGGGCAAAGGGAGGAAGTTTATTTCTCTTTATTTTAACCAAACATCTTCATATCATCACCTTACCGTGAGCCTGCCACCTGTTCAAATAATCTACGATGCTAATGAGCAACAGTTGCTTGATGCTTGGAAATTATTTTTGGCTCTGGACATTTGTTAACTTCTATTTAGTGTGTGAATAATTATGTATGTTTTCAAAGGTTAATTTTAGCCAGGTGTCGGACCTCAATTACAGGTAATAACTAGTGGGCAGGGTTACAAATTATGAGTTAAATTGGAAAAAACATAACAGTTTTGAGTGCTTCAAGATGTGTATAGTCTAATTAGTTGGTCTAATTGCTGTCGAGGTGTTCACGTAGTTCATTTTGATATATACCAATTTTTAAGGTGATAAGAGATCAGTATGGCCACCTGTTAAGTTAAACGTGTTGATAAATTTAGTTCTGCTGTACACTTACAGATGTAATGATTCTTTTTTTTTATGATCTCATGTTATTGTAGAAACAGTTGATGACCAGTTTCACTTTGATGAACATTTAAATTTAAAAAAAAAACTGTTTCAAACTTGAAATGGAATAATGTAGTTGAAGCAATTTTTTTCAGTAAGATTCCTGTGATTAAATTTGTTTAAAAACTAGCAATATATGGATAGTTCCATCTTAAATTGTTAATTTTATCATCATTTTTTTTCAAAAGTAAGATCATTAAGTACTTGCCTTTCCCTTTCAGGCGTTAACCATAGCCTCATTGTTTTTTTATGCCAAAACTTCTCTTTCTGTACAAGTGTAATTTCTTTTCAAAACAATCACAAGAAAACTATTACACCAGCAAATGGGAGTATACAATGTTCACAAACAAATCCATTATTTCTGTTAGGGCCTTTACAGTACGTTCTGTATTATTTTAAGTATTTGATCTTAACAATTTTGATAATAAACCTGACAACCTTTAACTGAGCATAAACCATTAGATGATATTTTTGAGCCTTTTCCAAATATAACATTTGCCATCAACTAGCAAAAGAGGAAAGATAAAAGGTGGCTGGGTGGAAATGGTGTCTGACAATGGATGCCCCATGCAACAGTTAGTTTTTTGATGGAGGCTGGTTTGTTTGAAGCAGTACCACTGAGAGTCGAGAAAGTGAAGGGAGATACAAGCCTCTTTGATTACTTATGCTATAAACCTTTACATGCTACTAAGTCTTACATACTAGTAACTGTTAATGGTCAATTCTTAGAAATTTACTAACCATTAAACGAGTAGTTAAAAATTACCATTGACATAGGCTTAGTCACAAAGAGTGTAGATCCTGATCAGACATCTTGCAACAGAAACAGGTTGATCTTGATCTACACTATGAGCCTTAACCTGTTCACGTCTTGATCTACAATATGACCCTTAACCTGTTCATGTCTTGATCTACACTATGAGCCTTAACCTGTTCACGTCTTGATCTACACTATGAGCCTTAACCTGTTCATGTCTTGATCTACACAATGAGCCTTATCCTGTTCATGTCTTGATCTACACAATGAGCCTTAACCTGTTCATGTCTTGATCTACACAATGAGCCTTAACCTGTTCATGTCTTGATCTACACTATGAGCTTTAACCTGTTCATATCTTGATCTACACTATGAGCCTTAACCTGTATATGTCTTGATCTACACTATGAGTCTTAACCTGTTCATGTCTTGATCTACACTATGAGCCTTAACCTGTTCATATCTTGATCTATACTATGAGCTTTAACCTGTTCATATCTTGATCTACACTATGAGCCTTAACCTGTTCATATCTTGATCTACACTATGAGCCTTAACCTGTTCATGTCTTGATCTACACTATGAGCCTTAACCTGTTCATGTCTTGATCTACACTATGAGCCTTAACCTGTACATGTCTTGATCTACACTATGAGCCTTATCCTGTTCATGTCTTGATCTACACAATGAGCCTTAACCTGTTCATGTCTTGATCTACACAATGAGCCTTATCCTGTTCATATCTTGATCTACACTATGAGCCTGAACCTGTTCGTATCTTGATCTACACTATGAGCTTTAACCTGTTCATATCTTGATCTACACTATGAGCCTAAACCTGTTCATGTCTTGATCTACACTATGAGCCTTAACCTGTTCATGTCTTGATCTACACTATGAGCCTTAATCTGTTCATGTCTTGATCTACACAATGAGCCTTAACCTGTTCATGTCTTGATCTACACAATGAGCCTTATCCTGTTCATGTCTTGATCTACACAATGAGCCTTAACCTGTTCATGTCTTGATCTACACAATGAGCCTTAACCTGTTCATGTCTTGATCTACACTATGAGCCTTATCCTGTTCATATCTTGATCTACACTATGAGCCTGAACCTGTTCGTATCTTGATCTACACTTTGAGCTTTAACCTGTTCATATCTTGATCTACACTATGAGCCTTAACCTGTTCATGTCTTGATCTACACTATGAGCCTTAACCTGTTCATGTCTTGATCTACACTTTGAGCCTTAACCTGTTCGTATCTTGATCTACACTATGAGCTTTAACCTGTTCATATCTTGATCTACACTATGAGCCTTAACCTGTTCATATATTGATCTACACTATGAGCCTTAACCTGTTCATGTCTTGATCTACACTATGAGCCTTAACCTGTTCATGTCTTGATTTACACTATGAGCCTTAACCTGTTCATGTCTTGATCTACACTTTGAGCCTTATCCTGTTCATGTCTTGATCTACACAATGAGCCTTATCCTGTTCATGTCTTGATCTACACTATGAGCCATAACCTGTTCTTGTCTTGATCTACACTATGAGCCTTATCCTGTTCATGTCTTGATCTACACTATGAGCCTTAACCTGTTCATGTCTTGATCTACACAATGAGCCTTATCCTGTTCATGTCTTGATCTACACAATGAGCATTATCCTGTTCATGTCTTGATCTACACTATGAGCCATAACCTGTTCTTGTCTTGATCTACACTATGAGCCTTATCCTGTTCATGTCTTGATCTACACAATGAGCCTTATCCTGTTCATGTCTTGATCTACACTATGAGCCATAACCTGTTCTTGTCTTGATCTACACTATGAGCCTTATCCTGTTCATGTCTTGATCTACACTATGAGCCTTAACCTGTTCATGTCTTGATCTACACAATGAGCCTTATCCTGTTCATGTCTTGATCTACACTATGAGCCTTATCCTGTTCATATCTTGATCTACACTATGAGCCTTAACCTGTTCATGTCTTGATCTACACAATGAGCCTTATCCTGTTCATGTCTTGATCTACACAATGAGCCTTATCCTGTTCATGTCTTGATCTACACAATGAGCCTTATCCTGTTCATGTCTTGATCTACACAATGAGCCTTAACCTGTTCATGTCTTGATCTACACAATGAGCCTTATCCTGTTCATGTCTTGATCTACACTATGAGCCTTATCCTGTTCATGTCTTGATCTACACTATGAGCCTGAACCTGTCCATGTCTTGATCTACACTATGAGCCTGAATCTGTTCATGTCTTGATCTACACTATGAACCATAACCAGTTCATGTCTTTATCTACACTATGAGCCTGAACCTGTTTATGTCTTGATCTACACTATGAGCCTTAACCTGTTCATGTCTTGATCTACACTATGAGCCTTAACCTGTTCATATCTTGATCTACACTATGAGCCTTAACCTGTTCATGTTTTGATCTACACTATGAGCCTTAACCTGTTCATGTCTTGATCTACACTATAAGCCTTAACCTGTTTATGTCTTGATCTACACTATGAGCCTAAACCTGTTCATGTCTTGATCTACACTATGAGCCTGAACCTGTTCATGTCCTGTCAAGCAGGAGAAGAGGCTATGATAACCTTGAGATGGGTGGTTTCATGCCTCCTTAGCAAAGTCAGTCATCATCAGCTTTGTTTTTACACATCTGACACAGTGTAATCAGCCAGAAAAAAATACAGTTTTCTAAAAACAGAGAATGCAGGTATTAAAGCAGGTCATACAGATTTACCCAGAGATAACATGGGGGGCTTAAATATTCATTTGAATGTTGTTGGGTGCTGGGGAGGTGTTCTTAGCAAAATGTTAACATGTGCTTGCGACAATCCTTTAAGACAGAGATTTTGGAATAGACTTCTTTGATAAAGACTGCCAACATCAAAAGGTAAAACTGTATGATGATTTATAAAATGATAAAGAATAACAAATGTGCATCTGATTTAAATTGAACTTTTAAATAAGTTGTGCAGAAGGCATTTAAAGAAATCCAGATACAATAATATTTTAATAAATGTATTTTTAAATTCAGTAAAAATAAAAAACAAACATATATAGAATGTAAAGCAAGCATAAAATATTTACATTTTTAGAATAAAGAAATAAAATATATGACACTAGAGCATCAGAAGACAATATACATTGCATTTTAGTCCTTTCTCAACATTTTTATACATAAAAGAAAGTGATCAACTAAACAGACTATATGAAGTCTCAAAAGAGAATTTGATTTGACTGGATTGGGAGAAATCTTAGGAAAAAGAAAACAAGGTTCCATCATCCATTTAGGTGACAAATACCTCATCCAGACTGAAAAATTGTGAAGCTCTAAAAATATTAGCCTGGCAGAACAATAACACACACTAACAATGCTTGTTGGCATAGATATCAGACTAATATACCATACATCAGGGACCTTTCATTCAATAAAGAGGTTCAGAGGAAGTGTTGTACTCAAAATGAAGATGTAGATGACAACCAAGAAAATATGGCATAGAAAAATGGCTGCAAGATTATTGATAATGTAGCAAGTGATACATTTTCATAAATACATTCAAAAATTATACAGCCAATATCAGGAGCAAATATGTTAAAAACCATATTTGTTGCTATAGTTGGTTTAATGTGCATCTACATGATTTGGTACTTTAGAGATAATAAAACATGGTGAAAACAGGGTGAAGATGTATCAGCCTATTTAGAAAACATTAACGGCAACAGTTTCTAAGTTGTTTTATAGCAACATAAAACTAGTTTTTGTTAAATGGAGTAACAAAAGATGTCAGCAATACTTTGTGTCACATTCCAAGCATAAAATATGCATGCCCTGATGCTGTAAACTAATGTAAATATTAGACATTAGACTATAAAAACCTTATGTAAAGGTAAAGGAAAGTCGTACTCTTCATTCTTAATCTGCTAAGCATGTATTAAGACCACTTAGGTAGACAGTGTTGATCCAGATCACCTATTTCACTGCTGTCTGATAAAAATCTGCACCAATTGCTGCCAACAATGTCTATCCATATTCACTGGTAAATGTAGAAAATGACTTGAAATTAATAAATTGGCATACAAAGATTTAACATATCAGAGTGCCTGGAATGGTTAAGCAGGACGTGCAACAACTTATAATATCATAATCCATTAGATTAGGCTATACATAAAGCATGATCTGCTTGGAATACATTTGACATTTGCATAAAACTTTCAAACAAAATGACCAACATTGTCCAAACATGGATGTAAATGCATATCATTACAAAGGCTGACTGGATTCAAGGCAAAAGAAATGGAATGTAAATTGAAAACATTAAATGTAGGGTAACATGTTCATATATTATTTAGAAATGCAGACATTTTCGAAACATTTATGTACATCCTTGCAGAGACTGCCTTGCCTTGATACAAATCAAGAATTTAAATTTAGCTTCAATAAATGAATAATGCATTGAACCCATTTTTGCAGAGATGTTTTTGCCAATCAAGGATGCCTCACATATTAAAATATGTGAAAGTTTGTTGTGTTGAAGAATTCATGAATTACAATGTACATGTTATAAATGATTTGCATCCTTCTGCTTGAATATATTTTGTAAGGTCTAGAAAATAAATTCTTCAAACAAGTTGAATAAAAAACAATTGCTTAAGACAATAATTAATGAGACAATGGCCATACTTATCAGTTAATTTGTTAATTGCATTACAACTTTCCTACATAATTATGTTGTATACAACTCTTAACTTTTTAAGTGCTAACATAATGGATCCTTTGTCTTAAGTCTTCTTGCAAAGAGATGGAGATATAAATTAAACAACAGTTAAAATGAAATGAAGCTAGAAAATGAAAAAAGCAAAAAAAAACACAACACAAGTATACAAAACACATGTTCATTAAAGTTGTTAACGGCATTAAAATTATTCTAAAATGCTATCAGTTGTATGCCATGTTCAAAAGAGTAAGACATTAGATGTGAGCTATGCTTGATGTGTTTATGGTGTAAGGATTTGATGTAATGATGTGCATGATATGCTTCTTCACACTTATGTAATTACAGCCATGAAAAAGAAACTGGAATGTGCATTAGGACTCCCACTTAATTCTCTAGATACATTTAAAGAGTCAGCAGAGTAATGCACATGCAGTCACTTGGGTATGAATGGTACATAGAATAGACAGCTTTAGGTCAAGGATATCCTTCACTGCTGACCAATTATTGTGACATATTACTATGATAGCATGAAAAGGATTCAGTTCTATACCTATAAGTATGGCACACTGATGATTAAGATCCAAATAACATTGTTCTTATGTTTGTTGTTTATTTGCTTCAGGGCACTATAGAATCACATATGGACTGACAGTTATATTGCTGGCAACTGTTTTAGGATTTACTATTTGAGAACATGGTGCAGGTTCTAATATAAATGCTGGCAATTAAGGTATTTGTTGGTGACAATCTTGGTGTTTCTTTCTGGACAATCACTATGTCATTTCTTGCAGATATTATTTTCCTTTTTTGTTACATTGCACTTACACCATTATGATCATATTGGCAACGTCCAGCAAATTATTGGTGGAGGAAGACTTATATCTGGATGGAACCACTGGCACACCACAGCTTAGCTGTAAAAACTTCCCACATGAAAGTTCTTGCAGTGACTGGGACTAGAACCCATGTCAGAAGGGTCTGAGGAGTTACAAGTCAGTGACTCTAACCACTTGGGCCTGGGTGCCCCTTTATTGCACATTGTATTGTCTTGTTTGTGTAACCATACATACATGGTTTATCATTGAAAGCTAACAAACGTAACAGAAGGGCATGCATGGAACAAAAACAATAATTGGAAACAGATTAACACAAAATGTTTCCTCATCAAAACAATAAGAATTGTTTTCATTTATTAGGTCAAATGTGGTAGAAAAAAAATAGATCTTTTTCTCAGACGTAAGGGCAGGGTGGCTTAACTTTGTCATTTTGTAGCTTAACCAAGAAAATTGGACATTCCAACAGTCATACTAGAAGAACAAAGGATTAATGTCAGGGTCTTATGTCATTTAGGAATGAACACAACCATAATTCATCATACTCCAGCACAGAACCTTAGGCTCATATACTTTAAAGGTGATTTAGACTGAAGGCAACTGACTTAAAATCATCTGCAAAATTTAAAGGTGTTCCAGATCTATAAACAATGAACTAAATGACCAGTTCAATAATCCGCAGTATCATTTGGAGATGTGTCTAGCTCAGATGTGGAGGTTTTAGGCATCTGAGAAATTGAAATATCTATACCCCTATGAGCTGGTTATCACATATAAGCTAAGTATGAAGGTAGTTGAGAAATGACTGATTATTGCTGACTGCCTTACAGATGTTGGGCCATGATAGAAGCAAGATGGATGGAGAATTCTCTAGCACTAAATTAAGTGAAAGGCTATCCAGCAGTAAATTAAAGCCAAGGTTAGGCTAATATAGCTGTCTATCTTAATAGATTTTAACACATAACGGGACCATTTTTCAACCTCCCTGAAATCCTATATACTGGAGGAGTAGTAAGGTATTTCAGAGGGATATACATCCCCCATAGAAGTTTGTGAACATGTTGGTTTGTTAACTCATGGCCTGTTACATATAATTTTATCAATTTTAGTCAAATAGTGTTCTGGGAGCTGTCTGATCAGGATCTGTTCTATCTGCTGCAGCATCTGTAGCAATATATCTTGTTACCTTTTTATGTTGTTGTTAGCAAATAATTAACATTTTATATTGCTTGTTAATAGATGTAGCATAATAGGGTTAACAAAATCAACATCTTCCTGGTCATATCCAGACTATATCAATTTGCTACATATATGGTGCTGCAACCTCTGTGATATGATTTGATAACATCTTATTATACTTATACATTGGTGAAATTCATGTTAACAAATATGAGCCATGTGATAAATAATGCCGCAAATTGTTTTTGTTTGTTTGTTTGTTTTTTGGGTTTTACGGCACACCGACACTTGATAGGTCATACGGCGCCGAAAATTGTTTTTGTTTCCACTATGAAATCATCTGTAAAATTGTCTTGGAAATCAAAGCAATGACTAATTTATCTTAAAACATCTTAAAACATTTTAGAGAAGTTCAATTCCAATGCCAGATGGTTCAACTTTAATCCCACAATGCAACCTGCATCAAAAGCATTTGGTTGACACCTTTTCTTTGCATTAACATTCATAGAGCAGCTGCAAAAAAGAACTTTGAATCAAATTAGAGCTATGAAGCATTGACCACAATCTTCTGCTGTTAAGTGACCACAAGAATTCAGGAAATAGAGCTGTCTATCTTGAAGGAGTCTCACACAAGTGCTAAGAGCTAATGCATTTAAGACCTGTAAATCTGTCTTGCCAAAGTGAACAAGATTATTGCACTTTCTTCAGAAAAATGAAGTGATTAACTCTCAGCCTACCGGTAATAAGCAGGAATTGGTAAACTTAGGCAAATAGTAGAGATTCAGGTCAGCCTGCTCCCGCTGGGAGCTGCTTTAGTTACCTTTATATACAGGTATACATTTTAATGTCTAATGGGGAAAAAAAGGTTGGGGTATTTATAAATGTGGCATACAAAAATAAATTAAAATTAAGGTTGGGGTATTCATAACCGAAGCTAATAACCAAAAAATTATGGTTAGTGTATTTATAAATATAGTTTATAACAAAAAATTAAGGTTGGGGCATTAAAAAATGTAAACTGGAGCAAAGAATTAAAGTTAGGGTATTAATAAATGTAGCATATAACAAAGAATTAAAGTTGGGGCGTTAATAAATGTAGCATATTAAATGTTAAGGTAGATGGCTGCTTGTATGACTGTGACAATGGACAGTTTTAAATTCAGCTCCCATCTATCAGTATACATTTGAGCAAACTGGTTTTCTTATGCTTACACAATATAGTGCTAATAAAATATTTTGCATTATAAACTGTTTCATTATAATTTTTATAAAATAATTAAAAAAGTAAAACTGATCCTCATGAGTAGAGAAAAAATGTAAATGGCAGCAGACAGATTTGTAGCTCAACAGCAAAAGACAATCTAAAGATGCTACCCAGACTGATGTCATCAATGGCAGCCGTCTGCAATGTTTACCCCAACCCTCTAGTCATTTCACACCATCTGATGTACCTCCAAGGTATCTTCACACCATCCAGTCTACCTCCCTGGCCCCGAACACATACCAGGACTAGTGTGAGAGACACACACCAGTTCCTTAACCATTCACACCTCAACAGGACAGGTTTTTAGACCCTGCCAATGTGTTTGTTTTATAAGGAAAGATCAACATGTAATGTAAATCACTCCAAATCCTGTATGGCCCAGGTTTGGCTGTCATGTGTTTATTTTTTTGTAAGCCTCTGCCATCAGCACCCACACAAATAATGCAATAGTCTCCATGTGTTGCAGTAGTTTAAAAGTCAAGTAATAATGATAAAGATTTAAAAGATATTAATTATAAAGTTAAAAAAAAAATACAATATATATTTACAAAATGAACAATGCAAACTTGAATGAATTGCAATGAAAATAAGAATAAAAGGCTTTAAACATTCGTGGCACATGCACAGAGTGCTGAAGTTATGTCGAATCAGAATACATTGCTTATGTTGCTTTGTACTTCATATTTAATATCAAATTTTCTCAGTGATGGAAAGTTCAATGAAAAATCTAAATTGAAAAAGGGGCCTTATTCTTTTTATATTAATGTAAGGGTTACCTGCCCTTTTGAAGGAGTTTCCCCTTTTGATAGTGAACAAGCATTTCAAGTTTGATGTAAACATCTTTAACAAGTTTTTAAGAATGAATCACCACAAAAATATATTTCAGCACTGATGTCCATACTAATGAGATGGTCCTGACAATAGCTCTACTATCTTTGTAAGATAAATTTGTAAACATCATATGAAGATCTATGAAAGGCATATTTTTTTTCCCGTAATACAATTTGAACCTTCTTTCAAATACTTACATGAAGTATTTGCTTATAAATTAAAATTCTATTCACATATTGCGATACTTGACAGGATTGAAACTTTGTGTTTCTTATTACAGACATTAACTCTTAGCCTGCTAGTGATATATTTATAAGGCAAATAGTGTAGAGATTTAGGTAAACGGACATTTGCCCCCCCCGGACATTTGCCCCCCGGACGTTTGCCCTCTTTTAAATGCAGGCCGGATGTTTGCCCCCCTGTCGTTTTTCAGAGCCGGACTTTTGCCCCCCTGCCGATTTTCAAAGCCGGACGTTTGCCCCCTCAACAAAACTTGAGTTTTAAATGGGTCTAGGCCTACCAGTTGATTGACAGTTAACCTGTTTGTGACACTCTACGCATGAGTGGCAAGCGATCGCGGGAAATGTGTAGCAAACAACCTGTTAAAGCCGAAGTCTTTGCGGGTTCGACGGAGAGAGTTTTAGAACGGGTAAATTATCTCGGAGCCTGATGCGATGTAAAGATATGAAGGCAAACTAGATTGTAACTTTTACTTAATTCCAGTCCTATGAAGAAAATTATAGAAAATTTTGTTACACCTAACACATTTCATGTACTGTAGCACCATGTAGTACCGTTTGTGTATGTTTCTAATATGGCGGGAAGACATTTACAGGCGGGATACAGAGTTTGAGAAGAAAGGGAGGGCAATTTCCGCCTTGACATTTTAGTAGAGGGGGCAAACGTCCGCCTTGTAATTTCAGCTGGGGGGCAAACGTCCGCCTTGTAATTTCAGCTGGGGGGCAAACGTCCGCCCTTCACAAATAGGGGGGCAAACGTCCGGGGGGCAAACGTCCGGGGGGGCAACTGTCCTAGATTCAGAGATTTAATCATGATCTACACTATATGCTGCTCTGTCTCTGTTTATAAGTATATCAACGATGATATGTAACATATGTAATATTAAAGAAAAACAACAACTGGGAATTTAGCATGGGTTTTTAACAAAATGTAGCAAGCTAGGGGTTAAACAGAGCCTGACAGAGCCATGTTGACAAAGCATCAGCCTTAGAGAAGCCAAATTTATAGTAAAACAAAGGATTTTTTGCAGTCCTTGAATCCTGGTGATCTACCAGTTGGTGTCTTCTAAAACCAGCAGTTTTATTTAAGTATTAGACATACTTTTACTATGTACTTGTATATAACAGATATACAATTCCTCCAACATCCCAGGCATTGGAAAACTTCTCAAATCATCCACAACATTCTTAAAGTTGGTTTTAATGACAAAATAGAAAATAATCAAAGTAAACATTTTTACAATAAAAGGTATACATTATGTTTTTTAAGTCAATTATTTGGCTTTATCTTTGCACAATGCATTGCATCATACTTTAAAGTGACAAGACAGTTTAAACTCAATGTGAAACTGCACCTTTCCTCAACTCTTCCAAACATACTCATAAGAGTAACTGATTCCAGCCACTAAGAGCAATATCATGTTCTGTTATACAAACAAGTATGCAATCTGCAAGAAAGTGACAGTGAAGGGTTATGTACTTGGAAACACTTGCATCAGTAGATGCACTAAGAAGCTATGTTTAAACAGTCATGCTTTTTCACACCTTTGCCTTAGAAAGTTTGCATATGAAATGTTTTCATTCAGGTTTTCGTGGAGTTTTCTATATATTGACCTGTCTGAAGCACCTATTTAATAAGTTTGACAAGTTTAAAAGTATGTGTTTTTAAAGAAAGCTGTTGTTAATGTGGCCATGAAAATGCTTGCTACCAGTATTAAATGTTATCAATAAAATTTCACACTCAAACTCCTTGATCATAAACTTACATTTGGAACACAATTTTACAGGCTTAAAATATAGACAACATAATCTGTCTGGTTCATTCATAACCTTTATGTATTTTGAAAATATTTCTGGACTAAAAAATAGATGCCATTTATTTCAGATACCTTAAGGAATAATATGAGCATACCAACTGCCCCTGAAATAACAACTGCTATTGGCAAAAGCTGATTCATACATAATAAAATAAGAAAAATCACAAAAATAATACAACCAACAGTTTTAAGTATGCAACTAATAATTGTAAGTATGGATAAAAATAGCCTGTGCTTTACTGTCCAAACAAATTGACCACAATATCAAATATTCAAATAACATGTTAAATTTCATCACAAAGATAGGTTTACGAAGGATTATACAAAAAGCTAAGTAACTGATAAAATACTGATTTAAAAGTATTTAAAAAAATGTCAGTTCAAGGTAAGTTAAAAATAGCATGTTCAAGGTCATATGTGAAAGTTACCTTCGGCAGTCTGTAGACTGACAAGGTCACTGTAGTCACTCTCCCCTGCATGGTTGTGACCTTTGACCCTGGCATTGTAAATGCTATCAAAGTGTAGGCCATCCACAGTGCAGATTGTCTCCCGACCAACATAGACCACCTGAGAAAAAAAAAATCATTATTCACATAACATCATATCATATGGATGGTTTAACTATTCTATATGTACCCCCACACCTCCTATTGATATTTAGACCATTTCTATTCAAATGAAGTTTTTTCCTTTAACATTTTATTTTTTTATTGATAAAGCATTTTGGTAAGGTATTAACTTTAAAGTTAGCATTTACTCAACAAGTGACCTTACAACAGTTGGCTATTAAACATTTTATAACTGATTTTCTGTTAAAGTACTATGAATAACAAATGTCATCAGTTAAAGCATTTTTAACACCTCTCAACGTAGCAATGACATAAATCTGAAGTAACCTCAAACTTTAAAATGCAGCATTTGTCAAAAGCGGATAATGTAAAAATGTTTTCCCCTTAATAAAATATGCAATATTATGACCACAGCCACTTCACACAACCGAAGGAAGACGTGTCAGTGAAACCATAAACCATCCTTTATGTGACTACCACTCAGACTAAGATGTTTCAGTCTTCCTTAATAATTAATAAGGCTTCTATGTACTTCTTGTTCATTTGTATAATGGTCAATAGACAAAACGACCAATAGAAAAAAGACAAATTAATGATTTTGCTCCATATGCAAGATGCCAAACTGGACCTAGTCATTCACTTTCCAGAGATTTCCTTTCCTTCTCAGATTAGACATTAGGTTTGTATCCCACCTTTTGCCTTCATTAAATGTCTCATCTCCATCAAATTTCTTGTCTCAACCATCTACGCGTGTTGTCCCTGAGGTGCAAGGATGATCAATATTTACCAGAAATAGTCTCAATGATGGCTCAGACATAGAACCAACAAACCATTCTGTCAGGGAATTAGACTTGTCTAGTAACAGCCAATCACTTTCCAGATTTTATGCACAATTTATCTTTTGTGCAGAAAGTAACAGATAAGATTAAAACATAGACACTTAACTATACAAAATTGGATGTTGGTGAAAGGGGACATAAAAACAAACATTAAATTAAATTTTCTAATTAGGTAATGGATTTTGAATCCAGTTCTGATTATATTAAATGTAAGGTACAAAACAAGCACAGATTGTACTTAGTATTTACTTATTAATACTGAACTGTAGATTAACTGAAATAAATTATTGATGGTTTATACAAAAGAATTTCTACTCCATTAATTTATTCAATACTTGGCAAAGGGCACTAAACATGTCTGCAGAAATAGCACTTATAACAGTCTGCTGAAATGATACATATAAATGTCTGCAGAAATGGTACTGTATAAATGTCTGCAGAAATGGTACTTTATAATTGTTTGCAGAAATGGTACTGTATAAATGTCTACAGAAATGGAACTGTATAAATATTTGCAGAAATGGTACTGTATAAATATTTGCAGAAATGGTACTGTATAAATGTCTGCAGAAATGGTACCTATGACAGTCTGCAAAATTGTTACTTATAAATGTCTGTAGAAATGGTACTGTATAAATGTCTGTAGAAATGGTACTTATAACAGCCTGCAGAAATGGTACTTATAACAGTCTGAAGAAATGGTACTGTATAAATGTCTGCAGAAATGGTACTTATAAATGTCTGCTGTAATGGTGCTTATAACTGTTGCAGAAGTGTTACTTATAAATGTCAGCAGAAATGGTACTTATAAATGTCTGTTGTAATGGTACTTGTAACTGTCTGCAGAAATGGTACTTATAAATGTCTGTTGTAATGGTACTTGTAACTGTCTGCAGAAATGCACTTATAACCGTCTGCAGAATTGTTACTTATAACTGTCTGCTGTAATGTCTGCAGAAATAACACTTAAACATGCCCGCAGATATGGTTCTTATTATAAAGTCTTCAGAAGTGGTACTAAATCATTAAAATATCATTTCATGGGGGCATTTCCTACTTAAAGTTGAGGACAAAAACAACAAAAACAATGAATAAAACTTCAATTAATAATACCAAATATCATTGTTCTCTGTTTGCATTAGGTCAAAGTGGAAAGAGATGTCTGATAAGGGATCTTCAATGATGTGGAAACTATCCATAGAAACAAGCGATCATTTTTACCTTTAAAATGAATAATATGTTCACATTACTTATAAAACATAGCAACAACATAATGATGTTAACAGTAAAGCAATGACAACTGTATTAAGCTTGTATTAAGCTTGAAGATAATTTAGTTATTATTACATGAACCTTTAAATTACTAAACAAATATTCATCAACAAGTTGACAGCATATTTAAAGAGAAAAAACATTAAGAAAATCTCAAAGTGCTTTCTTTTCTGTCATTGGCATTCAAAATTTTAAGGAAATAATTTAAAATAACAAACTGCAGACACAAGAATGTTATAGCTACTGGTTGAGTTTCATTTAATTGCCAAATGCAAGCCCTAGTCAAATGAATATCCCTTTTTATTATTCAATATTGTCAACACCCCAGCTTTAACATTTAAATACCGAAAAATATTCCATAATCCCCATGCCTGCCCCTATAATTAATTGTGACTAACGACAAGAAAGCTGAAAAAAGCCATTTCAAGGCAAACTGGCTGATAACCCCTGTGTCAAGGGACTCATAAATATTCCACGTCCCCTTACTCGAGGACCCTTTGGCCCTTCAATCTTTCTTCATTATCACTTCCTCAACATGGAAACCAAATACATTATTACTCCACACAACTGTTCATCTTGTGATGACGATGATGTTGAATGACTCTGCCAGTTGTCAATAATTTATTCCTGACCAACACTATGAGGGCTTGAAAAAAGCTGGTGTGGTTTTTTCCCTCCATTTCCACTAAATCATGCTTTTTCACCATGAACTTTATTTTCCTAATCTAGTCTTACTATAATGAAAAGTGAATAAAAGTGCCTGTAATTAAATATCATCTTGTGACTTAAACAAAGCAGAATTCCAAGCAATATGACTGAATATCATTTTTGAAAATGTTTTAATCATGAAATCAGTTGAAACTATATTACTAGACAAAGACGTAATTTTAAAACCAAGATCAAAGATTTTTCTTCAACGACTATCAGCAAGTGTCTGAACATTTGTAGCGTCATTGTACAAAACATTTTTCTACCATGATTGCAAAATGTGAAAAAAACCTCATACATTTTGGTTAATGTATAAAAAAAAAGACAGATGCCTTAAAAATTACACTAGTAAATTAAAAAGAGGTCTAAAATCATATACTTTTTTTCATTTCTTAGACTACAGAGCTAATGGACTTGGCAAAAAGTAGAAGGAGTATTAACATCTGCTGCATTCTGGGAGCATGAACATCAACAGTTGTCACAGATCAGTAGTAGTGGGGACATGCCAAGTGAGTTACATCATAGGGGCACTAATTAGACTTTCTGGTCTTCTAAAAAACCCAAGATGGATCTACAGGCCTTTCATGACTTCATCAACAAGTGTTGGGGGCTCCAAGAATGCCTCAACTCTGCCAAAATTAGCCTGGCTGTATCTAGGTCCCTTCCAACCCCTCCACCAAGCTTTTGGGGGCCAAGATTCCTTCATTTGCATGGCTATCAGGTGGTCCCCAGTATTTCATTAAGGCCCATTCTCTGACTCACACTCACTCTAATCAGCTAGATAATGGAATCAGAAAGAGGGTCTAATCAATGTTTATACATCCCTTGTCAATCCATTGAATTTTTTTTTTCAGCCATAATTTGTCATTTAATTAATTCAGTTTTCATCAAATATTAACTTATTGCCATAAATTATTTAGAGTTAGGTTATGGTTATTCTAATTATTATTCTTGATGCCACTCAGTAAGTGATAACTTCATTTGTCTTTATCAACAACTGATCTCTGTTAGCATGACAAAAAGTACAGGAAGTACCTCAATGAGTATAATAAGTCATCTGTTGATGTACTTGCCCCCAAAACAATTTGTCATAAGACACAATGGAAGATGACTGGTCATCAGATACAAATCATGTTAAAGTTATTACTCAAGCCTGTTTTTATTAAGTTGGATGTC
This sequence comes from Sinonovacula constricta, assembly GCA_007844125.1. Taxonomy (NCBI): domain Eukaryota; kingdom Metazoa; phylum Mollusca; class Bivalvia; order Cardiida; family Solecurtidae; genus Sinonovacula; species Sinonovacula constricta. The sequence goes on along the minus strand of CM017557.1, from coordinate 44,634,334 downwards.
AAGTTGACAAGTCAAAAGCATGTCCTGCATTCAAAACACCACTTCCTCTCTCCCACACAGTAGTTAACGATAGACTGACATATCTGCAACAGACATCACTACAGGGTTATGTGAGTGTGACAAGTTCGTAGAGGGTGACGGAACTTTCAGATCTTACATGACTGGTGAGGAGACAGATTATAATTATGTTTTCTTTTCACTCCTAATGAGATTATTACAAGCATCACGAGAGGAATTGGGTTGTTCCTTAAACCAAGGGCTGAGTCACATTGTGGCAGCCCCACTGGAACCATTTGTCCCCTGAAGGAATGACAGATAATGGCGACACAACTCTTATACACACACATCATACATAGCACCAATTTGCTACATTAGAATTAAGCTCAGTAATACCATCACAGCCCCGTTACCCATAGCTTGCATTGTTTTGATAAAAAACCCATCCTAAATTCTCAGGATTTTTTGCTGTAATATAATATAAGATACATGTCAGGCTTGATCTACTTATAAACAGAGACTGAGCAACAAATAGTAGAGATCCTGATAAGACATTGATCTAGTGGTCTGGACCTACACTTTATGTCCGTACAGATCCTGATCAGACATTGATCTAGTGGTCTGGACCTACACTATATGCCCGTACAGATCCTGATCAGACATTGATCTAGTGGTCTGGATCTACACTATATGTCCGTACAGATCTGGATCAGACATTGATCTAGTGGTCTGGACCTACACTATATGCCCGTACAGATCCTGATCAGACATTGATCTAGTAGTCTGGATCTACACTATATGTCCATACAGATCTGGATCAGACATTGATCTAGTGGTCTGGATCTACACTATATGTCCATACAGATCCTGATCAGACATTGATCTAGTGGTCTGTATCTACACTATATGCCCGTACAGATCCTGATCAGACATTGATCTAGTGGTCTGGATCTACACTATATGTCCATACAGATCTGGATCAGACATTGATCTAGTGGTCTGGATCTACACTATATGTCCGTACAGATCCTGATCAGACATTGATCTAGTGGTCTGGATCTACACTATATGTCCGTACAGATCCTGATCAGACATTGATCTAGTGGTCTGGACCTACACTATATGTCCGTACAGATCCTGATCAGACATTGATCTAGTGGTCTGGATCTACACTATATGCCCGTACAGATCCTGATCAGACATTGATCTAGTGGTCTGGATCTACACTATATGCCCGTACAGATCCTGATCAGACATTGATCTAGTGGTCTGGATCTACACTATATGTCCGTACAGATCTGGATCAGACATTGATCTAGTGGTCTGGATCTACACTATATGTCCGTACAGATCCTGATCAGACATTGATCTAGTGGTCTGGACCTACACTATATGTCCGTACAGATCCTGATCAGACATTGATCTAGTGGTCTGGATCTACACTATATGTCCGTACAGATCTGGATCAGACATTGATCTAGTGGTCTGGATCTACACTATATGTCCGTACAGATCCTGATCAGACATTGATCTAGTGGTCTGGATCTACACTATATGCCCGTACAGATCCTGATCAGACATTGATCTAGTGGTCTGGACCTACACTATATGTCCGTACAGATCCTGATCAGACATTGATCTAGTGGTCTGGACCTACACTATATGTCCGTACAGATCCTGATCAGACATTGATCTAGTGGTCTGGATCTACACTATATGTCCATACAGATCCTGATCAGACATTGATCTAGTGGTCTGGATCTACACTATATGTCCGTACAGATCCTGATCAGACATTGATCTAGTGGTCTGGACCTACACTATATGTCCGTACAGATCCTGATCAGACATTGATCTAGTGGTCTGGACCTACACTATATGTCCATACAGATCTGGATCAGACATTGATCTAGTGGTCTGGACCTACACTATATGTCCGTACAGATCCTGATCAGACATTGATCTAGTGGTCTGGACCTACACTATATGTCCATACAGATCTGGATCAGACATTGATCTAGTGGTCTGGACCTACACTATATGCCCGTACAGATCTGGATCAGACATTGATCTAGTGGTCTGGACCTACACTATATGTCCATACAGATCTGGATCAGACATTGATCTAGTGGTCTGGATCTACACTATATGTCCGTACAGATCTGGATCAGACATTGATCTAGTGGTCTGGACCTACACTATATGTCCGTACAGATCTGGATCAGACATTGATCTAGTGGTCTGGACCTACACTATATGTCCGTACAGATCTGGATCAGACATTGATCTAGTGGTCTGGACCTACACTATATGTCCGTACAGATCTGGATCAGACATTGATCTAGTGGTCTGGACCTACACTATATGTCCGTACAGATCTGGATCAGACATTGATCTAGTGGTCTGGACATACACTATATGTCCGTACAGATCCTGATCCGACATTGATCTAGTGGTCTGGACCTACACTATATGTCCGTACAGATCCTGATCAGACATTGATCTAGTGGTCTGGACCTACACTATATGTCCATACAGATCTGGATCAGACATTGATCTAGTGGTCTGGACCTACACTATATGTCCGTACAGATCTGGATCAGACATTGATCTAGTGGTCTGGATCTACACTATATGTCCGTACAGATCTGGATCAGACATTGATCTAGTGGTCTGGATCTACACTATATGTCCGTACAGATCCTGATCAGACATTGATCTAGTGGTCTGGATCTACACTATATGTCCGTACAGATCTGGATCAGACATTGATCTAGTGGTCTGGACCTACACTATATGTCCGTACAGATCTGGATCAGACATTGATCTAGTGGTCTGGACCTACACTATATGTCCGTACAGATCTGGATCAGACATTGATCTAGTGGTCTGGACCTACACTATATGTCCGTACAGATCCTGATCAGACATTGATCTAGTGGTCTGGACCTACACTATATGCCCGTACAGATCTGGATCAGACATTGATCTAGTGGTCTGGACCTACACTATATGTCCGTACAGATCTGGATCAGACACTGATCTTAGTGGTCTGGACCTACACTATATGTCTAAGCCCTTTTAATTATGTGCGTAGCAGGCTGAGCTAAAATCAAGTTTACAAAACTGCCTTGTCTTTTGATAGTCTTCTGTTAAAAAGTCTTACTGTTATGAATCAATGATGACTGGACTGATAAATGTAGAAAGGATGTGCCCTTATTCCATAAAATGTGTTTATGAAACTTTATAATTTATACATTTAAAAATTCATTTGAATGTCAAAAAATTAATGTTCAACAAATGATATACAACAACTTTGAAAAAAAGAAGATTTTTGGCAAGCATGTTAAATCCTATGCTTTGGAGATAAACATAAACTTTAACATACCCTGTTAACTTATTGTATATACATAATATGTCAGTTTAAATGATGCATGAACCATCAGTGAAATCCTTTTACTGATCATATAATATCATTTATCATATTGCTATGTCAATAGCAAATATTTTTGATGATGACTTTAAGCAAACACACTTTAATTTGATGTTTCTACACTTTTATCATGTTTATTATATAGCTGCAACTAAATTACACCAATCAAGGAAATGAGAGTGCAAGAGTGAAACCTGGGTCTCATTCCACCTAATGTCCTAGGACCTGTTTAAGGTAAAGAAAGTCCTAGGACTGGAGTGGGCCAAAAAAACATACAGAAATGTAGGAGATTTAGGAGTGAAGATCAGTCCTAGGACTGGAGTGGGCTACAAAACCATAAAGAAATGTAGAGATTTCAAAGTGAAGATGAGTCCTAGGACTGGTGTGGGCCACAAAACCATACAGAAATGTAGAGATTTCAAAGTGAAGATCAGTCCTAGGACATGAGTGGGCCAAAAAAATATACAGAAATGTAGGAGTTTTAGGAGTGAAGATCAGTCCTAGGACTGGTGTGGGCCACAAGACCATACAGACATGTAGAGATTTCAAAGTGAAAATCAGTCCTACGACTGGTGTGGGCCACAAAACCATACAGAAATGAAGGAAATGTAGCTCAAAATCAGTCCTAGGACAGAAAGATCAATATTAATGTATTGCTATAAGCATGTATCTTGTTTTACGCAATAAATATGGAATGAATAAATGATAACAAAAATATGATTCAAAGACTTCTGATGAAATGTAAGTTTGGTATATGGGGTTGTTTACATGTACTACATCCATAGCTGCCTTGATTCTGCCCAATCTTACCTGACCTATACACTATAATACAAGCCAGCATTAGAAAAACTTCTGTTACGGTGTTACGGAATTAGAAAAAGTGTATCCAGTGATGATTAAATATATCAGTATGGAGACCAGTAAATAACTTGTGGCGTCAGAATCATGTCTACATTTGATGAAAGAGCAAATATTTACCACCAGGAACACTTGAGACCACTGGAAATCCCTATAAAAGAGGCTGTCAATGGTTGGCATTGTAGAAAGTAGGAAGCCATGATAGAATAGTTCTTATCCTTCGAAGCATGTTTTGAACAAGCTTAGGCAAAATAGTGTATATCTAGATCAGCCTCCTGCAGCAAGCTGTCTGATCAAGATCCACATGATATGAGTCCTTTGTCACAGCAAATATGTCATATCATCGAATGTTGATTTCAACAAATAACAAGCTGATAACATGGGTTATTCATGATAGCAGCAGTCTAAAAGATTACATCAGACTGGACTTATGGCACCAAACAGTCCAGAACAATACATCCCTCCAGGGAGATACTTATTGCTTGACAAGCCTCAAGTATATGGACTCATGGTCAAGAAGGTTAGTCCACAGGCATAAAACATGACTAAAGGCTGATTTAGGAGCATAAAAAATGATTATAAAGCAAAAGAAAAACTGCCTTGGTTGGCAGGAATGAAAAAGATTTTACATAAGAAATGTGTTAGATTTCTGGAAAACAATTTTTACTGCATATAAACTGGAAAATTATGTTTGCAGCTTGCAGCTAAATAATGACAAATACAACAAATCTCAAGTTCAATGATCTTTTTACATCATTGTCTTCCACTAAATAAGGCAAGATGTATATGTGTTTGTAATTTCATTATTTATACAAGCAGCTCCAACATTGCGCTACCTACCCTAAAATCACCTCCATTGCCATCGTCCAGTTCAAGGGTGTAGGCATCGACCACGCTGCCTGGATATGGTTGCCATGCAATAGTAACACTGTTGTTCTCCGAGCTGCATTCCTCCGGGATGATAGAAGGCTGACCTGGGGCTGTAAGGTGGCAAAATAACCAAGGGAGATAAATATTCTTGTTAAACTATTCAGGTGACTTAAGTCAATTTGCTTACATAGCTGTGTTTAATAAAAGTATTTATTTCAACCCAAGGAGGGAGCACAGGAATCCCATACTCAAAGGAGCATCTAAGTTTGATATGTTTATTTTCAGATTCTGCGGTTTAATGGTTAGTGCAAATAAACAGAATTGGGAGTCCTGGGTTAGAACCCCATACCTGATATCAGATTTTAGTCTTTGAGCAAAACAATTTATAATCATTGCTCCAGGTTACTACCTGAAAACTGGTTCTACCCAGGAAGTGAACTATAAGGACCACAATGTAAATACAGGCTTGAGTTCTCTTTCTTGTGTTTTCCAAAAAAAATATAAGAATAAAAATATGTAATCCTTATCAGTGTAAAGCAACTGACTGTGATATGTTCAAAAGTTAAGTAAAACATTGACATACAGCAATTTTAGTTAGGCAAATTCTAAATGACATTCTGTTCATTAATGTAACTATCTGAGAGAAACTGATAAAGAGAAACTAATAAAACAATAAAACACTTAGGATGATATAAAATTAATATTTTAATGTATTCAAACAGAAAGCAGATGTCATTTGGAATTAATAATAATGACTGTAAATTGTAAATTATGGTACAAAATGTGCAAGAAAAGGTCATATTGTCTATAAGGAAAGGCTGAAAATAAAATGATTAAATACAGTAACTATCTACTCATCAAATATGTCCACACAATGCTAGATATTGCAGCAAGGCGACATGAATGCCAATAACGGCTAACACCAACAAGTACATTCTCACAAAATGCAAATATTCAGATATGAGAAATATTTCAGCGATGCCAGATCAAATTATAAAAGTAGGAACAGAGCCTGGATGGTTCATAATAACTGTCTATAAAGGAATAACTCATGTCTTATAAAATATGGAATGGCAATAAATTTATGCATGATGATGAAGCAAAAACCGTTTGAGGACATTTTATTTCAGGCTTATAAATGACTTGTCAGATAACCTGCCAGATACTGTGGTTGCCAATAACTGAAAAAACATGGGCATTAAACTTTATACAGCTAAAATGTTCAACTTCCAATAATGAAGTTTTGCTATAAGAATGATATTTCAGGCCGTAAGATGTCTGTGTGTGTATGTGTATGAGGTGAGTATTACACAGATGAAGATATTTGTTAATTAAAAAGAATTTTGGTTCAGATACAAAAATGTAATACAAAACTAACTTGTGCCTTAAATGTGTTAAAATACATCTTTAAATTTATTAATTAATGATATTACTAGCTTTTATAGTTTAAACAGCCAAGTTTGCTTTTAATTTTCACAAAATTATGTTAATTTGTTAATAACATAAATATTAAATCAACCTTAAAAGAGTACATTTGCCATGCAGCTTGCAGTCTTATATCATATCTTACTATCTATGTCAGAATAGGTACCATTTCAACATCATCTTGTTACATTGCACATAAATCGTCCCCCTAGACCAAAAAATGGCCCTTATAAATAACCACGAACCAGACATAATGTTGTTCCAATGAGAATGCAGAGAAAGCTGGGGCTGAGATTATGATGTCAGAAATAAAAACTAACAGCCATCATAAACAAGGGTTACGGCAAGACTTAAAGACCTATAACCCTGCCACCTTACAGGGTATGGTTTCCATTCAGTGTGAACATTCAACAGGTTTTATGGCCAGGAGGCATCTACCTTGCTAGTAAACTTCCCTATGATTCTCCTTCCATTAATACAGCAGTTATTTCAGGCCCAAAGAGAAAAGAGATAAGATTCACTTAAACATACCACAGTATGGTAGCCAAGGAAGAGTCTATGGCAATGTGCATAGTTTCATTTGTATGTAGATAAAATAGTGTTTGGTATAGTGAGTGTTTGGTATAGTTAGTGTTTGGTATAGTAAGTGTTTGGTATAGTGAGTGTTTGGTATAGTGTTTGGTATAGTGAGTGTTTGGTATAGTAAGTGTTTGGTGTAGTAAGTGTTTGGTATAGTGAGTGTTTGGTATAGTTAGTGTTTGGTATAGTGAGTGTTAGGTGTAGTTAGTGTTTGGTATAGTGAGTGTTTGGTATAGTGAGTGTTTGGTATAGTTAGTGTTTGGTATAGTGAGTGTTTGGTATAGTTAGTGTTTGGTATAGTAAGTGTTTGGTATAGTTAGTGTTTGGTATGGTTAGTGTTTGGTATAGTTAGTGTTTGGTATAGTAAGTGTTTGGTATAGTGAGTATTTGGTATAGTGTTTGGTGTAGTGAGTGTTTGGTATAGTTAGTGTTTGGTGTAGTTAGTGTTTGGTATAGTTAGTGTATGGTATAGTTAGTGTTTGGTATAGTCAGTGTTTGGTATAGTCAGTGTTTGGTGTAGTTAGTGTTTGGTGTAGTTAGTGTTTAGTATAGTTAGTGTTTGGTATAGTCAGTGTTTGGTATAGTCAGTGTTTGGTGTAGTTAGTGTTTGGTATAGTGAGTGTTTGGTATAGTTAGTGTTTGGTATAGTAAGTGTTTGCTATAGTGAGTGTATGGAATAGTTAGTGTTTGGTATAGTGTTTGGTATAGTGAGTGTTTGGTACAGTTAGTGTTTGGTGTAGTTAGTGTTTGGTATAGTTAGTGTTTGGTATGGTTAGTGTTTGGTATAGTTAGTGTTTGGTATAGTAAGTGTTTGGTATAGTGAGTGTTTGGTATAGTGTTTGGTGTAGTGAGTGTTTGGTATAGTTAGTGTTTGGTGTAGTTAGTGTTTGGTATAGTTAGTGTTTGGTATAGTCAGTGTTTGGTATAGTCAGTGTTTGGTGTAGTTAGTGTTTGGTGTAGTTAGTGTTTAGTATAGTTAGTGTTTGGTATAGTGAGTGTTTGGTATAGTCAGTGTTTGGTATAGTTAGTGTTTGGTATGGTCAGTGTTTGGTATAGTGAGTGTTTGGTATATTTAGTGTTTGGTGTAGTCAGTGTTTGGTATAGTTAGTGTTTGGTATAGTTAGTGTTTGGTATAGTGAGTGTTTGGTATAGTCAGTGTTTGGTATAGTTAGCGTTTGGTATAGTGTAACAAGCTAAGAGTCAAAGACTGCTTATCAACAATTGTTTTCAAAATAACTATGAGTGCAAAACTTTCTTTAGATGTTCAGACATAATTATATTCGTAAAAGTCTGACACTAATTGGATTTATGTAACTTTCTGTGGGTTAAGCAAAACAAATATTAGATATAAATCATCAAGATATCTTGCTTTAAGGGAAATAAATAAATTGAATTGCAAATTTAATTAAATCACTTATATTTAAAAGCTATTTTGAAGCAATGGGATTTCATTAAAAATTTAATTTAAAAATATTTTGGTGCTAGGAAGAATTATCTCAAGTATCTTAAATGTCTCTAGATTGATAAAAGACATTCAAATATGTGGACAGATTACCAATACCGGTAAATTGGATGATTTTATTAGTTTAATAACGATATATTTTCTCCCTTTTTACTTCTTTTTTCTCATTATTGTTTTCACTTCATATGAAACTTGCATATATCTATTCATCTGTCATATTATTGGCATTATCTTAACTTATAAATACCTGTGTATATTATAATATCTTAATTATCAACATTTTTTCTCCATATCATAATGACATAATTAATTTAAATTTAAATAGCATATTACACTACATCCAGCAATAATTTCAAGACTTTGATAGTAAAATTGGTAAAACTTTGTCCCAAGTAACCTAGAAATATTAGTGTGTCAAACTTGATATTTATTTTAATCAATCAGATCAGTTAATTTATTTTGCTGAATTATTAAATCAGAAACATAAAATTTCATGCATTTATAAATATTTTATTACTCAAAATCACAACATCAATATATAAGTTCACTTCCTCTTTCAGACAACGTATCAAAATGACAAAATGCACTAAACAGTGAACATACCTTAATCACTTGAGTAAAGTGCGCACTTGCATAAAGTGCGCACCCTACTTCTAGTTTTGAAAAGAAACATTAAAAAGAAAAAAACAAACAAACTGTGCATTAAACACAAGTGATGACAGTACAATTTCCTGATACAATTGAAAAAGGCCATTAGAAGAAGAAGACACGGCAGCATGTTAATTTATTAGATAATAAAACATGCAGTGTTTGTTTCAATTAATACACAAAGGAATGCACACATTACTGCTTACTAATATAATATTCTACTGTCCAAGGCCAAACATCTGGGTCATATGATTAATAAACATAATTAATAAGTCAGGATCTATCTGAATATTGACAGTATATACTGATCATCTAGTATTGTTTTTCTACAATGTCAAACTGATTTTGGATTTAATTCATTGAAATTTGGATGGCAAATATGGAAGTAACAGGATTTATTGGCTAGTGCTATAGTGCCAATGCAGAAAAGAGAGCTTAAACAGAAATGAAGCATTTTAATTAGTCATCATCAAGAGTTTGAAAGTCAATATTCTGATTATTCCTTGTAAATGAAGCTGTTTAAAAATAGTATGATATTAAATAAATTAATTACTGAATGGAAGTCTTGCAGTTGATTTATTAAACTGTTATTAATTAGGTGAATCCATTATGTCCCTGTTAAGTGGCATTTGACAGCCATATTGACATTACAACAATTCATGGTCCAAAAACTGGGCCAATATGACATCAACCAATTAATAAAATTAAATTGTCAACTTTAACATTTGCCTCTAAAACATATATGAATAATACAATTTAACCTTATAACAGACTCACATAATTTGAGAAGACAAATTATGTTTTCATGATCATCTTATCATATGAATAGTAAGAACTTTTTGCTGCCTTGCCTACATTTAGCCACATACTTTACTGTACTTGTTTCCTCTTCATAACATGCTTTTTCAATATAATTCTATGCAAAGACAGAACATCAAAGATGATATTAGATAATTAAACAAATTATCAAAGGATTTTATCAAAGAAGAGATAATAATGCTGCTAAACTAATAATGAGTGTACTAATCAATATGGAATTAATTCACATAATATATAAAGCACTAATTTCTTCAATTACAACAATAAAAAATGCAAGTCACAAGATATGGGATCACACACCTTTTGCATTTTATCAAAAAGGTGATACCACTCTAATAGTGAAAAAATTCAAATAACACAAAAATACACCAAAAAAACCATATATAAAATTATCTACAAACATGCATGGCAATTATTATGTCACTATCAACACATATGTACCAAAATTATACATTGTCTAAAGCAGTTATTTATTTTATCTATATATAAATATATTAGCAAAGACTAAAATAACAAAAAGCATTTATTCCTTGAATCATATAAGCTGAACATAAAATACTGATGCAGACAAAGAGGATAAGAATTAAATGAAAAAAGAAAAAAGTTTCACAAAAGTAAAATAAAAACACAGCAGACACAAAAAGGCATCCTATGGAACACTTACCTATTATACCATCTGATAGATAAAACACAGAATCAATATGTTTAATGAGCAACATCTTCTGCACTGATTAGACTAACATCAAATTGTAGTCAGCTAATTCACTATATCTATAGCAACAAGCCTTGTTGCTTCTAAATGTTGTTGTACCAGATTATCAAAATATTGGGTACAATTCTTCAATAACAACTAAATAACCTTAACTTAAAATCCCAAAGAAAGAAATTAGCACGCTCACAATTTCATAATGCAAAATGATACTTTCCTGTTGAAAAAACAAAGCCTTGATATGACTTGAGTAATTATAAAGGAAACCCATTAACCCCTTTCCTAGCTAGAAACACCATAAGGGTGGAGTATGTTTTATGTTAAACACTTTCCTAGCTGGAAACACGATAAGGGTGGAGTATGTTTTATGTTAACCCTTTCCTAGCTGGAAACACCATACGGGTGGAGTATGTTTTATGTTAACACTTTCCTAGCTGGAAACACGATAAGGGTGGTGTATGTGTTATGTTAATCCTTTCCTAGCTGGAAACACCATAAGGGTGGAGTATGTTTTATGTTAATCCTTTCCTAGCTGGAAACACCATAAGGGTGGAGTATGTTTTATGTTAACCCTTTCCTAGCTGAAGACACCATAAGAGTGAAGTATGTCTTATGTTTACCCTTTCCTTGCTCGAAACACCATAAGGGTGGAGTATGTTTTATGTTAATCCTTTCCTAGCTGGAAACACCATACGGGTGGAGTATGTTTTATGTTAACCCTTTGCTAGCTGGAAACACCATTAAGAGAGGAGTATGTTTTATGTTAACCCTTTCCTACCTGGAAACACCATTAAGAGAGGAGTATGTTTTATGTTAACCCTTTCCTACCTGGAAACACCATTAAGAGAGGAGTATGTTTTATGTTAACCCTTTCCTACCTGGAAACACCATTAAGAGAGGAGTATGTTTTATGTTAACCCTTTCCTACCTGGAAACACCATTAAGAGAGGAGTATGTTTTATGTTAACCCTTTCCTAGCTGGAAACACCATAAGAGTGGAGTATGTGTTATGTTTACCCTTTCCTTGCTGGAAACACAATAAGGGCTGAGTATGTTTTATGTTTACCCTTTCCTAGCTGGAAACAATATACGGGTGGAGTATGTTTTATGTTAACCCTTTCCTACCTGGAAACACCATTAAGAGAGGAGTATGTTTTATGTTAACCCTTTCCTAGCTGAAAACACCATACGGGTGGAGTATGTTTTATGTTAACACTTTCCTAGCTGGAAACACGATAAGGGTGGAGTATGTTTTATGTTAACCCTTTGCTAGCTGAAGACACCATGAGAGAGGAGTATGTTTTATGTAAATAGAGTGAATGGCGTTCCCAGCAAGTAAAGGGCTAAAGCACTAAAATTTGAACCTGAAAACAATTTAAATATGAAAACCTGTTGCCAGGCATTAATTTTCGCCACATCAACAAATTCCTTACATGGCTCAGGGATGTGCAGTCAAACATCTATTTAAAATTTCTCTGAAACCTATTTATCATCAGCAGCCATCTTCTGGGTGTTTAGCGCTGTCATGATAGCACAATGGTAACAAAAGAGCCAGTCTACAATTCACACAACTTCTGCATCGATCCTTGCCCCATGTCATGCAAATATTGGGCAGATATCATATGAAATTCAAGTTTCTTGTAAATTTACGTTACATAAAAACATGCCATCCTGTGAATGGGAGAGCTTAATGCATGTTGTTATCACGGCATTTTAATCCATATGATCCTGCAGGGGTTTTGAAACTCAGGAGTATTTCAACAACATTGACAATGATGAATTGAGATATAATTTTTCTTAAAAATTGCCTTCAAAAATGAGCTATTCCGATTAAAATCTTTACCACATTGGATGATGAAAACAGACCTTGTCAATGAATTATATGAACCTAACTCTGACTGGTTCAACGATCATTTATCAAAAATGACAAAAATATTTCCATGAGAGAAGTGAACTGTTTTATGCTGACTGGCACATTTAGAAGAAATTGAACAATAATAATCTATCAATGGGAGTTTTTCTGGAGAACTCCATTACAAGAGTACTGCTTGCCATTAATTTTTGTTGAAAGTTTTCATAAATCTTGAACACTTTTATAACATTTTTAAATAAGTTAGAAATATACAATTTCTTTTTTGAAAGGTGTTAATTTAACACAACAAAGGATATTATAAAAACATACAGTAATTGTACCAAGAACTTTTTCTGACATACACCAAAGCATTTCTGTTAAGCAACCATGAGGTCATACAATGATCTATAGCAAGGTTTGCAAAACAGGGTATGAGAAAACACACTTAACGACTTTCTCAAGATACTTTGTGCCAAGCCTGTGAGTTAAGTATTGTATATTATCTGTATGCAGACAATCAAAGCTGCTGGGTGACACTGATTTCAGAGAAAATGTCATCAGTGACAATAGGAGGTTCTTTCTGTTACTATAACTTGATTAGGAGTTTTGTGGTATAATGCTTTACACTCAAACCTATAGCTGGCTAAACATTAATTGGTAAGCTATCTGATCAGGATCCACACTGTTTACAGCTGAGTCACTAATATTATGTATTGGTAACTTTGCATGTAGGTGGCATTAAAAATAAATGTTTGTATTGCTTACAAATAAATGTAGCAAGATACGGGTAAAGGAATAGCCAAATGCAAATTGGATTGCAAGAAGAAGACAAAACTCCTCAAGAAATGTTTCTGTCCCAACAATAGTAGCAAATCTGCCAGAGGAGCTAAAGAAGGGTTACAAAAAATAATTGGTAGCCATATTTCATCAAGGCATCGCAAAGTGACATCACAAAAATGACAAGAACTTGTAGAGTAATGTATTGACTCCGTGTAAAACTGACAGATCAATGGATTCAGCAAGTGGCAGGTCAGGCATGTGGCAAGAAGACACCCACAGACAGCCTCAGGCAGGTGTCTTCAACAGGATGGGAATCAGGATTTCATAATGAAAAGGGCTTGATTGAAACTATTAGTAATTACAAAAGGCACTAAAAAGGAATGCTTGGTTTATCATTATTTAACAAAAGGTTATTTCTTTTTTTTTTTGAAAAAATCAATCTCAGAAAAATATTAAAGTTTCAGAAAAAGGCAAAAGTTCCAAAGAATAATACATGGGATGGGAAAGTTTAGAGGTAAATTCATAAAAATACATCAAACAAGTTTAATTTTATAAAAGTTTATGTAGTTTTGTTATGTTGTTGTTTACTGTTAATTTAACAGATAAAGCCAAGTAACTAAACAATGCTTATTTTATATGTAACAGCATGCCTATTGATCATTTAACCTCATGTAAACAACAAACAAATGATGACATCACATGTGTCAATGTATTCTTTTCAATCATTTCCATATTAACAAGGCCAATTTACCAACATTTTAAATACTGTGAAGAGCAACTTTAAAAAAATATCTGCCTAAATATTTTTTCTATAATCTAAATAAAATTGTGCATCTAAAAAAATCCTCAGACTATGAAACAATCAGACTATATAATAATGACAATTCAACTCTATTTTAGAAGACATCAAGATAGTGCAAACTTAGCAAATTTCAGACAAATTTCTTCCACAATGTAACAATATGGACTTCATTTTTGACCTGCACCATCACCAGAATAAAATGCATGAATTATATTGGAGAGAGAAATTATCTGTGAAGAGCATACACACTTTCTACCTTCCCCATCAAAGAGTATTCTGTCTGACAAGAGATCTGCACCATGATAACAACTATCTGAGTCCTGGGTATTAAAGAGCTAAAAGACATGACCCAGAAAAAAACTGCAAATTATTTAATTAAGTCAAGGCAAAAGAAGCAAAAGAATATGTAGATAAAAGTGTTTAAGATTTCTTTGTTTGCTTGATAATAAAAATTTGGAAGGTATCTGATTGTGTTGTTTATGCTAGATGCCAATGAGGCTTACAAAAATGGAAGAATGTTATCTGGAAATGCATACTGCTTGGTTGTATAATTGTATCAAATGCTGTTTACAGTTTGCACAGAAGTCAATTCAGCAGTCTTAAAAAATTAACCAAAGCAAAATATGTGAAAATGATAACCATCAAATTTTATTATGTGAAATCATTTTATGTGCTGACATGTCTAAATTACCTACATTACAACATTTCAAGAGCTTTACACCAACATCATTATTTTTATGCATTTTTATATACCCTCTTATCATGGTTTCCATTTTAATCAATATTTAAGCTGATTAACCCAATTACATGTAAACCAACAATTCGTTAGTCAGAAGACTATTTAGTCACTGTTCATGATATAGTCATTAAGCTGAGAGATCATATCATTGCAGTTTACACTTGCTATCATTTACAGACCTCCTTCATCTCAGATATTTTAGTGCCTTTTTAGGATCCTAAAAACCTGATAAAGGACCATACTGTCCTTTTATTTTATAGAAAAAGATAACCCATACAGTTAACAATCTTATAAGGGGCATGTAACTATTGAAGCTTATGGGCAGATCACTCCAGCAGAAGCTGACCACTTGAAGGGAGCTCTTGAAGACCACTTGTTTCAAACAGACAGAAGGTGTTGCAGGATGGGGTTTATGATATTTCTAGTTTTTAGGTTCAAGTACCTGAAACTAGTTGATTGACCATTCTGGTATTTCTGGAGTGATATGGAAGCTTGCAGGGACATTAATCATACATGTTGATCAGGTAAGGCTTTGTCAGGGAAGGGAGAGAAGTCAGGCAATGTGAGATAGCCATCTTCTTGATACAGAAATACACAATTCAAGGAATGAATTAATTGACACATCTGACATGATGGAACATTGTTGGTGTATATATCTTGCTATACTTGACACTGAAACTGCTCCCATCATTTGTTGCAAGAAAGATTAGAAGGACAGACAAGAGCATCAAGAATCATTTGCATAGTTAACATTTACAATTAAGGTTTTTTACACAACAGCTATTTTAAACAAAACTTTCAGAACATGCCATCTTGTTTTCTATATTGGCAAAACAATTTCATCATAGAGCAGTATTGTAACAGTCAGTATCAGCAAAGTTTTTAAATCCATCAGCACATTCAGCCTAATTCCTTTGTACAACCTCAGCAATATTAAAAGAGTTGACTGGCCTAATGTTTTATCACAAATCTATCGGATCTATTGAATCCTGGGGTACATAAAACTTTTATTGTACAGACTCCTGACTGGGACTAAGCTCATAACATGCCACTTGCTCGCAGGCTAAACCAGATAGGGTTTATTATTAATGAAACTAGCCATGGGATGGCTCGAGTAAATGGAGATAATAACCATGACATATTTATAAAGTTTTATTTAACACTCTGGTTTATTAAACATAGACCTCACACATTCTGCTATACACTGACTGACCACTGACTGTGTCTAGATATGAACAGTTCTGTATGAGTATAAACCCCATCTCCTGAGCTTAGGAATGAACTTTAGTTCCATTGTTAAAAAAAAACTGACCTTAAACTGTTTACAAAAGGCATGTTTAAATGCAATTCTGTTCAAATAATGCTTTTTAATAATAAAAAAGAAGAATCTATACTACCAAATTTCGAATGGATATACACTCAAACTTTTATTTTGTATACACAAACAGTGTAGTTTTTAATTAAAGGCAATAGTATTTAAAGTTAAGAATATTGTATGTAAACTTT
This sequence comes from Sinonovacula constricta, assembly GCA_007844125.1. Lineage (NCBI taxonomy): Eukaryota > Metazoa > Mollusca > Bivalvia > Cardiida > Solecurtidae > Sinonovacula > Sinonovacula constricta. The sequence goes on along the minus strand of CM017557.1, from coordinate 44,617,855 downwards.
TTTATAAGTAAAGGTGTCTTAAGAATTACATCATATACCAATACTCAGTATTAATCAATCATTGTTTAAGTCTCTTACAACAACAAAAACATTAATTAGTGATATGTCTTCTTGATGTTTCTATATGAAAAAGTGGCGATTTCAGTTCATCTTCTGATTGGATTCCCAGCTGACTGATCAGGATCTATGCTATTTGTTCAAGTCTTACTTATGTGTGATTCACAGGCAAGGGATCAATGTGGTTTTGTCCCTAAACTAAAATGCAATTTAAAGATAAAAGAGATATGCTAGAATAAACTACAGAATAGAAATTTTAACATCTTATGGATATAGAATGAAAACAACTTTTCCATGCTTATATTTACTTTGAATTACCATTAATAAAAAATATGTGTTTTTCAGTTTTGCCAAAAAGTTATTTCCACTATAATAAAAAAAAAATCTAAATAATTTTACTATTAGAATTACTGGTGCTTATATTTACTAAAGGGGCTATGGTCACTTGTTGTACAAGTTCTGGTTCATAGAAAATTGTAAAAAAAACACACACCTCCACTTGTGAGAGCTGCTGCCCTCAAAGATTCATCTAGGCCTGGTGATGATAGTAACAGAATACTAGTTCAAATTCATTGTTTCAGGATATTGAGTTAGACATGAGGAATGTTTGTGAACCTTATGTAAAGAGTCATGTTCCGAAATTAGTATTTTTATTAAATAATATCTTGTTTAAATTTTGTTGCATTGGCATTTCCACACAACATAACAATTTAACCTTGTCCAAAAAAATCATATTAATAATAAGCAAGATCACTTTCTGGACAATCTATATATTGTCTACAAAGCAATAATGAAAAAAACAGAAACACAAAGGAAGGATGAAGATAAATTGTCCACACACATTTCTTCATCTATAAGCTTAAGTAAATACAGATCACTGGAACTATATATAATCCCAGAAAAGCTCAGATGATGAATTTGTTGATCCGCAAAAATTTCAAGTTTCGATGACAAAGCAGTAGCAAGAGGGATCAGAAGCATGCCTGCAATGGCCAATCCAGTCACTAGAGAGTGTCAGCAACATTGAAAAAAAAATCACCGATGTGCCAAAAAGTAATGGATGCTAAATGTAAAAGTTAATAATATTATCTGGATATGTGACAGGATTAAGAAGCAAAACCAAACCCCTCAAGATTAAAGATTCCCATTCATAAATGAGAAATGTTCAACTTAAGTTTAATAACTGTCCCTTTTTCTTTGAAAATGTTTTTAATCCAAAAAAAGTAAGTAGCACTTATTTACTGTAAGTGTTAGAACATAATTTGATTATACGATTATATGTTTTACAGCAATATCAATTTTGCTCACCACCTGGGAATGAGCTCAGAAACTCAATGCAACACAACAAATAATAAATATGAGGAAAAAAATTTATTATGAATTTTCTTACAATTAAAATACAGGAATGCCTATTTCTAGTAAGGGTTGAAAATGAGTGTTCCAATATAACAAAAATTAATTTTCTATCCTGAAAAGGCAGATTCAGTACTGATAAACACATATACTGTAAGTTATATAATGCACAAAATAATTTAATCAAATTACAAATGTAATTGGAAAACTTCCCATCTCAACATAACACAGATTTTCAATATGAACATCCAGATTAAGTGAACTAGGTTCTGATCAATTAACCTGGACTAAATTCAAAGTTACCTTGACCCAAGTCACTGACCTCCAACAGAATCAGTGACCTTGACTTGAATTAGTGACCCTGATCTCACCTTTCATCTGGAAGAAGTTCATGGTCTGTATGGCGTGCATGACAGGTGTGTTGTCTAGGGTTAGTTCAAACTCTGGTGAAACACGCGGCACCAACTCAACCTCCTTGAAAAAGTTCTGGTCAACACATGCCACACGATTCAACAGTGAGTTGGAGATCTGAAATAGAGATTGAAATATTTCTTAAATTTGTTAATCTTCAGGCTAAGATTCCTATTTTGTCATAGCCAGTTGAAACAAAGGCTTGTGTGAAACATTACCCTCAATATCCATCTCTGGTCATGTTACATTTTGTTGTAGCCAGTTGAAACAAAGGCTCGTGTGAAACATTACCCTCAATATCCATCTCTGGTCATGTTACATTTTGTTGTAGCCAGTTGAAACAAAGGCTCGTGTGAAACATTATCCTCAATATCCATCTCTGGTCATGTTACATTTTGTTGTAGCCAGTTGAAACAAAGGCTCGTGTGAAACATTACCCTCAATATCCATCTCTGGTCATGTTACATTTTGTTGTAGCCAGTTGAAACAAAGGCTCGTGTGAAACATTATCCTCAATATCCATCTCTGGTCATGTTACATTTTGTTGTAGCCAGTTGAAACAAAGGCTCGTGTGAAACATTATCCTCAATATCCATCTCTGGTCATGTTACATTTTGTTGTAGCCAGTTGAAACAAAGGCTCGTGTGAAACATTATCCTCATCTATCTCTGACCATGCTACACTTTTTTAAAGACTCAAGCTAACTTTATATATATATATATGATTTTACATGTAAAAGTTACCTAATCCCAATCAGGAAGCTGACTGATCAGGATCTACATTATCTGCCAAAAGTAAAACAAATGTGGATATAGACATGCAGTGCATTTGGAGTACAACTGACCTGAGGGTGTTACTTGTGACAAGAACAGGTTTAATTTTAAAATAAATAAAATTAAATTTTAACAGGATTAATGTTTTATAGAATTTTTGGATCTCCCAGGATTGATTTTGTTTTAAGTGTTTTATGAGTACTGTTACAACATAAATGGACAATGACAAGAAGAGGTCCTGACAGAAGAAACTTTTAATACTAAAAGGATTATTGCTTTGTTTCTAGAATACAGCTTTGTTATAAATAAGGATTTGTTGGATGAAAATAGTTGTATGAATATAGTTTTGTCAAGAATATAGCTTTGTAATAATATAGCTTTGTTAGTACAATATGGTTTTTAGTGGAATGTAGTTGTCTTTTCCTGAAACAGGAGACCCAGAACTCTGAATGATTGCATGTTTTACAAGCTAAGTTAGTGAACCCAAAACAAACATAAAAAGTTGAAGTACTCTCATTACAAACCATGCAGTTTGTCAATCTAACAGCTTATAATTGGTTTAAGGGCTGATGGAACTTCAAAGTTTTCCTAAATACAAATAAAACAATGCCAAACAAAACACAAGTCAGCAAAAAACTAGAGTAATTATCCAAATATCTGTTCTCTTCCTGCCGCTGTTCAATTCCAAGCAAGAAAAAGCTCCATCATTCACTAAGCCATGACTGAAGAAATCTTAATACAGATCACAGCACTTTGTCACCAATGGACAAAGCCAGAATGCAAATAATGTCACCAGAAATCAAGGCAGTTAGACAATTTACTTTGATGCTACATTAGGCACCCATGTCTTAACAGCCTTCTAGCATCAGCAAATTATTTGCTGAACAAATTTCTTTTTCTCGCTGTCTTTCTCTCCACAGCCAGAAAGCAATCACCCTGCTTCAGAACAGTTACGTTCAAAGTCCTATTTATCTTCGATTTTTTTCTGGGCCATCAGTTGACAAGGCCATAATTTACAAATGAGCAATCCGAAAACACAGGTCTAACTTTTCATAGCAGGTGAAATATATCACTTCATTTCTGTATTTGTTTTAAGGAAAACCAAACCACTTTCCAGCCTTGAAACATGTTCAGCCATAACTAGACATCAGCATTTGATGCTTCAGGACTCTGGCTCACCAGAAATTACCTTATATGTAAGTGAATGTAATCTCACAATCTTTCCATTACAGTTTTACATTTCAATTTCCAATTCAATTATTTGGCAGCCACTTTTTTCTTCTTACAATTGAGGCAGAGTAGGATATATGTACCATTACTACTAGAAATCACACTATCAAACATAACTGTGTAGAATCATTTACAGATTGTCTGCCTTATTAAATTGCAATTATCATTTTTTGTTTGCTATATATCTCAAAACACAAAATAAAAATGATGTTACATGTATTTATTAAATAATCACTACTTATTTAACACCTGTTGGTAAAAAGTGTCAGTTAAATATTATTTATTTTAATGTTTATTAAACTGATATTTTTATTAACATTTTATCTCTACATCTATTTATTACAACAGTGCCACTACCATCAAGCTTGTACCTTAATAATTTTTCTATATTTTAAATAACTTCTGAGATAAATGTGTGAGAAATACTTTGTTTTTTTTACCATCATGAACAACTCTTGCTAGTATCAAAACTCCCCTGTCACAGAAAGTGTCACATTATGTCTTTCCTTATGTTTCTTCCTTGCTGTACGATGTTACCCTTACACTGCTGAGCACAAATCTATCAGACCAAGGCAAAAAGTGTAGATCAAGACCAGCCAGCTCTCTGCTACATGCTGCCTTATCAGCATCTGCATTTGCTGCAGTCTTTAGCTATATATACTGAATACCTTTGCAAGCAGTTTTAAACAAGTACGTAAGACTTGGTGCATGGTATTGACAAATGTAGCAGATGAAGGGATGTGATTGAAGAATGGATTCCAAGGTGTGAATAGTGAGCCTCCTTCTCTAAGGGCTGTCAAACCAAATTATCAACGCCCACAAACTATGTTGGATTTTGAATGATGGTCGCCAGTTTTTGCGAGGTATCAGTGATGACATGGTTTTTGCTAACTAGATAAAGTATGTTAAGTAAGGATAATGTTTAAGAGAAAAATAAAAATGCCTATGTTTTCATGTCTTACTGTTTTATATATCTCACTGCTTACATGTTTCAAGAATATTTAAAACTAATATTTGAAGAAAAATAAGCTTCAAGCTAATTTAGATGTGTTTCATCATTCAACTACCTGTATATACTAGTACTAAAAGTACTCATGTTGACAATTCATATTAAAATCTATGTTGTTTGTTTGCTTCTTCATGCAAAGGTAACAAAACTGATAAAATACTTAGAAGCAAATAGTGTGGATCTGGATCAATGATTTCCAAGAGTTTGCAAACTTGGAATTAATCTACTTGCCTTAGCCTGACCAATCAATGCTTTATAGGTTAACAATTGTATTAGCACTAACAGCACATTTACCAAGAGCATTTGGATATAGCAATTTAAAGATGTATATGAAAGTTTGGATCATTTTTTTTTCTTTCATGCAACCAAATAAGCTATTGTTACTTGAAAAGATCCTGAGAAATGCTAGGTGAAGTGCCCTGTATACAGATATGTGGAAAGTAAAGAATAACCCCACACTCGTCATTACAAAAATGTCTTTCTTATCTAAGCCACCTTTACCTTTAATGCAATGTTGGTATTGGTTTGGATTATTTGACCAAATAGTTCACTTTTCAGAAAGAGATCAGCTAAACAGTCTAATTGTATATGAACAAATAAATGATAAATTTCGCAAGTAGGCATTCTGAAAATTTACAATGCAGTAATGTACACACATTAAAATGTTGTTTGTTTCATGGTAGAGAATAAATTCAAGATCACAAACCAGTGTAAAAAGCCATGTTACTGTAATATGTAACTTTATTTTCAAGAAGCATTTAAATACAGAAGCCTTTCTACAAGGTGCAGTTTCAGCTGACAAACCAATATGTTGAAAGGACACCTTTTGTGAAAGGAAACATAAACGAAAGCAGTTAATCAGTGCTTGTGTTTCACATAAACATCTTCTTCCTGGATACTCAGTGCTGCCGACCTAAGTTTCTGTCCAGAGCCACAAAAGGGCTAGAGTTGCATTGTAGTTAAAGTTCTGCTGAGATGTTTTCCAGGAAATTAAGTGAGCACATAAAGCACATAAACTGCCAAACTGTGGGAGACTAAAAAAGGCCTTGAGAAAACGCAGTCATTCAATAAACAAAGCGAGGGTATTGACTAGTTAGAGATACTGTAATTAATCGGCAAGAATAAACAAGATGTTAGTGATCAGTGATAAATTTTTAATGTGCGAGGTATTCCCTAGTCCATTCATTGCTAAGCTTATCTCTAGCCTCATCTCTCCCATGTCCGCTCAAGGGCATCATTATAGTAATGCAAAGTGTACTAGAGGATTTCACTTGGGTCTGGAGGGGCGGGGAGAGGGAGGAGACGCAGCATCACTAACAGAAGATTGCTGACAGTGTAGCTCAAAATCTAGTATTATTATGGTTTTATACTGATTGTCAATAAAAGTTTCAAAGTAACAAGTCAGCTACTCAGGGTTTAATGCTCTAGGGCAAGTGAAAGGGGGGCACAACATTGCGCATTGTAAATAGAAGGCTAGCTGACTAGGTGACTTTATAGTCCATAGGACAAAACATAAACTTTTCCTTTATTTCACTTTGCTAAAATTCTTAGCTGTTCTGGTGAGAAACAAAACAAAAAGGTCAAGTCTGCAACTATTTATCAATTCATAATTAACCATTTAAACCTGAATGTCCAAGATTATTGACTTATACAAGCTTCAAATATTCTCTTAGCCTGCTGTTTACAAATTTATAAAGCTAAGGCAAATAGTGTAGATCCAGATCAGCCAGCTCCCTTTTTGGAACTGTCTGATCAGAATCTACACTACTTGCTATTCAGTCTCTCTTTATAAGTATATCAAACCTGAATTGTAACATATTGTATAATATTAAAGCTAAAAAACCTGTGGTTAACCTATTTTTCAATTATAATGTACATTATTTTAACCAGATAGATTTTTATATCTATACTCAAATATTTTATTTTTAATCTGATTAAAGTCCTTTCTCATTAAACTCCACTGTATTATGACCTATGAAGTGTCGGTGTGCCATAAAACATAAAACATTTTTAACAAAATGTAGCAAGCTAACTCTTAACATGTTCATTAAGACTATTTGTGCCTTTATTTTAAACACTTTTTAAAAATCAGTTCACATAATGAAGGAATCAAGCTTGTTTAAAATTTCTGAAATTGTTCAAATGTTTAAATTATGTTATGTAAATGTTACTCTGAAGTATTGTTTCTTTTTCAGCTGAAACTGAAAATTAAGCTAATACATTTGCAAATTTATTTACATTGTAATCTGCTAGAAAAAAAATTCTTTTGTTATTGGACATCACACTTTCCTTAAAATATACAGATCCCTAAAATCAGTTGGTGAAGATGCAACCAATGAGTTGATGGTCATTTGAAACTTCCCTGTCAAGGCAGTTTAATGGAAATGCAGAAGATGAAATGGAATTAAAGTGGAAAAATTGGAAGTGTTTCAGCTGCTAGTGAAGATTTGATGAGATTGAGAAAATTAGCCGACATGGTTAACCAGTTTATAGCCACTTAAATGGAGAAAGGGTGCATAAATCACACTGGACTGACCATTTGTATTAGATCTGTGATAGTTTCAACAAGATGTAGTTTCATTAACTTTTGTCCATCTGCAAATTAACATAATTCTTGAAGCCAGATTAAAGCAGACTTCAAAGACAGGTCTGCTTGTTTGTTTGTCTTAACTACCATAGCCTCATGTTGACCAGTTGTCAGTGAGATACTAAAGGGCAATAACTCTTATATGTACCTCACAGAGATACAATCATATTGCTATAAGTCCAAACAGTGACAGATAGCAGGTGACCAAAGTTAATGAAAGTGGATGGACAGACAGACTAAAAATGTAAACACCTACAGCGCTTTGATTTGTGATATTTACATATTTTCAGTAGCTGCTATTTAGAAGTTAAAGTAAACATAATCAAAAGCTCATCCTGGAAGTGTGAGTGAAGGCACTACTAACATATCACAGAGGGATCACCTCACCAGGTTCATATTCAGTATGGTGGCACTGAGTGGTAATGAGGCAGCTCTCACTCACAGGCTGCGAAGCAACAATTGATCAGGCCAAGGCAAAAGTGCAGATCCAGATCAGCCAGCTCTCTGCTGGGAGATGTCTGATAAAGATCTACACCATTTGCTCATGCTAACTCTCAATCAATTCATATTTCATCTATGTGTGAAATTGTACAAAAAATACTAAGAATTAAAGATATGAAGCATGACAAGTACTAATCCACAAACAGAATGGAGGAGAAAAACTATTTTTGCCTTTCATTTTCATCAGATCTGATACAATTTAATTTGTGGCAAGTGCATTTCAAGCAATATTGCTTGCAGCAATGACCCCATCGGTCTTAAATTTGTGCAGCAGTTATTCTGCTATTCCTTTTTATTTCATTTTATTCATGGTTTATGTTATCGCTCATTGCATATTTAATACCTGTTTTGGTTACTCTGCTTTGATGTGAACCTTACAAAACGTAGCCACATTGATAATTTCACAAACAAGCAAACCATCAACATATCTGCTAAAACCTCAAATGAACCTCAGTTGGACAATCAATTTGCTAACATCCATGAAATATTTAGGAAATCGCTTGTTCGTTTTTTTCTCTCACCATATTTCCCCCAGCTATAGCTGACAATGCGTCAGAAATTGATGGTATGAAGTCAGAAAGAGCATTGAAGTCATTCCACACATGTCCATTAATCCACCAGGCACGTTTGTTCACCAAAAACAAAAGTAATTTCAAACATCATAATAAATGAAAAAAGTTTCTAAAGCATTTATTTTCAAACTGATTTTGTAAGACAGCATTCTGCCTCACATTTATTTTAATTTGCAGGAAAGTACAGATAAAAGAGATAGTGTACGCAATTAAATCAAAATTAGAAAACTGTCACACAAACAATTTAATTACAATTTCAAGAAAAAGTCCTGTTGCATTCACTACATGTATTAACATGAGAAATGCATGCAACCATTTTCTTTGAATAATTACACTTTTCCATTAATTCTTAATAACTGAACAAGCTTTGAAATCCTATTCTCTCAAACATGTTAATTTAATATTATTGTCATCATGTTGTAATTAGATCCGCTGAAACACTGATTTTACAAAATTGAAAAACCATCTCAAAACCATAATTATAATCACAGATAACAATCAGACAAAATGAAACCGTGAACATCTATTGCCTTTTAAACAGCTTAGAAATAATACTAACCCCATAATCTTGTCATTCTGATACTGACTTGGTGTTACAGTAATTTATCAGAAAAACAACAACCACACATTAAGTACCAATAGCTTATTTAGTCCCTATTTTAATCTGTTTATCTAGCATTATATAAAGTAAAATATTTCACTACCCTCAATAAGAATTTTGGATAGTTCTATACAGATTTTTCAAGTTTTTTGGTCAAAACTGTGACTTGATCATCCAACTTATAAAAATGTATCCTTTTTAGTCCATATTTTATTCTGCTTATCTAGCATTATTTAAAGTAACATATTTCACTACTCTCAATAAGAATTTTGGATAGTTCTATACAGATTTTTAAGTTTTTTTGATCAAAACTGTGACTTGATCATCCAACTTATAATAATGTATCCTTAAACAGATCAATAAGGATAAGAAAATAACATAAGCAAAGTCTTCAAAATGGACACACCAGGTGCAACAGAAATTAATGTTTTAAGTAAGCCATTGCACCTTCACCTTAACATGCTATGATACTATCAAGAATCCATTGATCTTAATTGCAGCAACTCTTTACTGCTTATGTTTAAAAGCTCATAAAACAGAAAAGTTAGACAACTCTTGACATGTTAATGCATCCCCCAATATGGTGATGATGTATGTATCTTGCAAGCCTTCCCAGGCTATATAATTAATAGCTTATAAAACTGGATGCTCTGCTATTGGAGGTATGTCTTCAGGTCATATAGATATTGTTACTTGCTTTGTTGCACTTTACCTCAATTGTTCTTACAGTATTAATAGAATATACTGATTATTAGCAATATAATGCCCTCCATGTTCAAATATTACTTGACACCTTGTCAGACACTTGGAAGCAAATAGTACAGATCTTGACCAGACAACTCCCAGCAGGGGTTAGAAAACATTTAGGCTGAGTCTGAGGTCATCGCAATTATTAATTGGTTGGATTTAAATTTTTGGTGCAATTTTGTACTCTATTCATCATATACCATAAGAAGTCCTTATTGTTAGAATAAATATTTTAAGGCTTCAGCCAAAGGTGCACGCAGCTTTCTGTCTGCTTGCCAAAACTATTGGTAAAGGTAGAACATCACCATGTTTATACAAAACCATCTATATACTAAGATGTTCAGTAATTACCATTAATATTATGCGAAGTTACATAACTTATTGAAAGACCGTGCAGCACAAAGTGTAGCTTCAGACCATGCCAGGATGATCTGGATCTAAAATACTTACCTTTTCCAATGCAATTCGTGTAAAGCTGGCAAAGAGCGTGTTACCTTCCCTACTGGAATTGCTTTTTTAAGTTAAAAGATTTCCATCAGTGAATGACAGTCTTCTCATTTTTTACTACAAATTATATATACAGGGAATAACCACAATGCTTGCAGACTGTAATAAGTATATCTGATATTCTTGCAGACAATGGCCTTGTTACTGTCCCTCTCCATTCTCTTATTAAATCAGACAGTCTATACAGTACTGGACTATGGCTGCAGTCAGAAACAGCCTCTGCCAAGATGCTACCTGGAACCTCTGTCCATCTAACATAACTCTACACAGCCATACTCCAATCTTCATCTTCTCTCTTTGTTGGATACAGGAACCATAAAAAAGCTATGATGAATGGAAAGACAGGAAGATGCAAGGATAGATATATGGAAGTAAATAGGATGGATGGAAGGACAAACTGGCCTCTATATACTCACCCCCTTCAGGATCATTGTGAATTTCTAGTAATTTCCTAAAAGAGATAGAGACAATTAATGAAAATAAAATGTGTATTGCCTGACTGGACCACTTCCAGCAAGAGCCGGCTGATCTGGACCAACAAATTTGCTAGGCTTGATCAATCCTGCATAGGAGTTTAAGTTTGAAACTGTTTACTGCCTTCAGACTGAGCTTAATCAAGTGATTGTGAAATTGCCAAGGCAACAACTTTTTATCATGTTAACAGATATTTCTATTAATATTTCACATGATTATGACTCTCATACATATCTTTAACATATGACTTAAACAAAGGTGCAAACACTTTAAAACTAGAATGAATTAATCACTAATTGAAACAAAACAGAGTAATAACATTTAACTGATAATAAACACGCACTTCCAGCTGTTTCGGAATAAAGAGAATGCTAGAAAGTCAAATTAAACAAACTAGCGTAGTTGCTCCAGCATCTATTTATTTGATCTAACACAGCATTATCTTTAATTAAAACACTAACACCAAACATCTTAATTGTTTACCATTGCCTGAAGGTTGATTTGTGTGGAATAATGCTTATTCACGATGAGAAAACAAATTCAATATTTGCTCAGAAATAAAGAAATCTTATCTGCAATCTTGACAGCCTTTTTCTTTCTTTCCAAAGTCTGTTTAACATCATGACAACGGCATAGAAAATTTCTTCAAAATAGCTTTTCAGCATAAATTGAAGACATCTTGAAATTGTTTGCACTAAAATGATCTCTTTTTTTTTGCTTTCAGGTTATTTCAGTTGAAAAAAATAGCCCATGTGTTATTTTTGTGTGGCTCTCGTTAAGCTATCTGGCATAAGTTAAGCTGGGACAAGGGTGTGTTAATTTTGCATATGTTACCTATCAATTAATGATGGCTGGTCTATAAATTAGTCCTAGTTTGTCATTGATTACCTCAAAAGGTAAGCTCTATGGGAGGTAAACATAAATCCATCATTCAGTACACAGACATGGAATAGGTCAACAAGGACCTCTGACCTGTGACCTACCTTAGACTACAATAACACTTTGGAATTTATCAATTTCTAATTCAGAAAATCTGGCTAGTGAATCATGTTGGCATTGGAAATAAAACACCCAACATCATTGGGTGGAGAAAAAGAAATGTAAAGTGTGCAAGGAAACATTGTTGTTATTACAAGATAAGACTAATTAAGTATGAAATTATCAGATTGGTTTCATTAGGTGCCACATTGTGCCGGTTTACTGCATCCTGATTTGTTAATGTCTCTTGGAAAAATCTTGGCACGTTCACTGTCAGTTGAAATTACATCTAAACTTTGGACATGCTAGTCTGTTGACTTGTATCATGCCAAGCATGGATTAATCAGGCTTAGGCAAAAAGTGTAGATTGAGATAAGTCATCTGTAACTGGGAACAAGGCAAAATGATCTTAATCTGTTATTTTGCTACTAAATCTTTTTTAACACATTTTACTCAGTTGTTAAGTTAAATAAGGAAATTACTATTAATTGGGATGGTTGATTATTATTACCCTGTCTTGGTAGGGACTCATTGCATTTGTAACTTTTTTCTCTGTGAGCTCTTAATTCAAGATATATAAGCTTAAAAGCCATTATAATTGTTTAAAGTTACTATTTGTGTATAATTAAAAAATCAAAGGAAATTATTTGTCAAATATATCTGTCAGTGACATATTGGCCATTATAAATTCTCAGATAAAATATAATAGGAATGGAGCAATACATTTTTGGGTGTATGTGGACTTAAAGAATGCTGCTGAGGTGAAAAAATGTACATCAACTTTTAAGGAGGCCTCTTTAATCCTTCTTAACGTAGAGTTTATTTATAGCCATGTCAGTTTTCATGGAGTTATGCTGGCAGTGTGTCTGTTTAAACCTTCATTTGAAGAGTTACTCTATATACACATCACTTCAATCCTCCAAACAGGAGAGCTTTTCACATGCATGTCTCATTTAACTCTCCATTTAGAAGAGCTTCTTATGAAATATTCAAGAAGATATTTTAGTCGAAAAATATACATCAAAAACAGTAAACCTAAATACATCTCAAGCTGTTGTGAAGCTTTGCTATTCCAGAATCTTTCTCTGATACTTGACAGCCTATTGGAAGAAAGATATATTAAAGGTGGTATCGAACAGTTTGGATCAAAAAATATTTTCATTAAATGACCAAGTATTTTGCCTGAACAGATCTGCGAAATGCTGTTTGTTGATATCCTACACTTGGAAAAGTGACCAAAATCTCACAATCCTCATTACAACAATGTAGTTTCTATCTGAGCCATGCTGCACAGTTTGCTATTTTTAACTTAAGAAAACCATGTGACCACTTATGTTTTATCTTTTCACATCATCCGCTGTGACATTGATGTCTATTTTTAGCATGAATCCCAAACTTTCTTATTTGTAGATTAAAGAGAATTAATACTTTTAAGTGCTGATTATTGAGTTTTACTGCCCTAAAACGCTTAGACTAAATTATGATCTTTCTGCAGAAACTTTGTTCAAATACCAGAACCAGAGGTATTATTATATATATAGATATATATATATATATATATATATATATATATATATATATATATATATATATATATATATATATATATATCTGACATAGGCAAACTGTTGGATACCACTTTTAAGTGAGTAATTGGAAAGTACAAATGTGTGTTTTCTAGCAATAATTATCAGTAATATTTTTGCACGTAATGTGACTCACTACATGTATTGATCAGCTCAGATGTAACATGCTTTTACAAACAAACAACAGACCGCACGATCTGTATATTTGAAATGATCATGTTGTCAAGTTAATAACACTAAAATTGCTGTCAAAAGTGCCATTATGAGGTTACAGAAGCTTTGTTGATTAAACACACTCAGCCAGTGAGGCAGTTATATTTATTAATCAAACTTATATAAATGTCTGGCAGATCAACAGTTTGTTTATATGGGTCTATTGAAGACCACAGTCCTTTTACTAAATTGCTAATTGTGCAATAAATGTGAGATGGGTACCGTACTTACTCACTTATAAGACTATTCGCTTATAAGACAACCCCCCTACTTCACCTGTGAAATTGCCGGTTTCTGCTTCGGCCTGCTTATAAGACGAATCGAAAAAATGAACAGGAGCGTCGACCAGTCATGCTGTCTCAACAAAAGGGTTAATTGGTAAACAGTGACTGTAATTTTCACATGTTGCGGGATGTATCTAGTCTCCACTGCACTGCTATCCTGTAGCTCGTGGCGGCATGACAGTAATTTCTTTTATCTACGTCACCAAGTCTGGTATGACAGTACACGATATATTGGGGAACAGTGCACTGTCCTTGTGTACATGCAACCAATTAATAATTTTATGGAGAAATGTAATCTGCAGCTGCTTATAAAAACACATCGTTCACTCCCTCACTGTCAAACTGCTCCGATCGATATCACCTTGACAACAGCTTATATCAGAGTCGGTCACTTGACATGTATAATAAGGCAAGTCTACACAGAAACGCCAAGTAAATTACAGCTTGGTGTATTTGGCAGACTGAAGTTGAAAGTTTGTTTCAGTGTTTACTGACGGATAATAAGCTGTGTTTCATGCAGAACAAAGGGAAATGTATGCGAGACATTTAATTGTTGACCGACAGAATTCAAAGTTCAATAAAGGTAAGTTATCGGCGGCTCGATAATGACGGCACGTCGGGTCATTGCATAACTGCTAACAAGTTTACGTGGTATGTTTTCGCCCTAAAACAACTCGAAAACTTTTGCCAGGTCACTAGACCCCGCCTATAAGACGAGCCCCACACTTTGAACATGAAATTTGAAGGAAAAATCACCGTCTTATAAGTGAGTAAGTACGGTATTAATTTAGATGTCATTGATAATTAACACTATGATGCTATTGGTGATCAGACCACCAGTCAAAATGGATAAATCCTGTAATCAGACAATGCACTTTCTGTGACATTTAAAAAACAATCCTAATTAGCTTTTAATGTCAAAGGAAGCTTTTTCCTTGAGGTTTAATGTGGTTTAATTGTACTGGGTCAAGAAACAATAGATGGAAATTTGTTGCTGTCTAGTCACATACAAAGTGGAGTGATCTATCAGCAAGTGTTACAGTTTCAAGACAGGAGACAATGTCATATGGCAGAACTGAACCATTGGAGTCTTGTAAAGACAATAGCCCAAACTTAAATCTGAACCTATAGCCTAAACCAAACACCTTAGAAAATTCACTTGTATCATCTTGCAGATGACTAAAGGTGTTTTTGTTATCTCTTTTGAGCATAACAGTTGTTTACCTGTAAAGTATAAACTAATAATAAAAAGTTTGTAGAGCAATATAAACCTATAAGCAATAAGATTGAAGACTTTTTTGTCGAGTATTCTTCTTCATGGTAAAAAAAAGTTGTGATTCTGTAAGTATCATTGTCCGAATAACATCAGAGGGATTGTATCGAGAAGAGAATTACACGACGAGTTCTGAATGCCTATAGCCTGCAACATTACCACTTCTGGTGTCAACTCCCTATATGAAATTCTTACTTATCAGCTTATGACCTAAGGCACAGCTAGGTAACAATACTTTTAACAGGGACTCAAAGCAGAAGATAGTGCAGATACTAATGACATGGTTGTGGGTTGAACCTACACTTTTTGCCTGATCATTTACAGCCTAGTAGACTTAAAGTAACTTTGCTCATTAACCATCTTAATTTTCTGTTAACAACTACAGACAAAAGTAACTGAACACATTGCTGTAGACTCTATAACAAAAAGTGCATATCCAGATCAGTGTTGATCTGGATCTACACTTTAAGCCTACACCTAACCAGGTGGGAGCCTAGCAAGCTTTTAGAAAGCTTGTAATATTAATAATTGGTGTTTTTTTTACTTATACTTTGAATTTTCCAAGGTTTGCTGCTTATATTCTGTGTCAATGCTCAATGGAGACTAAAAAAATAAATCAGTACTTTTTTTAATAATAACAAATTAAAATGTTGTTAACTCCTTTTTCTTCTTGTTTATACAAATAATATTGTATTACAAGTACATACACAAGTATGGGTAGGCTATGCCTAAGCATTTAATTTGGTTCTTAAACAAAACTGCTGTTCCTTCTTGCCAGTTGTACTTCTTAGATGATTTAAACAAAAATAAGTATGTTATGTCTAACCAACATTAACAAATATTTGTTAAATTCAACCTAACAAGTCAAGTGTTCCACCTATAATGCAACCTTTCTGCATTACTAGTAGATACAACAATAAACAAATTTCCCAAAACCTATTTGAATGCATAATAAATATTCCAAATATTCGCAAATGTATTCTTTACATCACAGATATTGTACCACCCTGTTTGACAAATCCTTTAGTTTGATCATCTATGACCAGCATGCATGATGGTACTAGATGTACATTACATACTGCCCTACACCTCCATCATGCCAGACACCAAAAACTAGGAGGACAAGTCAAAATGAATTTAGTTTGAACAGTGGCGTCGAAATGTTGACAGCAAGAAATAAATATGTCTTACACAACTAAATCAAATCCTGATTCTGCCAAGATACTTGGTTTTGATTCCCAGGAAGAGAACAATGAAAATGGAGCTCTTCATAAAGAATGTTTACTCAGAAAATCTTCACAATGGTGGTTTAAACGTTGGCTAATATTATAAGGAGCAAGTTAGACTGCATGTATGCTTGACTGTCTGCTAACTTAAGAATGGACAGGCATTCACATTCTGCTACAAACCCCCATGTCTTGTATCTTGTATCTTGATAAATTCCAATAATGTTAATGAATCTATTACATGAAATATTAATACAAGACAAACAACTACAAGCAAGAGAGTAGGCTGAAACAAACACTGTATGTACATTTTTGTACTTTATTAGACCTTTACCTGCCACACCTATTTGCAACAATATAAAATATAAGTTATAATTATAATACACACAGCAGCAAATAGCACAGATCCTGATCGGACAGTACCCCATGAGACACAGCAGCAAATAGCACAGATCCTGATCAGAAAGTACCCCATTTCCATATTTAGTAAATTTTAAGCCATATACTTAAACCAACGTGTATTTAGATTCATAGATTCAGTTAGATTGATAATAGAGACTCAGCAGCAAATAGTGCAGATCTTGGCCAGACAGCTCACAACAAGGATTGCATGTCTATCTAACCATGATTAAATGGACAGTAGTTTTAAGATGTTTTTTAATTTACAAACTATTGAGAAAATAATATCTGTTTATACAGAATTTCTAGAACACCATTACAACTTACAGTGCTTAACATATACAAATAAGGTAAGCTTATAAATATGACCAGTTATTGATTTCACTGCCTTTTTCCAAGATTTAGTCATGAAATTCATGTTTATGATAAACATTCTTAATTAGATGGCTCATAATACGTGTCAAAATATAAGCAGCCAATAAAGTAATACTATAGAGAGTATATACCTTTAATATTTGAACATCAACAAATCAATGAAACTCTACCTAATCAAAGAGATGACTATTCCAGAACATGGCTTGCCACTTAAATGTATTTATCTTTTATAGCACCCTTGTCTCTAGTACTTAATTGTCTGCAAGATCAATACACTGCGAGCTGTCAGGTCATCACAACGACTGACAAGTGTCACGGACGATTCCTTTAGTCTTTTACCTTCAAAAGCATGATTGAAACAAACATTATGTTACTTTTATTTTAAAATATATCGCAGCAACCAATTATGATCATAAAAGTAACATCCAGCTGTTTTGGTGGTAGAAGACCCCTGACAAATGTCTGGGTAGAACCACCAGTGCACTGCAGGTCAGCTGGAGAACAGAATATGTTAATCTCATGACATTTGTAATATGTCTCAACAATAAAATGTCAAGATACAATAACAATTAAACATCCTGCAGATGAAAAAAAATATTGCAGGAATTTACACATTAAAAACAGGCAAGTAGTTATTTTTCTTGTAAAAATTCTTTCTTTGTCTCCTTTAGGTATAACATGTATCTTTATCTAACACCATCTGTTCCATCCCTTTCTTTCATTCCTTTATTTTATAATAAGTGAAAGAAAATAAGAGAATCACATATGCAGCAATCCATAAACATGTCTTATACCTCTGTCTGTGGTAGACAATTTACAATTGGGTATTCCTATTTTATCTATAGAATGTCGAAGATCAGATGCAAGTCTGTAAGATACAAATGACAAAGGCACTTTAATTGTTGCAAAAATACTAGTTAAGCTATATGACATGTTAAACTGCCAACAATAAATTATGTGTTTTTTTTTTTGTCTCCTCAAAAGCAAAATATGATAAAAAAAATCCTTAAATGCACAATATTTACAAGACACTTCACATTAGATATTCTGCAACTCTATTTACAGCCACAACTTACAATTATTTCTTTATTTATATAACATATCAACCAAACTTAAGCTGAATATGTTGCTTGTCAAATTGGAAATTACATTAACAATGCACCTCGTTTTGTTAAAACATAAGAATATCTTCTCAATTTTCTTCTTGTAATCACATGCCATTACAAGATACAACTTCCCACATCAAAGAGGAATGATTTACAACTTCCCTGCTTTCAGGACCATTCCTCTTAGAGCTCCGCTGGACCACATAACATTGGCCCACTAACTAAAAGTTATTGTTCAAATCACATTCTAAGAATACACCATGCTAATTCAAATATTTCAAACAAAGTTGGGTGGTCTGACATACTAGAATGTAAATGTATTTTTACATCAAAGGATGCATGTTATAATTAACATACAAACATCTCTTATCACTGGAGCAATATTCAAACATGTTAAACAATGGTGTTATTAAATTTAACTTAATCCCAATGGGGATGATGCCAAGGGTAATTTTCTTGGGTCACAACAGATAGGGAGTGCATGTTCTGCATGTTGTATGCATGATTCGCATGCTGGCATGGCAAGAAGCCTGCTTGCATAACAGCCGAGGGCCCAGTTTTCACAGCTCCAGTGTGGAGGTAGCAGATTAAAACGTCTGTCAGCACATAATAATGCTTATCTCTCACTTTTGTAACTCCCCAGTTGGAGAGCTCTTCATGGATGCTCCAGCATTGATAAATTGCTAATTTAAAATCAGTTCAATATTGCAAAGATGGAGATTACTTCTCTAATCAAAAACAGAGCATGGCAGGATTTTTATAGTAATAAAAAACAAACAACAGCAACCAACAATACAAAAATGGGGTGTCATTTTTTTCTGCAATCATTCAGTGTCTGCCACTTTGTTCGTGGAATGAAAAATAGTAAAATTTTCCAGAATGAATCAGTATCAATAAGTTTCAATTTGCTGTAATGATTATCCATCCTTCTTTTGCTGTTGTTGCATTTTAATAAGGACAAAAATATTGTAATAATGTATGTAACTATGAAACACCATACAATATAAATGCATTAATAAAATTACAACCAATCATACTTTCTTGTTTCTACCATAAATTTTTCAAGCACTAAATAAAGTTTTAATGATTTGTAATAACAATGAAATTCCAGGTCTCTTGGAATGCATTTGCAAGCTCCTAGTATACTTGCCAACATTAAGTTACTTCTTTATCACACAACTTCAATTAAAGCCGTATTTTCTTTTTTAGCGTTACCATACAAACAAGAATATTTTGATCATGAGGAAATGTGTTGCAGCCAGAGGCCATAATTGTGAAGGCTAAACATCTTGGCTGACTGTATCAATAAATATTGAAATGAATGGACAAAACTGATGATCAGGCTCCAAACAGTCCATCTCCCTACACAAATAACCCCATTACTGTCCCCCGCTGTCAACCTAATGTCTCCAATAAATTATTGACCACAGAAATGTTTCATTTATTCAAACAGGCTGACCTGGCAGAGCCCAAATCATCAAAACAAAGCGCTGAATCAATTGGAATCTTAATGAGCAATAACTTGTGCATTATCTTGTTATTTGATTGGTCGCTGAATTGATTAGTTAGGGTTTTGTAACCATAGCACCCATAAGGGTCACTAAGGGTCAATTGCATGTCAGATTAGGGGTCAGTGGCATGATTAAAAGCGACCGGCTGATGCCAGACCAGATGACCACTGGTCATTCCAGATAGACTGACAAGGACAGAGGATTGTTTCTACTTCATTATGATGAACAATCCTGCGGATGTTACTCCCTGGTCGGAATGATTATTTTTATATCAGGTTATAATTTACAAGGCTAGTAAATGTTTGCATTCTTTTTAAGTGTTTAAAGCTCAATGGGACATTACTGAATTCTCATTAATAGATGTTTTATGGCAAATATGTATGTTTTTCTATTGACAATTCTGAAAACACATTTAAGATTTCACAACTTTAAAATAAATTTAATTTCCTAGTATTTCTAACGGTACAAATCAGGACATCAAGGGATAAAGGGCAACATTCCATTGAAATGTGTGAAGAATCAGTTTGTCAGTCTATATCCTATTTGCTGTGATCATGGTGAGTTATGGCTGACTGTGTCAGTCTCCGAGATTACTTTCGGATGGGAGTGAAGCTGGGTTCAAGCTTAAGTCTCTGACAAGGCTGGCTCCCCTGAGAAGGGATCTCATTAATAATCAATTTGTCCATGACTCATGCCTTGGGGCCCCTAGTGTTGGTATGTGGCTGGGCAACAATTGGGAGCCATCACAATCATCATACACAAGCTTCATCCACAGCTGGTTCCCAGCCAAGTGGAATTAAATGGAATTAAAGATTTACAAGATTTGGAATTGACAAGGTGCTAGCAAAGATGGGTGTCACACCCCTAGTCAATGAATGGCATGGGAAACAAATGAACAGAGAAACATGAGTTACAAATAGGATTTTCCAAACAAAAGGACACCAAATAAGATTTTTTGCATGGACTGGAGACTGCACATGAAACTTCTGTTGTTATGTATATTCACTGCTACTGAACAATAATGAAAAGGTAATATCATCATCACGAAAATATAATTGCAAAGTTACAGAAGTAAAAAAATAATTTTAACAATTAGTACAGTGTATATTTGCAATTAAAGTATATGACACATAAAAGTACTTACAATGAACATAATATATCTGCTACAAAACAGCCATTGAAAAGAATGAATATTTACAAGAAAATAAAATTATACTGACAATTATTAATGTTTACTTCGAGCAATATAAATATTGTATTTGCTGATAACTTTCCAACTTTTACCATTAAAGGTAGTATCATGATTGTTAGGACTCATTTTTTCTCTCTCATTGCAACCAAATAATTATTAATACATGAAGAATTCCTGTGAAATGCTCTTTATTCGTGCCTTAAACCCATGTGAAAAGTAAAGAATAACACATCACTTGTCATTACAATGAGGTATTTCCTATTCAAGCCATTTTGCACAGTTAGCTATTTTAAAACTAAGAAAACCACTTGACAAAATACTTTTGTGATAATGTCACATGACCATCCTGGTAATCAGCTCTGACATCCATATCTATCATTTAGCTGATATACCCATCATGCTTTATAGTTTAGGAACTAATGGACATGTAGTGCTATATATTGCATGATGTGTACTGTCTAATAACTGGGGTTATATTATAATATTGAACTAAAATATAAGTGTATGCAGCAATTCCACACCAATTCCCCAGAACATGGGTAAGATTTTGTTATGTGTATTACATAAAGACAAACTTTGAGTACCACTATAAAGTTTGTACCAAACCTTTACACTTAATTAACTACGCATTAATTGATCAGGCCAAAGCAACCAGTGTAGATCCAGCTCTACCAGCCCCCTCTTGTAGTTTTCTGATAATGAGCTTTAATACCGATACTTGCTATAGGTTCTTAATCAATAAAATATTGTTACCTTTGCATGTTGTTGTTAGCAATTAACTAATATTTTATAATCATTTATTACTAAATGAAGCATGATATTAGAAAAGAGCAACATTAGAAGAACAAGGCTGACAATCTTCTCCAGTTCATTGCATAATACCATCTCCATGGAACAGACTTAGTCACCTACCTTTCTGCACACGACCATGTTTGCTGAAGGATATTGTCTGTAGGCTACAATGTCAATGTTCAAGACATGCTTAGAATTTATAACACTCATCAAGCGACTGTTGTTTATAACCAATATTCAATCCTAATTTATCTGCTTAAAGCTTAATGCATATAATAAAAATGTACTGATAGAGTTGGCTGATCAGGAGCTACACTATTTGCCAAATAGATGCTCAGCACATCAAGAGTTGAGCCATGCGCTGCTCACCATGTTGAAACAAGAACCAGCTATTTTGATGCATTGGCACATTTTATAGACTTGTCCTACTTTTGGGTACAAGACCAGTTATATAAGTGTTGCACCTTATGCAGTGAGTTCATTTCATTTGAGTCACCTCTAGGCTAGGGTCGACACTTCACAGCTAGCCGATTTTTGGGGGGATTTGTGCAAAATATTTCCATGTATAAATAAAAAGATATAATAATATTCAATTTTAAAAAAAAAAAAAATATTTATAGATAACATGTAAAGTACGGCTCAGGTACAAACACTTCGCCTTTTGGTGAAAAATGTTGTCAGCAATGTTTGAAAGTACTCTGTGCCCACAAATCTTTGAGTGCCATCTTACAGACTGGTGTTGACACATTGCATGTGTATAGTCGATTCAAGAAATACATCACCATAAAAATGTTGTTACAATGCACATATGCTCAAGATAGAATGAAGTATGATTGTTTTTTTCCAGAATATAAACAGATATAGGCAATTAATTCAAATTTCAACAAGACTACACAAAGCGAAACATAATGCATAGACATACTATCACAATGTTGCTCTGTCTTTCCCAGAGATGAAATTTTCTCATTTAGTGTGTTCTGCCCTAACGCTTATGTTCCCTTGCAACATAAAACATTTCTGCATGCTTGAATATTTTTGTAAAGCAGTATAAGAGAAATATGTAGTATAACAGCACCCCAAAGTGCTATTAAAATATAGTGTGTCTTTTTTAAATATTGAATAATTACGTTTTAAAAAAGCTGAAAAAGATGTACAATCTTTCCCTAACTAAAAATCTATAGCTAAAAGCTGTTATCCACACAGGAGCAATGATAACTAAATGATGCCATAAAATAACATACTTCTCAGTATATATGACAATAATTTAGATACAAACAAATGTTAACACAGCAAGGGCTTCTTTCTACTAAAGTTAAAAGGATACAATTACAACTTTCCAACATAGTTTCCTTAATTTCACATAAAAAGTGAGAAGAAAATTGTGGAGGAAATGTCAATTTATTCCTTTAACCAAGTTTAAAAAAATCAGAATAAGTTTTAAATGTGTGTCAAATGGACTATGATTTAAGGAACATTTATAATGACATAAATGTGCTCATAGAAAATCCAGTTGCAGACATGAACTCTGATGCTATTTGACATTTATGCCATTCACCTCTTGGACTGCTAAGCAGGTACTGATAAGGCTTATGTCATTACGGAACTGTCTGACCATCAGGAACTGACACTATTTGCTACTAAGTGTATCTGTACATCTTGTTACCTATAGGTGAAGTTTTTCATAGACAATTACGAATTCAATATGTTATTATGAAATGAGATACAATAAGGATGAAGGCTTCAAAATCATCGAAGCTAAAATCAGTCCAGTACTCAATTAAAATTAATTGTAAAGACATAATAAACCTTTTTGGTTTTACTGTTTCTGTCCCTTTTTGCATTTATTTTGTATAATCTGTTACTTGGTGAAAGCAAAGCTTGAAAACATCTGCTTCATATTTTGAAGCTACATTATTAACACTTAGTTCACTACATTTTGTTAAAAACTCAAGCTAAATTCTCAGGGTTTTTTTGCTTTAATATTATATATGTGACATGTCATGGCTGATGTAAGTTACAATAGTCATCTGTAGACCTACTTGATGCAGAAGTTCACTATGACAGCATGCCATGAAGTCTGGACTTGGTACAAAACACAGTCACATAAGTCTGCAACCTGACTCAGCTGCCTTTAAACAACCCTTTTAAGTCACATTACGGCAATGGAATTCTATCAGAAATATCAACTGGTCAATCAATTTAAACCATGAAAAAACAAAAAAACAAACAGAGAGTGGTAGGACATCAAAAACGGTTCACCTAATTGTTTTATAATTGGATAATTGTCCATTTAGATTAAGGTCCAATCTAGACAAGTTCATCCAGAATCACCAGCTCCAATATCAGAGCTCTTTGGTTCATAAGCTTTCTCCACTAAGTCTCACATTTCAGGCTGCTGAATAATAATTATTATATATTAGGTTCAGCCAAACATCTGAGAAATGTATCATCTCCTTAATGGCAATTATAACCACAACCAGTTATTATTGCAGCGTATTATATAAGGAAGAGAACAGTAATGAGTGCCTAATTAATGGATTTGACCCTGTAAAATAGCCTGTTAGTGAAAGTGTTATATTTCTGCTTATTTCTTACTTGCTCTTCACACACAAGCTTGCTTAGCGCTAATGGGTCAGGCTTCGGCAAGTTGTGTGGATTTAAGGCAGCCAGTCCACACTGGGAACCAGCCCATACAGGGAGCTGGCTACTCAGGATAATCTTTTGATAAAAAATATCTAGCAAATAAGACTGCTGATTTTTGCATTAAGTTGATTTTAGATAACTAAGTATTTAGGATGGGTATGAAACAAATGAAGCAAGAGAGGGGTTAACAGCCATGGTCATTTTGTTGATTCACTGTGGGCATATCCAAGTTAAATCCCTCAGCCTCTCATTGTGCAGGTATGAGTATCAGTCATGGACTTAAGCTGGTTAGACCCAAAGTCCAATCTTTGTGTGTATAGGTCTTCATTTTATGGAAAGGGCTCATTTGAACCAATGGCAAACCTACAATTATCATTGAAACCCCTTAACAATCTGGCCAAGAACATCCAAGAAAACACTAAACTTAACTCATAAGCTTTATTACAATTGTGCTTTTAATATACAGCTTCACTATCATAAATTGAAATTATTAACATAAAAATAAAACAACTGACAAAACTTTTATGAAGTAAATTATTAACAGTGTTATAATTAATATAGCAGAAACTTCATTTTCAAGGTCAATAGCTAAGCCTCAAGTTGTAATCTATTTATTTTAATTCGTGCTTGGATGTGTCTTAAAAAATGCTAAAAATTGAGATTTCCTCCAAGAAAATGTCTTGTTGGTATTATTGCAAGACATCTTAACCTGCTTACTACAGATGTTTAGATCTCGGGGAAAAAGTGTAGAACTGGTACAGAAAGTTGTCTAATCAGGCTCTGCAATATTGACTGCAAAGTGTTCAGTCTTGTCACAACTGCCTACATTTATAAGGTAATGGTTAATAAAAAGAAAGAACTGTATTACAAGTATCAGCTACAGGGTTACAGTCAGCAGTGGTTTGGAAGCCACTTTATGAGATTATATGTTTCAGAAAATGATGATATTTTTAGCTTGACTCTTTTCTGCCTACCAGCATGTCACCATCATGAAATGTGTGCACAGAGTTGGAAATTCAATTTTTATCACAGCAAATGAAATAAAATTCCACCTGCTAAACAACGGTTTCAATTTCTGCTTTTATTTAATGAAATCTTAAGGCAATATTTCATTTCACTTTACAAAGCTCTGTGCATTTAAACAAAACACCATGACTTCTGTTTTTTTTTAATTTTTCCTCTGTGACAAGAAATGTTGTAAATGGTAAATGATGTAATGAGAAAATGAGAGAACAATTTCAATATTCTTGGAATTTTAGAGTGTTTCATATTGCAAGACAGGATAATTTATTGAAGGAAAATTGTCACAATTAATAACAGCTGTGTTTTTTTTTTTTTCAGAATAATAAAACTATGACTTACAACAGCATCTAATTTACACGTTATCATACATCTTTACCAATTTTTTTCCAGTTCTGAATGATCACTTGATTAATCAATTCCTTAATCAACAGGTTTTAGTAATAAAACACTTAAAAGGTAGTTAAGATTCCCCTTAATGACACTAACCTGGCAGCCAATTTTAGGTCACGGTGACCCAGTTCAATCCTTTGGGATTCCTTACTATGTATGTGGGTTTTGGTAATCAATGCTTAATGTTAGACCAGCAGTGCCCTAATAGGCTAATGAAACAAGTTCAGGAGGAAATCTCAACCCTCTAAGTATCAATGGATGAGCCATTGACAAATTGTGTAATATTCACAAAAATGTGGATTCAGACCCAGCGACTCATGCTGGCAGCTGTCTGATTAGGCCAGAAAGGTGTATTTTTTCACAGGAAACTGTGACATCAAGGCTTGCTGGAAAGTATAATTCTCAGCACTTGCCCATGAACATAACACATAACTTAAGGTAGAGAAAATTCTGTGATGCTGAGAAGATTTTAGATGTAATGGTTTTATTAACTTTATTGGCTGTTGTTCTTAATATATATATTTTTTTGCATTATGTTTATCAGGTTAAATCAGGCATTACTTAACAAACATACAGACAATCAGCTACCAAGTAAACAAAAGCAAAGAAAAAGATAATAACAATTTGAGTTTGAGAGCTCTCGTTTTTCTTTGATGAAAGAAAGTCTTTTTCAGTTTTTTGTAGGAAAATATTTGACAGCTTTGTAAACCAAGGTTTCCAAACTGATGGGAGGAAAACAAAAGACATGACCAGGATCCTTATCTAATCATGGGTAGAGAAATCAATATTTTAGTGTCCAGTCCAATAAGTAATACATCAACACAAACTGCCATCTTGGCTAGACTGACATCTAGAGACTGTGAATTATTCCTACGCCTGAGAAAAGACTGCCAGGCGGAGCTCACAGTATATCTGAATATAAGACTAATATTTCCAAGTGCGTGATAAAATGCATGAATGAAGATAAACTCGACTGGCAGGGCATAATTAAATGTCAGATTATCAATATGAAGGAACACATCCTTGTTTTACAACCCAAATTTTTACTTCCATTTATATATCATCTGCTAAGTATCAACTGATCAGGCTCAGGCAAACAGTGCAGATGAGAGCTGTCAGATCAAAATCTAGGCTCAGGCAAACAGTGCAGATGAGAGCTGTAGGATCAAAATCTAGGCTCAGGCAAACAGTGCAGATGAGAGCTGTAGGATCAAAATCTAGGCTCAGGCAAACAGTGCAGATGAGAGCTGTAGGATCAAAATCTAGGCTCAGGCAAACAGTGCAGATGAGAGCTGTAGGATCAAAATCTAGGCTCAGGCAAACAGTGCAGATGAGAGCTGTCAGATCAAAATCTAGGCTCAGGCAAACAGTGCAGATGAGAGCTGTAGGATCAAAATCTAGGCTCAGGCAAACAGTGCAGATGAGAGCTGTCAGATCAAAATCTAGGCTCAGGCAAACAGTGCAGATGAGAGCTGTAGGATCAAACTCTACACTATTTTCTGCAAAGTGACTTAATCAGTACTTTTTTTCATAATTATAAGGAATTAAGTATGGGATATTAACAAATGCAGTGATTTGAGGGTTAATCATCTCTGTAAGCCTGTGTAAGGTGCAGATGTAGCAAGTTCTGCTGCAGACATGGCTACAGCAGCAGTAACACCATCAGCAGTAGAAGACAATGCCTGATCATGTCACAGCATCTGTTCACCACATCTATGGGCCGGAACAAAAAGTATCTAACTGTATACATAGAAACATGGTGCATACATTATAAGTGCAATAGCATTCAAGAATCTTGGTAATGATCTGTAAATCATGACAAACAAGCACGAATCTGGTTATTGCCACTGCCACACGACTCTGCATTGATTTGGTCGAGTAAAATATTGCACTAACTGGAAATCGAACCATGCATGTTATGATACTGCATAGGAATTGAAGCTGGCTTGGTTTCCTGCTTATGATATTAAAATGATATAAACTGATAGGAACGATGCATGCAAGCATTGGACCAGCCTGGGTGATATAGATCATGGTTCATAGCCAGGTATTTGTAGGTGGGTGGGGTGACGGCCCATCAGCACTGACAGCAAATTGTGAATTAATAGATCACTGATGCATCCAAGCTGGCCAAGTTAGGCTGGGATCTGCATGATAGGGAACAACTATGATAGTTAATTGGAAGGCTTGGAATATGAAGCCATCTACAGGTTTTACAAGTTTCCACACATTAATTATTTTACTTAACAATCTTGTAGCATTTAATATGTATTTAACATTTTCTATATGTCATGTATAAAATATTTAGCATGAGGCATTAACTGGTCATCATTAAGTAAATAAAGAAGGAAGGCATGTTCAGAAGACATGAATGATTTTAAAACCATATCCCACCATTAACATGAAACATTTTGTTTTTCATTTTGTTTTTCAATACTCTAAGGTGTTTGCAGGCCTCCATGGGCTGCATGAGATGCCTAAAATCTCCACATATCATACTACACTGTGTTAATATTTCATACTAGTACTATGCCCTTTTCTTAAATACACATACTGCTGACACATTGCAGGAGACAGTATGTAGATAGTGCAGATCTTGGTCCCACAGTTGGGGCTGGCTGATCTGGACCTTCATTGTTTGCCTAAGCCTGATCAATTTGCAGGCACTAAGTTGAGAAAAAAAAAATGGACTTCAAAAAGTTTCCAAAATTAACATTTTCTTGAGCATTTGACTTGCTAGAGGAATTGCAGACCCTCCCTGGATGCATGCAGGCAGGAAGATGGTGGATGGCTTGGACTCAGCATCCCCCTGGACTGGTAGCAAGGTACACAGACATGTTGGCGCCATTAGATCTGCATCATTTCCTTCCCCTGCTAATCAAAAATATAGTGCCCCCTCTTCTTTTACTACCTCTGCCATTACTAATTAAAACTTATAATGAGCTCGTTCATTTCTTGTCTTAAAAACCCATCTAGATTGAATCTTAATGCTGAATCTATGTAGCTACAATAATTGGATTTTAATGTCTGTGTCACACCTAAAATTTATAGATCTGATAAATCAAAATTGAAACATCAGTTATAAGAGTAGCAGACTAGTGATGGAAATTTTGCCATAGAAGTGAAAGGAAATGTTTGTCTTGTCAACAGTAATAGCCTGTTAATGTTAATGTAGGATTTATATTTTTGGTGTAAGGATGAAATACTTAAGATTTTAAGATATTCTAGTTTTCATTAAATCACTTCAAAGAAAAACAAACATCAATGGTTGCATTAGAGTCATAAACCTATTTTGAGATCAAATTCTTCTTCAAAGTAAGATTAAAGAACATTACATTATGTAACTACTGAATATAAAATATTTTTACTGTCACTATGATGTAACAACATTCAAAATAATATTTATGGTACATAAAGTTTTAGAGTCATTAAAAATCTTTACAGTCTTCACTTAATAACATTAAGTTATTGCATTACATTATTACAAGTCAAGATACATTTCAAATATATTTAAAACAAGTTATTTTTTTTAATTTCAGTTATCTGCATAACACATCAGTGAAACATGATACATTTTATCTTTATTTTTTTCTTTATGGATTACATAATCAAAAAAAAAAAAAAATGGAGGTATGTGCAACAAGTAATTTAGTTCAAAGAAATTACACATCACTTCTTTTTTCCCTCTCATCAATAAAAAAATATTTTTGGTTAAAAATTGAGTTATTCTCATCCCCTCACTTGTTCCAATGTAGATGAGAAGAGTAAAAAAATAGATTGTAGATCTCTATTGTCCAGTGATGCTAATATACTTCCTGCCAGATATATGGATAAGACATGAACAAATGACATTAACCATTTACCTGCTAGATTTCTGAACCACACAAGTCTTACTAATTGTTAACTCTTAATTATGTGTTAAATACTTAACACAGTTTGAACTAGAGGTGTCCGCAGGGACAGAGGAAAAAATGGGCAGAATCTTGATCAGACAGCTCCCAATCTGAAGATACACTATCTGCCTAAGTCTGACCAAGTCGTGCTAAGCAGACAAAGGATTAAACCTTATTCCCAGCACCCTTGCTCATTGTCTCAACTTTTCTCCTGATACACACAATGAAAAGGCGAAAAGTGTAGATCCTGATCAGCTCGCATATACTGGGAGCTGTCTGACCACTATTTGCTGCCGCATCCCCAGCAATATGTCTGATATATGCAAGTAGTTTTTGGCAAATAACTAATTGACAATTGTAACAGGTAAAGGGCTATATATATATATATATGTTTCCACCATATTCTAATAAGCAAAACAAAGTAATCGTGAAAAGAATTTGTTCTATATCCCAATTATGGTAAAGAGTGGGCTAATAAAATATGCCATAAGCATCAGGCTGTAGACAAAATGTGTCAGCAATGCACAAGATAAGGCAATTTGTGAGGGTTGCAACACAAATGATACTCAGACTTATAGGCTGCATTGTATCAATATGAGATTAATAAACTATACTTTCAGATGTTTGGCTTTATCCAAGTTGTAAGGGAATTGGAGGAAAAGGGGAAAGGAGGAGCATCATATGTTGGAGAATTAGAGGCTGATGAATAAGAGGTTGAAGAATAGGGACTGTAAAATAAGAGGTTGAGGAATAGGGGGTTGGAGAATTAGAGGCTGATGAATAGGGGATTGGAGAATAAGAGGTTGGTGACTAGGAGTTTGGAGAATAAGAGGCTGTGAATAGGGGGTTGGAGAATAAGAGGCTGGTGAATAGGGGATTGGAGAACAAGAGGTTGGTGACTAGGAGTTTGGAGAATAAGAGGCTGTGAATAGGGGATTGGAGAATAAGAGGTTGGTGACTAGGAGTTTGGAGAATAAGAGGCTGTGAATAGGGGGTTGGAGAATAAGAGGCTGGTGAATAGGGGATTGGAGAATAAGAGGTTGGTGACTAGGAGTTTGGAGAATAAGAAGCTGTGAATAGGGGGTTGGAGAATTAGAGGCTGATGAATAAGAGGTTGAAGAATAGGGACTGTAAAATAAGAGGTTGAGGAATAGGGGGTTGGAGAATTAGAGGCTGATGAATAGGGGATTGGAGAATAAGAGGTTGGTGACTAGGAGTTTGGAGAATAAGAGGCTGTGAATAGGGGGTTGGAGAATAAGAGGCTGGTGAATAGGGGATTGGAGAACAAGAGGTTGGTGACTAGGAGTTTGGAGAATAAGAGGCTGTGAATAGGGGATTGGAGAATAAGAGGTTGGTGACTAGGAGTTTGGAGAATAAGAGGCTGTGAATAGGGGGTTGGAGAATAAGAGGTTGGTGACTAGGAGTTTGGAGAATAAGAGGCTGTGAATAGGGGGTTGGAGAATAAGAGGCTGGTGAATAAGAGGTTGAAGAAAAGGGACTGGAAAATAAGAGGTTGGGGAATAGGGGTTGGAGGATAAGAGGTTGAAGAGAAGGGACTGGAAAATAAAAGGTTGGGAAATAGAATAAGGACTGGTGAAAAAGTGGTTGAAGAACAGGGGCTGGAGAATAAAAGATTGGGGAATAAGAAGCTGGAGAAAGAAAGAAATAGAAGAAATAGAGACTAGAGACTTAACAGTTGGAAATAAGAGGTTGAAGAATAAGAGGATAAAGAATAAGAGGCTGGAGAAATAGAGACTGGAGAAAAAGAGACTGGAGACTTAAGAGCTGGGAATATGAGGTTGAAGAATAAGAGGCTGGAGAAATAGAGACTGGAGACTAACAGTTGGGAATACAAGGTTGAAGAATAAAAGACTGGAGAATAAGTGGTTGCAAAATAAGAGGTTGCAGAAGTCTAAAAGATAATAGAGAAGAAGAAAAAAGGCAGAGGAAGATAAGGAGCAGAAGAACTAGGAGTTTATAATAAATAACTGAAGGCAGAAACAGTTAAAACATTGATGCTGATGGTAGAAACATGATATTGATGATGATATGACAAAGAGAAAGATACAAAGAGAAAATGACAGTGAGTCTATTATGATGTTATATGATCATTTAATCAACAAAACAAATTAATAGAACAATGCAGTTGTGGTACATAAAATGCTCATCATCATCACTGCACTGATTTGAACTCACTAATCCATCGACTGTGGACCAAGATGAATCTATAACTGAAGCCAGATTCAATTACTTGTATAGAATCTGTTTCTCTGCCATATGACAACGTCCTGACAACATTTGTAAACATGAAGTGAAATAAATTTCAGCATGCTATGCCTACTGGGAGTTGTCTGTACTATTTGCTCAAAAAAGATCTACAAATTTGTCTTTGCGCCACAGATTATTGCCTAGGGTTATTTAACTAATTTCAAGAAAAAAAAAATGTTTATTAACTAATGTCTTCAGAAAAGGAATGAAACAAGTGTTTCAAGAAAAAGATTGGTTTAATGAAAAAATGTTTTACGAAAAAAATGGTTTAATAACAAATTATTTAACAAAAGTTTTAAGAGAAAAGAAAAGTTTATTAACATTTTAAGAAAAAAAGAGAAGTTTATCAAAAAATGTTTTGACAAAAAAGTAATGCTTTATAAACAAATTAATGTTTTAAGAAAAAAGAAAAGTTTATTAACATTTTATGATTAAAGAAAAGTTTACTAATAATATATAGTAACAAATGTTTTCAGAAAAAAATAATTGTTTATAAACCAATGTAACAGACTAAGGATTCATATCATCATATCCCTTGTGACTGGTTTTGCAGACACATTGACCGATGTACAGACTGATATGTACAAATCTTACGACCAATCACAAAATAAATATCATCACCAAGCAGTCCCTGGTCACCCATTTTTCAGGCATTCATAGTAACAGGATAGTCAGATCAGCAGTAAAATATATTATTATAGCACAGATATTTTAACACTTATCCTGCTAGCGAGAACTGATCAGGCTGAGGCAAATAGAGTAGATCTAGATCAGCCAACTGCAGCAGAAGTTGCCTGATTAGGACCTGCACTATTTGCTACTATAGGCATATCAGGATGTCTTTTTTAACTTAAAATATAAGAAGATAACACAAAAAAGTATTTGTAGCATGATAAGGTATAACATTGCATTATGTCACAGTGTGATAGTGTTGAGTGTAGCATTCAGTATAAATTTATATCACTTTACATTCCAATATCTTGAAATATGTTTAAAAATGTTTGGTAATACATGATTTGCTCAAGGACACATCTTTTTGTTGTGGATTGGCATGAACCTGGGACCCTCTGATCAAATAAGTCTTGCATTTTACACAATGTTGTACTAGCTTCACTAAGACAGCTGATAATAATATAGACACAATGTGAATTTGTTGCTAAATACAAACTTTTTAAAGCAAAGGTTAAGTACATTAATATTATCTCTGGTCTAAATAAACAATGCAAAAATACTTTCAACTTTTAAAAGCATGATAAACTGTATATTGAAACAAATAAAACTACGTCCACATGGCATATCCATTTTAAACCCTTATCATTATACATTTTGTAAATAACCTGTACTAATTCTTAGCCATCTTCTTACATCTACATTCAAAGGTGCCTTGGTGTGCTACAAGCGACCTTGAAGCAAATAGTGCAGATCCTGATCAGATAGTGCCTTGTGAAGAGCTGGCCGATCTGGATCAACATTATTTGCACTGATCTTATTACACGGTGCTATTAGCTTGGGAAGTGCTTAGAGTGCAAAGTTCACGAATCACAAATCTGCACTCTAATGACACTCACATGATATGACTAGTCTGATCTGTAAAATATCAGACTTCTGGTCAATTGGTAATGTAGATCTTTACACGCTAGGAACTTACTAAAGCATCTACGACTCCTTAATTACATAGCAACACTTGTGCACTTGTCTGATTATCTGCTCCATTTTGTGTTTCTTTTTAAAAAATAAAGTAAAAGGAAATACAATCTTGGCAGAAATGGTTCATTCATGTTAGATATCCTGTAACAGCCTTTGGCCATAAAGTGGTCACAAATGATAAGCATTAAAGCAGTATGAGGCCATATATCTCTCCTTCCTTATCATCAGCGTTCATAATCAGCCATAGGTGCAACTTGTTGGAGCAGACATGGAAATAAAGCATCTTAATCTCCTCTTATCTCATTTTCATTTTCGAGCCAAAATATAAAAGAACTGCAATAATTTTCACAGTCATTTTTTTGAATTTTCAGGAAATTGTTATGCAAATGAGCCCAGAATAAACATGAAGATCATTATCCAGAGCATTTTAAATAATGGGAGGCATAATATGTTGTCTGTTACTGAAAATACAACTGTTCAAAATGAATATTAATTTAAATAAATTTAATTCCTTAGTCACAGATGGTGTCTGTCTTTAAAGAACATTGATTAAATCAGTCAGCTTTGTAAGCATATTTCTGCATTACAACACTAAAATAAAAGCAAGATACAAAATATGTTTTGTTTTTGCCACTGTAATAAGTATATTTTCATAAAAGACAAAGGGAAACTGCCAATTATTTTTAACATATTGCAAAGATGTTATAATATAAGAATATTTTCCTAACAATATACACAGAGGCAGTTATCATTCCAAATCAATGCAAATACTCTCTCACCCCCAAAGATCCTAATCTAAGCCACGACTTTATTATTCCCCACCCTAAATATATAAATCCAAGCCATGACTTTACAATACCTGCTTGACCCCAACTCTAATCTAAATATCCAAGTCTAAGCCATGACTTAACCCCCTACCCCAAATATCCAGGTATAAGCCAGTACTCCCCCACCCCTACCCCAAATATCCAGGTCTTAGCCAGTACTCCCCTCACCCCCTACCCCAAATATCCAGGTCTAGGCCAGTACTCCCCTCACCCCCTACCCCAAATATCCAGGTCTTAGGCAGTACTCCCCCACCCCTACCCCAAATATCCAGGTCTTAGCCAGTACTCCCCTCACCCCCTACCCCAAATATCCAGGTCTAGGCCAGTACACCCTCACCCCTACCCCAAATATCCAGGTCTAAGCCAGTACTCCCCCACCCCCTACCCCAAATATCCAGGTCTATGCCACGACTTTACAATACCCTCCACTGCCCCAATATCCCAAATATAAGCCATGGCTTTACAATACATCCCCTACCCAAATATCCAAATCTAAGCCATGACTTTATTATTTCCTATCCCAGATATCAAAATTTAAGAAATTATTTACAATACTTCCCAACCCCAATTATCCAGATTTAAGACATGATTTACATACTCCCTCACTCCAAATCTGAGAGCTTTGTAAATCATACAACACTTTCCGACCTACAAATATCCAAATCTAAACCATGACTATTATTTCCTACCCCAGATATTCAAGGTTTAAGGCATTATTTACAATACGCTCCAACCCCCCCAATCCAGATTTAAGCCATGATTTACAATACTCTCCCATCCTAAATATCCTGATCTAAGCCATGACTTTATTATTGCCCTAATGCCTTAAATCCCTGCCATGAGAACTTACCTGTAAGAATGAGGTCTGATCACTTTCCTTGAGAATTTCCACACAGAAGTAGAGCAGACTGGTTGTCCTCTGTAGGTGACTGGTACACATTACGGCCTGTTCTTTAAGAATCTGTATCTTCATGGCCTTCTCCTCACCCACATACTGTAACAGCTCCTGCTTCCGACGAGATATGGCATCAATGAGGGCATCGCACTGTGCCACAACGACCGACTCAAACTCGACACTGTTGTTCTGACAAATTAAAAAAAGGTTAGTTGTAGAGCTTTCCAAACCAACAAAAAACAAAACAAAATAATGATAGTGATCCTT
This sequence comes from Sinonovacula constricta, assembly GCA_007844125.1. Classification (NCBI taxonomy): domain Eukaryota; kingdom Metazoa; phylum Mollusca; class Bivalvia; order Cardiida; family Solecurtidae; genus Sinonovacula; species Sinonovacula constricta. The sequence continues at coordinate 44,582,245 of CM017557.1, read as the reverse complement.
TGGACATGGCATCAATTAGGCCATTGCACCATTTCATAACAATTTACTCAAACAAAACACTGTTTTTCTGAAAGATTAGTGTGACCTAGTCATCTACTTTTTAAACTTAGAATTGCTATTTAACTATCTAGCTGGCACTGAGAAAAGTAAAGCAGGCTGTCTACAGGTAGTTCTTGCTATAATTATGTTACAGAGCAATAGAAATAATAACTACTGTAATACAATTCAGCAATTTTGTGAGATTGGACATAAAAAATCAACACAGTAATAATCTTGGAAAACTTAAAAAAGCAATAATTCCCTGTAATACTAGTAAAGATGGACTTATTAAAAAACTCAATTTATGTATAAAATACCATTTTCTTAAAATGTACAACTCTGAAAATGTCTGGTTAAATATATATTTATGCATTTGGCATTAGCACAATGTTGAACATTTTGCCACAAATTTTAGTCAGCAATGCTATGAGGAGATTGGAAAAAGTGAACACCAATTGTGATATTCTATATAAGATTCAGAATCCAGAGGTAAACAATTAACATTGGACAAAATCTGGGTGATAAACATGCAAACTGGAAGCATATGTTTTATGAAGAAGTTAGAAATAAGAATAAAGAAAAAGATAAACCAATGTTTAATTTCTGGTAGCAGCTGTCTTATGTCTGCCTTGGTCTTTAATAGGACTAATATATTATCAGCTCCAGAATATTGCATAATACATAGTTGAAGAAACTTTTAAAACGACATAAAACATTATGAGTTCATGTGCTTAGTTTTTTTAATGGTTTAGTGTCATTTGAATATGCATAGCTTTGCATTTCAATGGTAATTTTTAAATTGTGAAAAGGAAACACTTTTATGATTCTTTGCTTAATAATTTAGAGTTTCTGCAGCCAATGGTATCTAAATTCTGGTCTTTATTGAAAAGATGTGGGCAAAAAACAAAAACTGACATCTAGCTGGTAGATGTCTGGTCATGACTTGCATTCTTCCTTCAGTCTCTAGCAACATTTTGTTATCTTTGCATGCACTTGCTGGCAAATAAGTAACATTTTTATTTTGGTATTAATAGATGTAGCATAAATAAGGTTTAAAAATATATATATCAATCTAAAAACTTGATATAATAAGAAGTGAAAAAGTACAAAACCCAATGGCATATCTGATAACAGATCCAAGTGTGACCTTAACCCTTTTGTACTAATGGGCGCATCATCACTTGAAACCACCCCTGAAGTCCAGCACCCTGTGTTTGACAGACATGTATTTTGATTGTGCCTAAGTGACGGGGCAGAAAAAAGGCAAACATTGACAGATGGTCTAATTGGACAGGATCCATTTTCTGGGAGAAGCACTAATAGTAACTCAAGTGTCGGTCAATACTCTCTGGACAATACAGGACACTTAGGACAACCTGGGGACTGCTTATATTCAAGGACAACCCAGCCATCACAAAACATACAACAAAACACAGCTTATTGATGAAACTTCCTAATACAAAGGCTTACCATAGGGTTGGAGCAAACATTCAATTCAGTTCAATGCTTGTAAGAAGAAAAGGACGCCAGTCCACAAAACTATTATACTTCACTGTTTATCTCCATAACATTAAGTTCCATTGTTCAATACAAGTAATGTGATACAATGTAAATATGGTCAAGTGATGTTTAGAGATGCATTTCAAAGGTAATTCTGTCAACAAGAATCCATGTAATACAAGACTGTATCAGATGGCAGCTGTTTACATTTATCAATTCCAGACCTTACTGTATTGTGTTACTCAAATGGCATTTGACATCATCAGTGGCCAAACAGTACACTTTTCATTGTCAATTGAATTAAAATAAAATAATTGCAACAAAGCAAATGTCATTTTTTTGGCAATTCCTAACATGAAAAACATTTATGACAAGGTTACATAATATAATATTTCAAATGGCTTTGATTCTTAAGGACGATTTCTACAATAACAATCCTTTCATAGAATTTTCTAATTTTTTCTGTGATAGAATTCAATGGTGAGTTCAAAAATGAAAAAAAAGTAAGGTTGTTGGGCAACTTTTTTAGTAAAAATGAAGATTCCATGGCAACCAATTTGGTAAAATCTTACAAAATGGCCCAATTCATTTAAGTTACTTTAACTATTCCAGATATTTTACGCAAACATAACAAACATGAATTTTCACACAAAAAAACTTTATTTTATGTTATAATTCAGTAATTATTCCATATGTACATTTTTTTCAGCAAAATATACAGCCATTTTGAATTTCCTCACAGGGTAAAAAAACACAAAAAAACACACATGTTCTGCAAATAAATTATTTAGAATAATCAATGCCACATGAAGAAAGTTACACTGCTATATTTAGAATAAAGCAATGCACCATGAGAAAAGGTATACTGTTATATTTAGAAGAAAGCAATGCACCATAAGAAAAGTTATACTGTTATATTTAGAAGAAAGCAATGCACCATGAGAAAAGATAATGCACCATAAGAAAAGGTATACTGTTATATTTAGAAGAAAACAATGCACCATGAGAAAAAGTATACTGCTATATTTAGAAGAAAGCAATGCAATGCACCATGAAAAAAGGTATACTATTATATTTAGAAGAAAGCAATGCACCATGAGAAAAGGTACACTGTTATATATTTAAAATAAAGCAATGCACCATGAGAAAAGGTATACTGTTATATTTAGAAGAAAGCAATGCACCATGAGAAAAGGTACACTGCTATTTTTAGAATACAGCAAAGTAACATGATACCAGCTTAACTGCCATATTTAGTATTTTGCCAGAACAGTCTGATGAGGCTAATTTAGCATTTAATCTTGCTTGAATCACCAATTAGCTCTTCAAAGATAGATGGCCAGATCTGTAGCCTAGAATACTGAACATATTCTTTGTGCCTGAGGTGGCCATAAAGCAGATTGTCTAATGAATGAGCAAGGTTCGTGATGCAGAATAGTGAAGGCTGATTCCCACTCTCAATGGCAGGAAGCTGTTAATGTCAGCAGTATGGGTAACATAGAGTGTTCACAAGAGTCATACCAACTGATATATGTACATCCTTATATACTGTCTCAAGAAATACAATTGGACAAATTAATGTGAATTTATGTATTTCTAAGATAGAAATGTTTGACAAATTGTGAACTGTGAGATCATAAATTACATAAAATGCTTATACATGCATAAAATAATAATTTTTGTATAAAATTTATTTTCTTTTTTCTTTTAACAAAGTAAAAGGACTTTACTTCAAAGTCCCCCCACCCCCAAAAAAGAAAAAAAAAATCCTACAAGAAAATACTTTTCACTTTAAAAATTATCAGAGGATAATAGATATATAGGGGTTAAAGGTTTCAGGTACAGAAAGTTTATACTACATTATAATTATGTGAATGATGCATTTTAAGGAAAATAACCAATAAAATTCTTTCTTGAATCAATGTGGGTCAACCCTAGCCACATCTGGCTTTATCCTCCCTAGAATAGCTATTTGGTTACCTAATTGAGGGGACAAACTGACAGACAAAATGTAATTCCAAGCAATATTTATTTTACCTAAATGACAAGTGACCTTGTGTGTGTGTGTATCATGACTGTGAATTGCTCTGTCGCTTTGGACAAATACGAAGACGATGGACTTATAAAACAACAACTAACATTTAATCAAGGAAATCATGCAAATGAACAAATGAAGGCAGCCCTATATTACCGGCTAAATCAATTGGATGACAGTTAAGTACAGCTTCACAGTGAATTGTTATTTCTTCCACAGAATGAACTATTCGACTTTATTACCTTAAATAAAGAAATGGAAGGGTGAATTGAATTACACTGAACGAGCTGTTGTAGTCCTACATCATGCAAGACACTGAGCAATCAGACTCTTTGTAGCATGGTAAAAATGGTCAATTTCACAATTAGATTTCGAGGCTCTGCAGCGGGTTGACAGAAATGCAAAAAAAGACCTATTCAAAAGAGATAGACCAACTTCCTGAGAGATATAAATGCAATTAGTCGAGCTCTCAGATGCTACTAAAATAGTCAGAAATTGTTCTGGCTGGCACAAACAGAGGTCTTATCCGCAAAAAAATCAATCACAGCACCATGTTGGCTTTTATGCTTACACCATCACAACAAGAACACAAGAAAACAAATGCCATATATATAAATATTCACTCCCTTAATATATCCCTTAAGAACAGTAAATGGGAAATTTTCACTTTGGAGAAGCCGCGAAAACATTTTCATGAGATGTTGGATATCTGCATGAATTCCCCTGATATCCAAAATATTACCCCCCAAAATATGACCCAGATGTAAGGGAAAATTCTCTAACGTAACGCTAATAAATTAAGATTTTACATCATGCAGAATATAGAACACAAATTAAGCTTTCAAAATAGGATGAGAGAAATGGTTATAAATGGATTAAATAAAGAGAAAATCTTGTGACCCAAAGATTAACTCAGTTCTAACAGTCTTCAGTATTTTGTACAATATATTCAGTGTTTAAATATGAATGGAGCCTGCAAACTGCATTTTATGTAAAAGATGGTGACAGACTTATGGAGAAATTTTATCTAGATGTAGCTATTCTGATTCCTTTAAATAAGCTTACATATCCACATTATGTCTTGATATTCCATTTTATCTACCTTTCTTTTTTCAAAAGTAACAGCAATACTATTATAGTCATGATAGTGGCATCAAGCTGTTCTTGATGGAGAAGACAAGTTTCTAGGTGGAACCATTGACCCAATGCTGGCCATTTGAAGGAACTACCGCACAATAAGGTTTGGGTACTGTGAGGTCAAGAACTTGATGAAGTTCCAGTAAGCCCGCATAGCCAACGATGGCCTACTTTTTAGTCTTTTTGTCTTTACTAACATAAAATACATTAAATACATATGCATGGAAACATTTTCTTGAAACAGCTAGTTTGAGATTTAAGTAAATTGCTAGCATTCATTTAAATCAACCAATCAGGTACCTAGAAACAATTTTAAGGCTCAAAATAAAAACAACAACAACATAAAATCTGGATAATAGTCTCCTTTTCACCTCATTATTTCAACCAATTACTTTTTCTTTTTTGACACTTATAATAACATGAATCAGCCTTTTGAAAGAGACATTAATATGTTTACAAATTCTTGAAGCAAGTGAGGGCTGAAATGCATTATATAATCTGTAGCTAAGCCTTACAAGTGCTACTTCCCATTACAGTCATTACTTCTTGCTGCTTCATCTCTCCTAAACCTTACACTGATCAGCAGGAATTAATTAACCATGCTAGCAAAACAAATGTGTGTATCTTGATTAGATAGCACCTGTTGGAATACATTATCATCTACAACAATTCTGCTGTCAAGTCTATCACTGCATCTTACTGCATGAAGTTGTTAGCAAACAAATAAGACTAAAGAACAGGTTAATGACAAATGTAGCAGGCTATGGAATAACAAACTATCCCTAGCTCAGTTCCTGATATTATTCCAATTTTCAAACCAGTGTGGTGCCCAATTACCCCTTAGTATGCTATATTTTGCTAAAAACCCATGCTGAAGTATTAGTTTTTAGCTTATATTTTGTAAATATTATACAAACATGTAAATTGACCTATTAATAGTCACTAAGAAGCATTGATATTGAAGATCTTGAACACACAGCTTCCAGTTGAAGCTGGCTGATCTAGATCAACATTGTCTGCCTGAACTTCATCAATATATGTAATTAGCAGGCTAAGACTTAACAGGGGTAGGCAGAAGGCAATTGGCAATATGTCATTTCTCAACATGGAATAATACTTTTCATTTTAAAAATCTTTAACTTTTTTTAAATAAATTGAATTAATATCTAAAAAATGCAAAAATTAAGCCAGGCAGTGTTTTCAATGTATACGAAGATAGAAAAAGTTATTGCTGACAATTCATTCTTTTTAGACATACGAGACAAAAAAGCAAAAACAAATGCAATAATGCTTGGCTTAGAAAATGGCAACAATCTTTACTATTTAATATGAAATATTGAATAGAAACATTCTAAATAAAACACAGCATTTATTTAAAAGGAATTAGTCAAAGTAGGTAAAATTTGAACTTTTTTAAATTTTGCTGAAAAAAATAAATCTTTGTTAAATCAATATGTTTCAATGGATTCAAACATGTCCTCTACTCAATAGATTTTATGAACATTTGTTTTTCCAAACAGATGTGTTGATTTTATGTTTTGGAATCTAAAGGGTTGCAAATATTTTAAACTGTGTATTAAAATATATCTGTGAACTAGGCATGTCAGAATATATGTCATTGCATACTTTAGTAATAAACAGTACAATGATTGGAATAATAGTGACACACTGATTATAACAAATGGGAATAGTAGTTTGTGTGGTTGTGTGGTTGTGTGTACAGTTGTATAATGAACAGAAGCTAAACTGATTCCACACTGCTTAAAATTACTTCTTTGTACCTGTTAGGAATTTTGGTTATCAAGTAAATTCAGCATAGATTTTAGTGAATTCAAAGTAAATCCTTTAAAAGTAAATACTTTACACACTAAAATATAAATAAAAGAAAAATTGATGTGCTGGAATTTTCATTAATATAACACTTCTTTTACAATACAAAAAATAACATCTTTAATATTTTATCAATTTGTCTTTTACTATAAAATTTATCAGCAGATAGGAATTCCCAAGGTAATGTGCTCTGGAAGCCATCAATGTAACATAACCTATCAATCATTTCCCATACAAGGGACAAATTAAACCCTACCCTGATCTAGCAATGATGCTGCCTAACTAACTTGACACCTGAGTTTATCAACCCCAATCATCAAAATTAACCACAAGGATCAGTTTTCAGCCAAAACAGCAGTCACTTGTAACCCGGTTAGATGCACAGCTATATTTCATTAAGAGTATCTATTTCGCCTGCTGCCGATAACATTGCTGGTTCAATATAACCACAATAATGGTTAGGCATGTTTTACATGGGGTAATTAGTGTAAAGAGAAATTGATTAAGCATTTACCTGACAATAGAATGGCATTTCTGTGGTAAAAATATGATGTTGAGTGGCTGAAACATCTTTATTGAACAATTACCTTTGTGACAGAAAAGGTTTATGTTTCCTAAGCTAGTAGACACATTGTCTCGTCCATATGGGTCATTCTGGTCCATTACTTACAGCGATGTTATCAACTATTAACCTTTATTCCTCATTAACTGCCTTATCAAGCACTTTATGTCCTTCTTAATCTAAAATATTTTCCTACCATTTTACACCATTACTTTCTTCATTTTCTGAGATACAGATGTACCGGGTAGGTAAATTTCTTGCCAGAGCAAAGAGGCAACCTTCTTAGGATAAAAAATGAGTGAAAGTAATTGTTGTGTATAAGTTATGTTAATTTAATGGTGATAATGATGATACGTTAACAGTTAAATTGAATCTTATCATGCCACCTGTCAACTTGGGTTACTGCACAAATTGTTAGAGAGGCCTGGTCAAGAATTAGAAGTCAGTTAACTGTAGATGATGTAAATACAGAAGAATAGAGTTAGTCAGAAACAGAATAGTCACAGCATAGTAGGCGCAGTTGTTTTTTAATTCTTTGATAAATGATTGTTGTTATCTTAAAAGAACATACGTTCAAAAAGCACTAGTGACTAAATTAACTTAAGTTGTAGTGGTTTTCAATTAAGCATTCCATTAAACTCAAATGGTCACTTGGTTTCAATGGCTCCATTCCTATTTGTACAATGAACAAAATATATACCAACAGATTACCAATCTTTAATTCAAACTTTATTAGTTTACAACCAAATTTATTGTATATCAGGTATATTTTTGTGCATCTCAATTGGAAAGAAGCCTTTGTGGTAAGACATTAGTCCTAATCTGGTATTTTACTTTGCCGAACACATCTGAATTGTATCAAAAGCAAGTTGTGAATATTTCAGTAAAGATGATTTATTCACACAACAACAGTGGTAAGAATTAATTTCGTCAAGTGTACTTACACAGTGAAACTACAATAGATGTCCACTGTGTACAAATGATGCCATGCATTAGGGCTGCTCAACTAACAGCATTATTGCAATTCTAAGACAGGCAAAATCCTCTAAGTATATACAATGTAGCTTTAAACAGTATTACCCAAGAAACAAGGATTAGCCAAATTATAAAGATGTCATTATAAATCCCTACTTTAGAAAAAACAAAGACCAATGTTGGAAAACATTACACACTGGCTTTTGATTTATTACCCTGTCAAGGACCCTGACAAACAGTGTTGATCTAGATCAGCAAGCTTCCAGAGGATCAGGATCTACACTATCTGCTGCTGAGTCGACAAAAATATATTTAACTGACTTTATGTGCAAATGTCAGCAAATCAAGTACCAATGAGTGTAAGTGTATACAGATAATAGCATGTTGAAGGAGTCTAGGACATTATCCTGGATGGAAAAGAGATGACAGGATTAAAGACAGAATCTAACCATCTGTCAGACAGACATATTTACTTGTCAACATCTTGTGCACTAGACCACACACCAATAGCTTTTAAATTTATGAACACATATATCCTATTAGCCAAGATGCACTCACATAGAAATATAATATTCTATATTTCAAACAAAAGTACAATTTACCAATTTACTTAGATTTTTTATGAGTGTTATCAAAATATGTATCCTCTGACTTCAAGTTTTATGATCTATTCAGAAAGATAATTTTTGCAGACATAGACTTAAAGTTTACATTCTGTCACTTTTAATTCTAGTCAAGAATTATAAACTCCCTACTGCTCATCCCGGTGACAAAGGCACAATTTTCATCCCCGTTTATTATGCTATCTTGATAAGAATAAATCAAACCCACACACAAACATGTCTGTATGGAAGTTATAGAAGTGCAAAAGTAATAAATACATGTGACAGAGTCATAACTGGTAATTCATATAAGTACAAGATATTTCTAATTATAAATATTAGAAAAGAGATATTTATTTGTGTGGCATCTGCAATTTCTATCTATAAAGGCTTTATTATCTTAAAGTATCAAAATATGTTATTAATATACCTTTATAATACATACAGTTACCACCAATTAATTATCAATTACTGCTTTAAAAGATATGTATTTAAGAAATATGTCAGAGACTTTACTGAATGACTTAATAACATAAAATTTTCTTATTCATAAATAACATAATTGTAATAAACATATTCTATGGAATTTAAAATATAAAATTATGGTGTACAAAATATTATTAACAGTTTCTATGGTTCTAAGTTTGATTATCTAGAATAGGACTAGTCTAATGGCTCAAAGACCTTATTACAAAACATGTATTTCTTAAAAACTATGTGGAGAGATTGATACATGTATATGGATAGGACAACACTTAGCAGTATTGTTAGAATCATAATGTCAAAACAGCACACTCAGATCTTTTATATTTGTTATACAAACAATGATTCCATTTCATAAAGAATCCACATCAATCACCAAATGTGTGTCCATTCATTATTTGCCTGCGAAACACAAACAGATCAGCCTCAAGCACACTGTGTTGATCCAGATCCACCACCTCTTAGTGCAGTACTATTGCATAAAGTTGTGAGCAAGATCCAGAACTGCCACCTCTTGGTGCAGTACTATTGAAAGAAAGTTGTGAGCAAAACCCAGATTCACCACCTCTTGGTGCAGTACTATTGCATGAAGTTGTGAGCAAGATCCAGAACTGCCACCCCCCCCCACTCCTTGGTGCAGTACTATTGCATAAAGTTGTGAGCAAGATCCAGATCCACCACCTCTTGGTGCAGTACTAGTGCATGAAATTGTGAGCAAGATCCAGGTCTGCCACCCCTTGGTGCAGTACTATTGCATGAAGTTGTGAGCAAGATCCAGATCCACCACCCCTTGGTGCAGTACTAGTGCATGAAATTGTGAGCAAGATCCAGGTCTGCCACCCCTTGGTGCAGTACTAGTGCATGAAATTGTGAGCAAGATCCAGGTCTGCCACCCCTTGGTGCAGTACTATTGCATGAAGTTGTGAGCAATATCCAGATCCACCACCTCTTGGTGCAGTACTAGTGCATGAAATTGTGAGCAAGATCCAGAACTGCCACCTCTTGGTGCAGTACTATTGAAAGAAAGTTGTAAGCAAAACCCAGATTCACCACCTCTTGGTGCAGTACTATTGCATGAAGTTGTGAGCAAGATCCAGAACTGCCACCCCCACCCCTTGGTGCAGTACTATTGCATGAAGTTGTGAGCAAGATCCAGATCCACCACCCCTTGGTGCAGTACTAGTGCATGAAATTGTGAGCAAGATCCAGAACTGCAACCTCTTGGTGCAGTACTATTGAAAGAAAGTTGTGAGCAAAACCCAGATCCACCACCTCTTGGTGCAGTACTATTGCATGAAGTTGTGAGCAAGATCCAGGTCTGCCACCCCCACCCCTTGGTGCAGTACTATTGCATGAAGTTGTGAGCAAGATCCAGGTCTGCCACCTCCTGCTTTAGTACCATTGCATGAAGTTGTGAGCAAGATCCAGATCTGCCACCTCCTGGTTTAGTACCATTGCATGAAGTTGTGAGCAAGATCCAGATCTGCCACCTCCTGGTTTAGTACCATTGCATGAAGTTGTGAGCAAGATCCAGAACTGCCACCTCCTGGTTTAGTACCATTGCATGAAGTTGTGAGCAAGATCCAGAACTGCCACCTCCTGGTTTAGTACCATTGCATGAAGTTGTGAGCAAGATCCAGAACTGCCACCCCTTGGTGCAGTACTGTTGCATGAAGTTGTGAACAAGGTCCAGATTTTGAATCACTTATTTATACTATGTTGGAAGATGTGTAATAAATCTTAAACCAGCCATGTTAAAAGACAATGCCTGTTACAAGGTTTATGGCAAAAGACATAAGTCTAGAGGCTTGTTGAAAATTTACTGAAATAATCAGAAATTACAATGACTGTTGAGTGTTGAGCATTCAAATGTGACAAAAATCACTAGTTATGTGACATCTCCCAGACATTGGATCCAGATTGCTGCCGACGGAAAAGTCAGACAAATTTGTTTCCAGACAGAGAGACCTTCAGCCAATCAGGATCTTCCTCACATAGAATTAAGTCTACCAGAACAAAGGTCTATTATTCTGCAATTTGTCCACAAATGAGCACCTAAAGAAAACACATACAAAGAAGCAAAATGGTAACAAACAAACCCTGACACAGTGTTGTGCAATCAGCCACACAAAAACAAAGTTACTTACAGTTAAGTATAAAAAGTACAGGAATGAAAGGCAGTAAACAAGTTAAGCAAAACATTTTCTGGTTGGATGAAAATAAGACAAAGAACAAAATTTATGTAATTATTTGTTTTGTTATTGTTTTTGAAATATATTACAATGACCAATTCTGATCATTATAGCAACGTCCAGCTTTTTGGTGGAGGAAGACCCCAGACACATGTCTGGGTAGAACCACCAGTGCACCGTAAGTCAGCTGGAAGACCTTCCCACATTAAGACTCGAACCCAAGAGGCTAAGCAGTCAGAGGAAGTTACAAATCGGCAATTCTACCACTACATTATGTTGTAATTATTTAATAAAAAAAGAGGAAGCATAAAAAATAAAAAGGAATTCTTAAGAAAAAAATATTTAGAAAAAATATTTCTCTTTAAATTAATAGAAAAAAATTAGTAACAACAACAATAATCTCAAGAAACTTACTGGTATTTTTTCGGTCATGGCTTTCAACTTTTGTATGAACTCTGTCTCGGCTTTTGCCTTCTCTGAGAGAGCCTGTAACGTCTGGGATAACTCAGTCTGAATAAAACAAGGGAAGAAAAATATCATAGCCAAGGGAAATAAATATCTGAACCAAGAGAAGCAAATGAGCTCATTAACAACATCAAGTGTTTCAGAAAAAAAAACATTTTCCTTAAAATGAAAACAACAACAAGTATAAGAATTAAGGTAATTTCATTAATACATTGATAACAGAATATTTTATTCCATTTTATGTCAAATGAATAAAAAAAATTAAGGATATTCACTAAATGTTGGCTAAGGCATGTTAGTGTGAAATAAGTGTTTTTAGCACAGGCATACTTGATTGTAAAAGAAATAAGTGCTACAACTACAAACCATAATAAAAAAACTTGGATATTCCTTAGACCTAATTCTTTGATCAAAAACAATAAAAAAATACATTTCCTCCAGACCACTGGCATCCTGTGTTTCTGTAACTCTTAGTCCCTCCTATTTAGAAATTGATCAGGCTTTGACAAAAGGCTAGATCCAGATCAGTCAGCTTCCCGCCAGTAGAGTGTGAGGGAGCTGTGTGATTTGGACAGTTTTACAGCTTATTCTCTCTATTCAATGTCTTGTTACCTTTGAACTTAGATATTATGATGAGTAAGTATCATATAATCTAAGATTTCGTACAAATATAGTTCTGCAGCAGGACAAGGTCAAAGCAACCGGTGAACAGATCTATTGCATTAATTGTTGATACTGTTGCTGGTACATCAATGGTAATATTGACTGAACTGTTCAATGAAATTACATTAAGCACAAATAAGCTTCAGATCATAGGAAAGAAAGATATCATCCTCGATTTCCACCCATCAATTGGTCTTGCAGTTTTTTCATTGTTGTCAATAATAAAGACTGAGGCATTCCTCAAAACAGGACTGGCTGGGCAACAAAGGATTTCACAGAACTGCTATTCAGGGGACTACAAGCAAACATGCTTAGGGAGAATGTAAGTTAGCTGCACAGGGAGCCTAAACAAAACCCTGATTGCACCATCAAATCAGCTGATAGCCTGTATACTGAAGCAACATCAAAGACTTGAGAGTCCAGCAGAGAACAGGGGATCTTCTTTGAACTGGAGTGAATTTGTAAAGCATCAAAAGATTGCCTTGATTGGAAAAAATGTCAACACAAACTGTTAATGACCGTTTTATTGTCTTCACAAAACCATATAATGACATAATTACTGACAAAGCAGAATTGGCTGCAGTCTAAAAACGTTGATCTGATTGTTTTTCACAGACAGTAAAGTAAACAGGTTGATTTGCAGTCCCTAATGAAACCAGACATGAAACACTGCTTCCATGGGCTGCAAATTAAACAACTGCAATTCAAATCTTCACTTAAAAAGAAAATAGAAGTTAAGTATCAATAAACCTACAGCTTGTCAAGGCAAACAACACATATAGGAACCACTAAGTTTAAACAATTGGGGGCTGTTTTTTCCTGCTGCTAGTACTTTAAATCAAACAAAAGACAGGATAATAAAAGCTATATGGCGACTTGGATTCTAGCCATTGTTCAACAATCATAAACAAATTTTAAAACAAATGTGAATAAATATAGAATTTCCTGTTGGATTACACAAAATTATAAAAAAAAAGTTCTCATAATACCTTCAAAAGGAATAAGTCAAACACTATGCTCAAACATAGTTTGGAAGCAGATAAATAATATATAAATTAATTGATCATTTATAATTAATGTGACATCTGATGACCTTTGCTGAACTGTATAGAAGGAGCAAACCTTTAAACAATTAATGATGCAGATCTTTATCTGGTAAATTGTAATTGGTCAACTGGAATTAACTTAAGTTTGTTTAACCATTCTATTGTTTGACTGTTAAATATTTAAGCAGGCACTAATTTAAATCAAGGGACAAATTGTAATTTCAGTTTCATGCAACATTTACAAAGCACAGTCTGAGATTAGCTACAGTCTACTAGCCAGCATCAATCACTCCTCTGTTAGTGCTGGCTGCATTAGTTCCAATGAGTGACTAAGGACAACAGGGAACATTAACTCTCAGCCTGCTAAGCATGAATAGACCAGACTAAGGCAAACAAAAAGTGTAGATCTAGATCAGCCAGGATATGCTGGTAGTTTTCTATTTAGGTTCTGCTCTATTTGCTGGCTCTCTAGCAGTATTTCTAGGCACGTTTGCACATAGATGATGGAAGATGAATAAAAATTAGTATTGATAATTAACAAATGTAGCATGATAAGGGTTTAATGGTTTGGGGGATGAGTAACTCAACATTCACCAATCCTGATGGGACTCCCATGCAGCAGACCTTTACTGATGGGCCTATAAAACATGATAATTATCACAGAGCCTTTAAAATACCACAAGTACAAACAAATAAAGCACCAGTTAGTGTCTTTTGTCAATGAGGAGCTAGTAGTTGACCTGGTCCATACTAATCTCATGGGACCAACTGTCTATGTAAACATGGAACCCTAGCATTGGTACTGACAGTTATGTCCTCTTATGGTACCTGTACAGCATAGTGAACACTGCTAAACATCAACCAATCAGCTTTACAGTGACAGTTTCTCAATGAACTTGCTGTAACCTTTAAGTCCAGCACTGACTGTATTTAATGTCTGTGATTAACTTAAATAATACCTCATTAACAACACAAAACACAGCATCAAATCAGTCAACTTGTAACATTTATTAGACTCATAACAGATTTTTTATTTCACATTTTACTCAAATGTTGAGACCACACTGTTCATTAAGATCGGATAATTATATATAACAAGTACTGTGGTATTCACTTCTTCCGAACGGTAGTCCATATCTAGAGAATGACCACAGGTGGAGGTAAACAGCCTTTTATATTTTTGGTCCCTTCTCCACCTTTACAACTCCACTTTCAATATAGTGAACATAAGCAGGTACTTTATTCTTCCACACTATGGAGGATGTTGTTTTAGTTCACACTTCATTAAAATATGCAATTAATTATCACATTTTTAATTACTTTAAAAAGGCTAGACATTTTTTATGTAAACACTTGATGATTTTATTCTGCTGAAGTATTTTAACTTTGTGACTGCTTTTTGTTTTTATATACATCAAATCATGGAAATTCACAGAACTACATTTTGTTGCCCTAGAGACAGGAATTACTTATTACATTGGCAGCTTTCTGTGTAAAGTTGTTACTATGTATTCTCCGTTAATGCAATTAGTATATAAAAATGTTATTCAGCCTAAAATTGATCACACATTATTTTCACAACTATTGACAATGGATTTGAGCAAATTTGAAGTTTTTCTATCAGTTGCAACAAGATAAACTAGATAGTAAAAAACCCTCTTAAGACTTGACTAATAGCACCTCCAACTTTGCAAGAAAACATTCTATGCAAATGGTTGGCTGCACTTCTTAGGAAATCACTTTAAAGATAGCTTTTTCAGGGACCCTGACAAAAGCCATAACAATCTTAGCTGAAGGGAACTGTCTGTCACCTCATTAAGTCTAAGCAAGTGTTAGACTAGTAAGAATGAGTTGAGAGGGAAAATAACACTTTAACGAAACTGCTGACCAAGCAATCAGTGCTTTATGTTTCTCACATTATAAAGGTCTGACAACTCCAATGTGCACATTCTTCAATCAACTGTCGCATGACAAACACCCATTCTCTCACTGCCGATCCCACACCTTAAATTCAAACTGCCATGAAACGATCCATGATGGCCTTAATACAAACCAGGGCTACCTTAAAGTCAGCTGATCAATCAACCAATCAAATGATTGCATGACAATTGTCTTGCTGCTCAATCAACCATTCAGATGATTAAAAGACCATTAAAGCTGGCACAATCACATTGCAGGACATGATAAAGATGGTGCAAGTAGCATAGAGGATGACACAAGGATACACTATTACTCATCAGGCAACATGGTTTTGGGATAGTACATCTTTTCTATTAATATACATAGATTATAAATATAAGAAAACAATGGCACCAGGCAATAGTTCCAAATGCACAAAGTTCACTATACTAATAAAAAGCTTTTACGATTATCACATAATAAAAGTTATACATAATTAATTTTAGCTTTAGAGCCCAGTGAAGAGGCTTCAAATTTAAACCAACTTCACACTTTGTTTAGTGCAATGCTTTCAATTAATGATTAATTGAAATGTACCAGAGAACTAATGTGAAACAAAATTCATTATTTATAAGTATTTCAATTAAGACAAAGCCAGTAGTAACCAATGCAAAGGATTACTGTCAAGAAAAGATGTAGTTTAACATTTCTGATACTTGCTTCATGTATATGAATGGCATTCTGGAATGCAATTTAACACCATTACCCGCTTATATCAAATGGAAGAATATACAGCTTCTAGAAATAGTTTCTTATTTAATTAACCCTAGATGAACTGTTAAGGCTATATTCTATGTTTACAAAGACCAGGAGTTCTTTGTCTTCATGCTAATGAGGGCATAAAACACAAGTGTAACGTATTTGACTATTAGAGCCATTAAGACATTTTCTGGCACCTTTGTTCTTAGACAGCAAGTCGTAAGAAAAACCTGCATAATCAGGACAAATTATTATGAATAATTTCAATGACAAAATATGCACAAGACTTTACTACAAGGCACCTGCAATTCAATGATTAAAGGAAACTTTACAGCTGAAAGTGGGTGGGGTTATGACAGAGCACCAAATGCAAATGAGAAATGCATTTGAAAGAATACAAAATAAATGTCCTGTTTAAACCATATTCTTACTGCTTAATTTTGCACTTAGCTTATAGCCTGCTAAGTCCAATTGTTTTGCATGTAGGTCTAGAGATGACCAAAGTAGATCCAGAGCAGCTATATCACACTGGGAGCTATGTGATCAGGTCTGCAATCTTTCTGCCTAGTCTCAAACAATTGTTCAGGTTAAATTTGCAAGCTGCACCTTATTTTTCTGGATGTTACTGGATGTTTAACAAAACTACTTTCAACCTTTGTTATAAACCTTAAAAAACTCAATACTTATATTGAACAATGTCATATTTACTATAGTGGCCATATATTTTAAAACTTCTACACCCAATAGCAAGTCCATGGCCTCTGCCAAATTTCAATGGCAACATCCTATAGTAATCATATTTTTGGGGGAGGCTATAAATACAAGCAGCTTATCAATTTATGATGATAGAAAATCTTCAGCCATTGAATCTGTTTGAAGTGAAGATGCATGGTCACAATGCAGCAGCCTTGTGGAGGCCATATGTTTACTGTACCTTTCTGTCACAGTATTGTTGATGTTGTATACTCGCTGAAGAGCAAATCAACCTTAAACATAAGCCATAAATAAACCTTACCCTAAGAAAAGGCAAGAAATATTCATACATAATGTAGCATATATATGCACTATTACTTTACCATAACAAAATGCCAATTACTAGTCTAAAATGTTAGTCTTCCTTATAAGAATGGATTAACAAACAAGCTTGATATAGACTCATCCATTAGTATCATTCATAAATTAAATCATAGAATGCATTGTGATGAATAATTCAGAGGGATGAGGCTGAAGGTAACAGACTAATTTCAGGCATAGCACCATAAGTGTACATCATTACAGCTAAGACTGGGGAGTTGTCCAGGAGTGCACCTAGCTAATCACATATCAATTCTTATTAATTCTACATGATCATGCTTTGCTAGAAAAATATCCCTACTATATGCATCTTTTTTCTATCTTTATGCAAAGGTGCTTAGATATATTGCTAGCAAATAGTGCTGACCCTGGCCAGATAGTTCTCAGCTAGATTATATGATATCCCCATCAAAGAATCAATTGTCATTATGTAACCAAAGAAAGGTACAAAACAAACAAAACAAGATTTCGTCACTGTTTTTCATTTTTTTATTCCAAAAACTCAAGTGCATATGATAAATCACCAACAAAAGCAAAAACAAATAGTACAAACAAGTTCATTAAACACAATCAATTAACAGCATCAAGAAACACATTGACTCCTCTATAGAAACTAGTCATGCGTCAATCAAGATACTCTGTTTTCTAAAATCTTTGATTAAAAGATCTTACTTGCTCTTGTGTTTATCAACTTATTATTTAAATCTCATCAGGTACAATGTGCATATTAGTCATGAATATAGAAATATAAAAAACAATGGTCTATGACAGCATAACCAGCCTGCACCTCTTACTGGCAGGCTCTCAGAGGTGGCCTCCAACAGTTTGCCTATATCTAATACATGTGACAACATATTACCCTTGTTCTGAAGATTTTGTACATAATACCTTCATAAACTTATACTTAAGTTTAAGTACAGGCCATTATAAGATTACCATAAACTGTAAGACGGTCCAAATCCTGAAATATATCACACAAATGTCCATGACCATTTCAAGATCTATAAATAAGCAGGATGAAGATTTCAGCTAAAATAGATATCGACATCAGAGCTGATTACCTGAATGATCATGTAAAGTGATCTCAAAAGTAAGTGGTCACATAGTTTTGTGCATTTAAAAATAGCTAACTGTGCAGCATGGCTTGAATTGATAATACCTTTTTGAAATGACAAGTGGACTATTATGATTTACTTTTCACATGGATGTATGGCACCAATACACAGCAATTCAAGAGATATTTTCATGTAACTATAATTTGTTTGGTTGCATAAGAGGGAGAAAAAACTGGTCCAAACTGTTGGACACCACCTTTAACAAAAGGCTGTCATCATTTCCTTACTGGAACACTGGCATTAAACCATTAAAGCTATCAGAAAAGTGTGAACATTAAACCCTGTTTCAAATGTCATCGTCCATTTTTTAGCAATACCAAAACTGTCTCAAATGAATACTTTAGGCATGGTTTTGTGACAACAGAACTATCATTAAAACAAGGAATCCCCTTTTTTATGCTAAAATGCTATTAGGACTACTTTTAAGTGTAACAAGTTGGGCGTTTTACTGATCATAAAGTGGTTGATCAGAATCATTAAATGCTTGATTTTGTGTCACTGTATTGATAGTCCATCAAACAGACATTGACACGTGCTGTCACTGATGGGCAACAAAAGAACAACAAGGTACAGTGTAGCTTCACCATCATTGCCTCCAACAATGACTTAACTGGTTGACAGACTTTATTCATCATATAATAAACTCGGCAAAACAGGTGTGAAATGACCTGATGGCTCAATTTGCAACGTTCATAAAATTTGTTAAAAGAGGATTAAATGGTGGTGAGCCAAGGTAAAGGTTTAGTCTTTAATACTTAAAGCCATCTGTCTACTAAGACCGGACTCCACATTTGCTCAAAAGACAAGACAACCAATAATAAAAAAAACATGTAACTAAAGGATATGAATGCTACACAATCCTTTATCAAGTTTCTACGAACACCTATAATTTGTCAACTTTTCAAAATGTTTTTAACTAAAATGCTATAACCTAATTTTTCATTTATTAAAATTTAAGTACTATCCTTTTCCATAAATATATAACAAAAATGACTCATATATCTTCAAAATAAAAACCAACAACATATCACTTCACAATTTCAGCATAAAAAACCTTTCTTATTGCAATGTCAACAATTTTCTTACATCATGCATCAGAGCAAATGCATTTAATATGCATGAGCAATGCACATGTTTGCATGTCAGAAGCCATTCCTGAATTCTCTAAAATACTCCTGAAATGTTTTCGCTGTCTTGTTTGTAGACGAGTAGACTGCTACAAAATAGTCCACATCATAGATATTCATCTCTTGTGAGATTACTGGGCCAGCAAACCTATTCTGGCTCCGAACTATTTAGTTCTGGAACATTTACTTAATTCCTTGGGCCATTTTAATATGATATTGCCCTCTTTTCTAAGGTATCTTTTGTGAAAAAAGATATATGCCTTCGAAGGTTTGGTATTAGAACACAGAGGAATGAATGTCATAAATTAAAACATAGGGAACCTGTTTCTTATAAACCTGATCCTTTCAAAGAACTGTAGGTTAATCTTATGGTTGATGAGCACAAATTGTTCAGGCTTTAGCAAATATTATATATCCAGATCTGCCAGCTTGCACAGAATTCGATATCAGCTTATAACAAAAAAAGTAATTTTCTTTTCTATACTTATAATAGTATTTTATATAGTTCACCAAAAGTATATAAGATAATATACAGGAAAGAAAGGTTCTATATATGATTTACAAGACAATGAAAGCAAAGAAAATAAAGACACAAAACATTGTCAGACAAGATTTTACCACATCAGCCACAGCACAAAATTTCAGTTTGAGAACCTAGACAAATTAATGAAGACTTCATTATTTTTAAAGTTGTTCATGTAGAAAAAATGTCTGACAGAAAGAATGTGAAATTCATTATTTCTTGTCAACAGTCACACAATCTATAGCTTTGGGAGCAGACAGGCAAACAAGATCTTCGTGCTTCTCTAGGCAGGTGATATCTTGAATGCAGTGTTTTGGGAGAAGAACACAAATGATCCTGGAAGAGACATGGCATCTAGTCGGATCTTATGTGATAATATTTGTAGAGACAAATATCAAACCAAATATCTCACAGATAAATTGTATTACTACAGAGAAATTACTTACAAGAAAAATGTATGTCTACGTAGTTAAGCAAGACAACACTACCAACATCTGACATTTATTCCCTTGAAATTACAAAACTCTGGCCAGATTTTCAGCTTCTTTGGTCATAGGAAAATTAGTTATTATTGGCTTCTAAAGACTTCATAGGACTTGAATTACTACTGTTTGGTGTTTTGTCCTTTTGTAATCCTAAAATGATTAAGTGAACAAAATGTCCAATAATTTTGTAATGGATGATGTATGATTGTTATGGTTTTTTATTTGTTGTAGTTTAATTAAGTAATAAATTAATGTTTTATAATTATAGAAGTTGAAAAACAAACAAAAGGGAAGAACCTTATTAAACCTAAGAAAAGAAGCTTTTATTGTCATTGGGAAAATACACTGATTGTGTTACATCTAATTGTAGATACACAGTAATTCACAAAAAAGTGTACACATGTATTCAACATACTGCACCAATTTACTTGTAAAATATACATAGAGAACAAAAATTAAAATTTGTTTAAAATGTTCTGTTTATTTATATATTTTATTCCATTTAAAATGACAGATGTTCAAACATTTAATAAAAACAATGTACACACCAGCAGAAATTAACTACAGAATAAAATTGCACCCGTCATTACAATAAAATAGTGTTAAATTATATCTTTCAAAATGTAATGATGTACACAATTTCTATGTCTTTGTCTTTATAAAATTACCCACTAACAGTGAGATCGTATTATGAAAATAAAGCTAAATCACGTGCTAAAAACAATTTTAGCTGAAGCAGATGGCAATAAATTGGTTATTAAGAGAAACAAGTCACACAGCACAACATGTTAAATGGAGGAGATATATATTGCAATGTGTACAATTTTTAGGGGGGTGTAATAGAAAAGATTTGTGTGGAAATGTGTACAGATAATAGACAATGTCATAGTTGAGATGTATAGCAAAATGAATAGATCCCACCATTCCAGGGAAGTAACAGTTGGTTTTCTCTATGTTTATAATGTCTCGTCTCAGTGTTCTCGCCACATTAACAGTAACTTGTATGTGTCATTGTCAAGCAGTAGTTCAAATTTTAATATTTGTAGTAACTCTCATAGGACCTTTTCCTTTTTTTCCCCTTCTAACCAAGTAGATGAAGTAATTGGAGTTGTCAACAGAGATTTTGACTTAATACGTTTTTTTTCATTTCTAGACAGACAACTCCTTCCATCTAGAAATGGCTGCAGGACCACAAGACAGTTAACTGTATCTTAAGGCACCATTACAGAGTTATGCCTTGCACCGATTTGATGAACTCAAAGCACATCTGGATATTTCACTAGAAATAAACCCAATGTGCACCTTGCAATCTCTTCATATACACTTTTGAAGTACTTTTTACATCTGCATAGTTATTGAAATTTATTAGTATATATATGAATTTAAAAACTTGTTCTGATACACACTACAAAAGGTAAATAACAATAGATATCCAAACTGACATAAAACTGTTCAAAAATTAATTAAGTATAACAATGCTCACCAGAAAAATGATAAGTATTCAAGATGCACGAGGAAGAAATATTTAAAGTTGTTAACGGTGCAAAATGTCAAAAATTAAATTTGATGGAAGTTGTTTTACCTCTTGACAAAGACGGCAGGATAGTTTGTCTTTACCTCTTGACAAAGATGGCAGGATAGTTTGTCTATGTGTTAGATTGACGGTCTTCTGGTCTGAGGAATGATTGTGCTTCTGATGCTGATTTGCCAATGTTTCTTCTTATAATGTCTAGAAGTTGCCATATTGCCACATTTCTTAATAGATTTATTCCAAAATATACAATACAAAAGAGTACAAAAAATAATCTCCCTTGCCAGATAGCTGCTTGTCCTTAACAAAAATATGGATAAAAATACCAATCAACACACACAAGAATAACACTGCTTCGCAAAAAATGTGCTATTGCTTCAGATGGCATGGACAAGAGAGACTGGGAATTAATTAAATGTTGAGTAAAACAGAAATAAAACATGTGATGACTTGTTTAGGCCTTGGCAGTGCTGCCAATCAAACGTCAGGCAATGATGTCCAGTACACCAAAGAAGCTGGACCTTTTACACAGTTACTTGGCCCATCAGAGAGCTTGTTTCTAGGCCTGACAGTCAACAAACAAATGTTGCACTTCAATAGGATACTTTAATATCAGTCAAAACAATATATTCAACAACCACAAAGGATCCAAACAGGAATAAACAATGCTTTTACATGGTATATTCTCTAAGTCAAAGTGTTACATGAGCTCAATTTTCCGTTTTGGCCATGATATTTAATATTTTACAAACCTCTAAATAACAAACGCATGTTCAATTTTCGTTTTTTGCCGTGATATTTCATGTTTTTACAAACCTCTTAAGAACCAACACAAGTTCAGTTTTCTTTTTTAACCATGATGTTTCATGATGTAGTGCTGCCTTCACTGTGTATAGCATGCCATGAACACCTGGCATGATACCACACCCAGTCACACTATCCTGACACCATGCCAACCAGTTGTGGAACTACCCTTATATTTGCTTGAGCATTAGCAAGGGAGCTATACCACTATAATTTTTAATGACTTCGGTATGTCAAAGCTTGAAGTCGAACCGGAGCCTCCCATACCTGGAGCTGACACTCTACCATTTGCACTACCAGGTTCCGTGAGTGTAATTGTATTTTAATAATATTTAGGAAACACAATTATGTTCATAAAAGCATTGTCCAGATCATCAACACAATGTAGGAATCACAACTGCCATCACCCTGAATCTGTATGACCCATAAATCATCAACACAATATAGGAATCATATAAACCATTACCATGAATCTGTATGACCTATAAATCATCAACACAACATAGAAATCACAACTGCCATCACCCTGAATCTGTATGACCTATAAATCATCAACACAACATAGGAATCACAACTGCCATCACCATGAATCTGTATGACCTATAAATCATTAACACAACATAGGAATCACAACTGCCATCACCATGAATCTGTATGACCTATAAATCATCAACACAATATAGAAATCACAACTGCCATCACCATGAATCTGTATTACCTATAAATCATCAACACAACATAGGAATAACAACTGCCATCACCATGAATCTGTATGACCTATAAATCATCAACACAACATAGGAATCACAACTGCCATCACCATGAATCTGTATGACCTATAAATCATCAACACAATGTAGGAATCACAATAACCATTACCATGAATCTGTATGACCAATTAATAATAAACAAGACATAAAAACTAGTTTTTTCCCCAAAAACTGTTTATAGCATATGCATTCTTTAACCCATAATATGTTACTTTTAAAGTAATACTAAATTTTTGGTTTTCACAAACATTTTTAAGTAAAGCTCTATCAGCTCCCAGCCAGAGCTAGCTGATCTGGATCTACACTGTTTGCCTGAGCCTGATTAACATGTACTTAGCAAACTGTGAGTTATAGCGTCTCTGATATTCAACCCACCCACGATCTAATATTGATAAATATAATGTATTACCTTTTAAAAGCTTTAAGAATTTGACTTATGATGATGCCATTAAGGAATGTAACCACTCTTGTGATTCTTGCCAAGATTTTGAACAAGAAAATGTTGTCATGACAAGTATAGATGGTATTCATTTATTCATGTAACAGGATACTCATATATTATGGTCATTAAAGCATTTTCCTTATGTTGTAGATGGTGTGATATGTACCATTTATTATGCCAAAAGTACAGATAGTTCAAACTGTATATCCTCTGTACCTGAATTTATAACAAGGCTGGATAAAAACCAGGATGATCATTTCAAGATATTGCTATCAGGGCAATAATCTGTAATATTCAGTAATAAAAAAATCTTAGTATCACTGGGAAAACAGAAGTGATATTTATGAGGCCTGTAGGGTAACTGGGGTGGAGATAAAGTCATCTTCACCATCACCTTCTGATGTAACCCAGCTATAAAGACGTGATGATATATGAGAAAAAAATCAGGCGATATCTTGCAATATCTCATTCATATCTCATTATACCTTCCATGTAACCCCTTAATATGCTTCATTTATTCACCAGACTTTAGTCTTAATTATTTGTTTACAGAAATATAACAATAAGTATTGATAAAGACTAAGCAGCAATTGTGCAGATCCTAATCTGAAAAGCTTCCAGTAGGAGTTTCAGCCTGCACAATATGCAAGCTTACTTCCTCCCAAAAGGAGCTGGCTGATCTGTACTATTTGCTTCAGCTGGACCAATTCATACTAAGGAAGCTAATTGTTATGAAAGTCTGCCCATATTTGGTAATATCTCAATTATATCTCACAACATCTTACACACCTAAGTCTGCATTTTTGCTTCTTCATGTTTTATCTTCAACCTCTACACTTCAACCTTCTGACTTTTGCCAGCAGAAGGTTATTTTAGAGAGTAGTGTCTAGATTTCATTCACAAATGACTGATTGAGATTATCAGTCCAGTAAAATAACTTTTGTTATCTATGATAGTGTATGGTGTGTGTGTTGGGATAGCAATCATCTTGGTTCTGTGTTATGATAACAAACCATAATGATGATATGGACTCAACTGTTAGGCTCTGTTGTACAGAAGGATATTATTTATCAGGGTGTTTGTTATCTTGTTTGTATCTGACATTAAACATCTGTATACTGTTATATCTGTATAAATTAGATTATTAAGTGGGATAAAACAGATCTTACCATCTATTTATCAGTATATCAATTTCATTTCAGTTTTTCTCAATTTGGCAAAATATGGCTGCAAAAATAAAGTACTTGACAAAAATAAATAAATAAATAAATAAAAATAAAATACAAGGAAAAATAATTTATTATCAACAAATATTTACTATCCAATATTAAGAAGAAAAGAGTCAAACAGTGCAGTGCAAAACTCAAACAGAAAATAACTTCATAAAGTTCATGTTTTGGTGCACTTTCATGTTGGCAGCAATTTATATCTGTGTACACATCAGAGGGGTCATATGGGAGTTAAAACAAACAAGATTACCATGGAAAGAAGCAGAGGAATCCATTTGTGAAGACTGCCCTTTCAACTTACTCCCCTCTCATCATGATTTCTAATGAGGCCAACCATCATTTAGCAATGATAATGATAGATAAAGATGCGGTGATGAGAAATGACCAAAGCAAATGGTTATCATACAACCAATGGCTGGCCTACAAAAACAAATTATGACAGGCAGCCCACACCAAAACCGCAAGCTTAAATAAGCTTGCGACAAGTTTGCGACAAGATTGCGGTAAGATTGCAACCAAGCGTGTTGCAATCTTATTTAAGCTTGCGGTAAGATTGCGATAAGAAAGCCGCAATCTTAAAATTAAGCTTGCAAGGTTGCGATAGGAACCATTACGATCTTGATTGCTCGCTTGACTGCTCGCTTGCAAGCTTGCGCAATCATGCCAAGCGAGCGGTTTGGCTCGCTTAAAAGCTCGCTTGCACGCTTGGCAAGCTTGCAAGGTTGCGATAGGAACCATTACGATCTTAATTGCTCGCTTGCAAGCTTGCGCAATCATGCCAAGCGAGCGATTTGGCTCGCTTAGAAGCTCGCTTGGCAAGCTTGCAAGGTTGCGATAGGAACCTTTACGAGCTTGATTGCTCGCTTGCAAGCTTGCGCAATCATGCCAAGCGAGCGGTTTGACTCGCTTGCTCACTTATCCCATGCGTGCGGTTTGGCACGCTTGCAAGCTTGCGCTATCATCCCAAGCTTGTGGGTTGTTTTTTTTTCTTTGCTTGATCAAATCCGTTGAGTGGCTAAGGTTGTGGCTAGATTGACATAAATAAAATCACTAGATAACATTTGTGGGTTTCACTTAAAAATCCGATGCAACAAAAAATTTACAGGGAAAATAACACAACAGAAAGATACTAAATATATTCCACTGTAATTAAAGACAATGGCAAAGAACACAAAGAAGTGGTCATTTATTAAAGGAAACAACTAAAAGATGCTTATCAATTAATTTATATTCTTAACCCATAGCTCGCTAAGCACTTATTAATATGAGAAAGCATGACAAGCCATTTTCGGGGGTCAAGCAAATAGGATTTTAAATGATTAAATCAAACTGAAGTATCAATTTATTTATCATTAAGAATAAAATACATACAATGCACTCAAGAAATAGTACCACTACCACAGGTATTGTGTTCAAAAACAGTTTATAGTCAGTTCTTGTTGATTTCTCAGATGACAACTCTAGTTCAGCTTGAGGGAATCTTGCATCCTTCCTCTTACCTGCACAGCAAATGTATTTTTTCTCCAATTACGTCTGAAAAAGAAAAAAAATCCAACATTCTGCATTATATAATTTTTTTTTTTCATTACCTGATTTTTTATTTAGCAATGAAAGATTTATTTAGTATGTAAGGGTCTTGTGTTATTTGTACCACACAGGCACCTTCAGTCAAAGTTTGATGCAGAGTAAGTGTTCAAAGATTGAAAGAAATAGATTGGAAATTTTACAAAAAACAAGGAAACAAACAAAAAACCTAATTAGATGCTGACACAAACTTTTACAGCTTTGGTCATGATGCAAACTTGCCTATTCTTTAAAACAGCAATTTGAAAACAGCAACAAATAACAGGAGCTATAGGCAAAAGCACCCCCATATTTTATATGTTTAAAATCTCAGCTGAGAAATGCTGAACTAACTAAAAAGTAAAGCTTAACGAAATACTATCTTGGTTATTTTATAAGCATTAATATGCACAAAGGGGTAAAAGTAAAACACCAGACCTGGTAGTGCAATCCGTAGAGTGCCGGCTCCTGGTACTAGAGGCATTGGGTTCAGTCTGGGCTGCAACATACCAAAGTCATGTTAAATGGTAGTGTTATTGCTCTCTTGCTAATACTCAAGCAAATATACAGCTAGTTCTATGACTAGTCAGTCAGGTGTCAGGATAATGTGACTGGGTGTATCATGCCAGGTGTTCATGGCATGCTAAAATCAGTAAAAACAGCTTTATATTGGCTTCAATTGAACACTATCTTCTAATAAATTGTTGGTGGTTTGATTGTTTATTAGGTTTATTGAGCCACCAACAGTAGTACTGGTATTTCAGTTATCTGGAGACGGTGTTCACTTGAAGCAGATATAGTGCTGCCTTCACTGTGTATAGCATGCCATGAACAAATAACATGATACCACATCCAGTCATATTATCCTGACAATAGGCCAACCATAAACACACAGATAAATAAAAAGCCAGTAAATTCAAAATGTATGATTATTACAGCAAGATTATTTTTTTATTAATGTAAGTGAATACAGAGAACAAAGGAAATTTAAATTTAAAATATACCAACTAATTTTAATATTATAATATTGCAATCAAAACAGTGGCGCCCATGGCTGAGCGGTTAGAATCGCTGACTTGAAGCTCCTCAGCCCCTCACCGCGTGGGTTCGAGTCCTAGTTGGGGTGAGAACTTCTATGTAGGGAGGTTTTCCTCCACCAATAATTAGCTGGACGTCGCCAATATGGCCATAAATGTGTCCGTGCGATGTAACAAAAAATCAAACAAAATCAAAACAACATATGATTTCCAAAAAATGACATCTTCATGTACCAACAGCTGCGCCATGCAATTAATAATAAACATGGTAGTGCTAAAAGGTAGCATATGCATTAATACAAGAACTGGTACAAATGGTCAAAATGTTACATAGTTATCTCAGTACCTTTTGTCTGTCATCCATGCGTTGCTCTTCACTGACCTCCTTATTGACATCCGTCTGCATCTCCGATTCTTTTTTTGTTCACTTGCATCTGGCTGTTTCAAACTATTACAGAAAATAAAATACTTTACATAAGTGGCAATGCCATACTAGCAAACACAGTTATGTATGTGTTCAATCATCATGTACAAGTTATCTTGGATATCTCTATTACCGGTGAGCTAAATTTATTTTCTTACCACAACAATGTAATCAACAACAAAAAATATTGTGTAGCCACTTGTAACCGTTTTATGTGCCTTTATTCCTATAGTATGCTATGTATCCATGTGTAATGTGAATGTCCGGTAACTGGATATTACCGTTAATAAGGTCACTCTAAAATAAACAATAATACAAAAATGTCTTACGTTTGAACTTGTCAGAACCGTATCAACTCTAACTGAAGCATAAATTAAATATACAGTAGAAAACACGTGTTTATGGAAAAGTCAACGGTTTCAGAAAACGTTTGTGATAAGAAAAAACTAAGGTGAAATGTCGGAACTGAAAAAAATGGCGAAAATATTTAACACGTTAATTTTGCATTCTAAACCGTTAATGTACTAAACTTACTACGTTCAGAAAACCTGATTTAAAATGTGGTGCTTCTTATACTTGTTTAAGTAGATCAATGTCTCACCTTTGCTTAGTAGTCCAGTGAAGGAAAGTCAATTTTTTCATCTTTTTCATCACATTTTTTTCATTTCGTTGAAAATTGGCGCGGCCGGAAGTGTAGACTGCGCATGTGCTATTGTAGTAAATCGGGACCGCTCGGCGATTTCTTCGGTTATTTTCCGAAAGTTACGATTGACTTTTAATAAAACACCGTAAAAGCGATTTTTAAACTTTTATTATTAAATGGTGTTTATTCACATTCCCAATAAAGTAAGAGTGGTTTTAACATGATACTCTACTGTCTGTTTTGTTGTCATATTAGATATTAGACTGTAAATCTACTTGACCAGGTTTTCGAAAGACAACAAAAAGTTATTAAAAAACTGACATCTTTGGAATGAGATCAAAAAAATAAATATTGTACTGAGCTATTATTACCAAATCTTTTGTAGCTGTCTTTAATGATAACATAGCTTAAAATTGCTTTTGTGATCAGTCAGATCAAGGTCACTGTAGCTCATAACAGCAGTTTGCTTTCCATGTCTACTCAGGATTTAGATAGATATCAAATTTGAAAGTTAACTTGTTTATGGGATGCCAAAGTATGGGATTGATTTTGTTGTCAATTAGTTTGAAGGACTGAGTCACTGTTACTAAATACATTTTATTTTGTTTAGTTCATTATCTTATTTTTTTTCAAGGATTAATCAGATTAAGTAGTTAACTAACTATCTCATGGGAAGAATATGTTTGGAATTGCTTTAGGGATCAATTGTTGTCAAGTTATTAAATATATTTTTGGATTTTCTATAAAAAAAAATCAAGATGGGAGTAGGGTATCATTACCAAATTACTTTCTAGGGAGAGTAAATCTGGGACTGTTTTGTATAGGGTTGTGTGATTTCTGTTTAATAATAAATAATGACAAAATAAAATTAAAAAAAAAATTGGCAGTTAGTATTTAGAGCTTTTTTATGTCACATTCTGGTAAGCTTTTTTCAACCAACTGTCCATCTAGCTGCATTAACAATTTGCTCATAAACACTTTAAAGGCTACCGTTTTGATCCAATCTTAACCAACACTGGTGGTCAGAATGTCATTAAATGTTTGTCTGTATGAAATCTTGGATGAGTTAATAAATAGGTCACATGGTCAAATAGTAGGTGACTTGGTCAGATCTATAAAAACCTTGAGAACACATTAAAAGACTTTTTTGGGGGCCTAATCTTCACAGAACTTGACCAGAATCTTTGTTTGCAATAAATCTGGATGTGTAACTGTAGGCAAAGATTTGCTTCAACATAACTTGTAATCACTAGAATCCAAGGCACAGTTGTGAACATTTAGTCTTGTGATTAAATTTTAAAGCCAGTGTCCTCAGGTGAGCGATACAGGGCCATCATAGCTTTCTTGCTGTATATCTGCAAGTGGAACTGGTCATGCTGGTCAAGTTCTCTTTCAAATGTTATTTCTTTAAAGAAATACAAAATAAATTTCTTAATGTCTTGGAATAATTTTATGCTTGCAAGTCCACAACCTATCCACAATCCTAATAATAATTAGTTTTAAGCTTGCAAGATCGCAAGCTTCTTGCAATCTTCAGTGGAATATAAGATTGCAAGCTTGCAAGACCGCAAGCTTCTCGCAATCTTAATGGTATTTAAGATTGCGAGAAGTGTGCGAACAAAACCTAACCGCAACCTTAATTTCTATGCAAGCGAGCGTGCTCGCATCCGCGACCATAATATTTAAGAATTGCAATCTTATTAAGATTGCGGCAAGCTTGCGCAAACTTGTCGCAAACTTGTGACGAGCTTGTCGCATGCAAGCGTTTTGGTGTGGGAGTGGCGCCAAATTAGCTTCTACCCTCACATACCTTGGTCATGATGATCTTAGCCAATCAAATGCCACACAAGGTAATTGGCAAGGTTTCTCTTCTTTAGATCTTTCCTACCTTTCTCCTTAATTAACTTTTTATTTGTTTATCTCTTTTATTTATTAATTTATGTCTGTTTCAATGTTACCTCTTGGTTTCTTGTTCATTTCCTGGATCATCTTAAATGTTTTTATGTCAAGCTATGGACTACTGAAACTACAAAAGTAAAAAACAACAACTTTATGTTCATTGTTCCAGAGTCCTGTGCTTTGTTTTGATGATAAAAACTCTTGATAACATTCTCCAGGTTAGTGTGGCAGACAACTTTCTGGAACTCCCTTTGTTGTGATTTTACAGGAAGTTTAAGATTTAAAAATAGGACTATACCAAGAACAAGCTTAAATTATTGTTTGAATGATATATAGTCTTTCAGTTTGTTACAATTTAGAAAAAGGGAATTCATTTTAAAAAAAGTCTTGAGTGTATGCAGAATGGTTTTACTTTTCTTCTTTTAATCCTTATGAATAATGAAGCTAAAAATCTTATAATCATTCTGACTCCTGCCAATCTAAGATAAGTTAAATCAGCCAATCAGAGGCTGGCATCTTTCCGCCCCATGTGAGCTGGCAAGAGCCCACAATGAGTCTGGGTCACAATTATGTAATCTCGGAGAAAAGCCTCACATAAATCTTGTATTGTTGCTTTTTGCCATTTTTTGATATACAATCTTTGAGGTCAACTGATTATAGATACGGTCAATCAATATAACAGAGTTGTACAGATTATTGTTGATTGACTGTGGTTTCAGTCATAAACAAGTGATTAATCACAAGTCATGATTGTAAGGAATGTTCATTGACCACACATGATACAAGACAATGAAGATTGCTAAACTTTGATTTAAGATGCATCAAGAAATATCAAATACAAGCATAACGGAATTATTCTGAAAACATATTAGATAGGATAATAAATTATAACCACTTTGTTTAATGGACCATGTAATTTTACAGCTATTCTCTGATATGGCTATGCCATTATTCAACTTTAATCATTTTAAAACCAGTTTAGATAATGTAGATTAAGATATATACAATTATGTATAACACACATTTGAAGCCTTCAGTTTATGTAACACACAGCTGAATTAATAACAATTATGCACTATTGTTCTAAACAGGAGTTCATAAAAAGACTAAAAGAAGAACAAAAATTCATAAAATGTTTTTATAAGACCGCAAATATTAAAACTTATTGCTGCTCTTCTCAAAAATGTGACAGGGAAATAAACAAAATATTTCCATATGAAAGTAACGTAGATGGGCATATAACAAGAAAAAAACTTTATAGTAGGCATATTATTGTGCTTTTATTACTTTGTTTTTAAAACCCAACAGTTCTGTCGCTGCTACATACTTATTTTGGAATACCATAAAAGAAGAAAAACTGGAGGACAAATTTTATCTAGCAAAACCAGACAAGTTCTGCAAGACTTATTGATGATTTTGAGATAAGGTTGCTTCTTGAATTAAACTTAAAACCCAAATTTGGCAACTAGATCCTATTTCTGCTTTACAGAGTAACTTCAGTATATGGATCTATACCAGCCATCAACTCTTGGCCTGTTCAGCACACATTAATCCAGCTTTAGCAAGTAGTGAACATACAGATCAGCCACCTGTCTGATCAAGATCTACACTTTTTGCTTCAGTCTCTCCTTATGTCAGCATGTTGTTGTTAGAAAATAACTAAGAATAAATTTGGACTTTCAACAAAGGGAAGCATGAAAATTGCTAACACAGTATTGCTGATAGGTTTCACATTTGCAGAATCCAATCACAAAACACACAAGTCGATCACAGATATAAACAACCATTAGCATGTGTTATTTTCAAATACATGCTTTATTCTTATCTATTTCTAAAGCATCAAGGACAGAAAACAAGAAATAATCCTAGAGACTACAAAAAGTTCATATCCTGATCAGGCAGCTCCAAGCCTATAAACCTATATTATTAATGCTTGGCAGATAAGAGATAAAGCATCTTTCAAGTTAATTTGCACTCCTTAACTAACATCTTCCATTTTTATAATATTAATAGTTTTCTCTGTGAACATTGGATCAATATGCATTTATAAAATCTGCATGGATGCAGGAATTAAGATGGACAAAATTGTTGCCATTTTTTCTGCAATTCCCTCTTTAATGTTGCTATTTTGGCTGCATATAATTGTGGGAGTAATTTTGGATCTTCTTCTAGCAATCAGCCCACGGATATGAGCAATTTGTGGAATCCTGAACATCAATACAGAAACTTAGAGAAATATTATTCAATCCTTCTCTTGCTACTTTTGTTATGCACAAATACTAAATGCTTAATTTTATATTAATGCATTGGTGACCTATTGAATTTAATATACTTAGAAGCAAAAAGTGCAACTTACAATTAAATTAGAGCTCCCAACAGGAGCCGGCTGATTTGGATTGACACTACTTGCTTTAGCCTGATTAACTTATACTTAGCAGGCCAAGGGCTAAATGGATCAAACAGATATTACTTACTGAGTTTCTACCAGACTTTGTACGCACATCAACTGCTTAAAAATGCTGCCATCTGTCTGTCAAAAGAACCATCCTGCCACCAATTGCTTCCAGTGATTAAAAATAGTTTTCTGCTTACACATGTGGATTTCTGATTGTTAAAAAGATTTAAAAAAAAACACAAAAGAAAAAGATTATTTCAAAGTGAATTCCTTTATATTGATATAGTTATAAATCAATTTGCCTCATTTCAACTAAAATACTGATTGCATTATGCATAAATCCTAATACTTATGTTCCTGACTTTCCATGGATAGGCAATCTTAGTTAAAAATATGGATTTTAAATCTTTGTTAAAATTGGAAGTTAGAAGATAGCAACAGAGGCTGATGAAATAAATACAAAACATTTTCATTATTGAATCTAAAGAATAAAAAATGGAAAGCTAAATGAACAAAAAGAAATGTTTGCATCAGCCCACAACCATTTAATAATATATTTCTACTTCCTGTACAGTGTATTTTAACAGATTCAAAGCCTAGTGCAATTTTCTTCAAAGACTTCAGCCGTTTGAAAGTCACTGTTAGAAAGACCAAGAGATGACATTTTAAAGACCACAGAAGCCACATAAAACAGCTCATTACAGGTATTGGAACAATAATGAGGTGTCAGTTCTTGTAGATTCATCAGCTAAAGCAACAACAACAGCATCATTGGTAATAATGAGTCCCACCAGAAAAACATTCCAGTTAAAACATGTACCTGGGACATATGGTTCTTACATTGTAACTCCATTGTGAGTCTTTGTAACAGGAGAGCTAACACAGACTATTTTTAGAAAGAAAAATGTGTCCAGGTAGAATTAAAGCTATCAGATCTTCAAATTTCTGAAAGCGTTTTTCAAATGATTGGAAGGAATTCCGTTAACAATTTAAGATTGTTTACTTTTCCCCATTTTATATTACTTGGTTTGTGATTTTCTTTTAAATAATTCTCATATAAATTATTTTTTTTTACAGCTGGCTTTGATGTAAACATCTTACTCTTTGACTGAATTATGTTTATGGAAATCTAGAAGTGACAAACCTCTTAAACTGACATGGTTCTTCATTTTTTTCAGCTCAATTCTGTTTTAATTCATGATGTCAAGTCACATAAAAAACTGAAACAACATGTCTTAATGTACAGCATCTAAGATATGATGCAAGTTAGGAAGCGTCATCTGATACAGTCTTATAGGATAAAACTTTAGACTTAACCTGCAAGGCAAGGCATGAACTGATGACTATAAGGATAAACAGTTAAGCTCCAGATCCAACTGTTTTACACTGTTTGTTTCTTAGTATACATCTAACATCTTGCATGTATGCAATTGAAAGCAAATAACAGAATTGTGTATATGTTATTAAACACTGTAGCATGATTAAGCTGGAAACATGCATGTATGCAATTGTAAGCAAATAACAGAATTGTGTATATGTTATTAAACACTGTAGCATGATAAAGCTGGAAACTTGCATGTATGCAATTGTAAGCAAATAACAGAATTGCATTTATGTTATTAAACACTGTAGCATGATAAAGCTGGAAACTTGCATGTATGCAATTGTAAGCAAATAACAGAATTGTGTATATGTTATTAAACACTGTAGCATGATAAAGCTGGAAACTTGCATGTATGCAATTGTAAGCAAATAACAGAATTGTGTATATGTTATTAAACACTGTAGCATGATAAAGCTGGAAACTTGCATGTATGCAATTGTAAGCAAATAACAGAATTGTGTATATGTTATTAAACACTGTAGCATGATAAAGCTGGAAACTTGCATGTATGCAATTGTAAGCAAATAACAGAATTGTGCATATGTTATTAAACACTGTAGCATGATAAAGCTGGAAACTTGCATGTATGCAATTGTAAGCAAATAACAGAATTGTGTATATGTTATTAAACACTGTAGCATGATAAAGCTGGAAACTTGCATGTATGCAATTGTAAGCAAATAACAGAATTGTGTATATGTTATTAAACACTGTAGCATGATAAAGCTGGAAACTTGCATGTATACAATTGTAAGCAAATAACAGAATTGTGTATATGTTATTAAACACTGTAGCATGATAAAGCTGGAAACTAATTACCTTGCACACTCACCTAAACCTTATTTCCCAATTGACTCTATCCCAGATTAAAATGATAACCAATGACAACCTTTCCAATCCTGAATGTACCTTGTAACTCAGAAGCTCGCTAACTCAAATCTCTTGAGAGCCTAGTTTGTCAGAAGCCCTTCCTGAAAGTTCCTGATCAGTTTTACCAAGTCGTGATAATGAGTAGATATCTACCCAACAGGTTAATGAAAAGCTGGAGACCTGGACCTCTGGGTTCAAAGCTACGCCCAGATTTGTCCCTTCAGGACTTAGACAGCTGTTCTAAGCAATAACATTTTTGTATACACCTTTCCTCCCTGCTTCAAATCATAAACTTCTTGCTTAACTGATCAGTATTGAAAGTTCATTTATTTACCTCCTTCCTTTCATAAAAAGTCTGACTCATTACGGGTCTTTAAGACCTACAGTGCAATAAAGATACTTTAACCCTTAGATTCTACATTTATGATTCCTAGTCTTAATATTTACCTTTTTTTTTCCTACAACTTTTGCTATTGTATCCGAAGCTTTAACTGAATTAAAGTGATGGGATGGATTAATTGATTAAACATCAGATTTGCTTTTATTTTAGCAGAATTGTTTGAAAAGTTATTCTGGGGCTGTTTACTATGCCACCTTGACATGATTAACTCTTAGCCTGCTATTCACATATTTGTAAGGCTTAGGCAAATACCTGTAGATCTGGAATTAGCCAGCTCCCTGCTACCTGTCTGATCTTGATCTACACTATGTGCTGCTCAGTCTATGTTTATAAGTTTATCAACCCTGACTTGTAACATATATAATATCAAAGCAAAAATCCTGAGAATATAGCATGTTTTTTTTTTTTAGCAAAATGTAGCAAGCTAAGTGTTAACATAAGTAGCAGGTACAGAAACAAAAAGAACTTGCAGACATTTGAATTATAGCTTCAAAGTGTGTAATTTCAAAATGAAAAACAACAAAACATTATCTTCTATGTACTCAATGGTATAAAACATAATTTTGTTAAGCTAGTTAAACACACACAAAATCTTTTTATCTAAATGTGCAATAGATATTTATGAAACATTTTGATAACTTTTAAACATGTTTAGAAGATGGCACTTCAACAGAGACTTTGAGGTCCAACACTGTCTTCTAACTTTATTGCACAAAAACCATCTAACTTTTTAAGATATCATTCTTGGCACATTTAAAGAACAAAGTACCTAGTGTACATACAGAGTGCATGAGTCAACATATTTACTGCTCTGTCATCTCATAAACAAATTGAAAATAAATTTATAAGAAAAAAAAACAAAACAACAAAAAGCATTTTGGTAAACACGATGTAAACTCTAAGGTATGCATGTTGTTAACATGCATCTAAAACCAGAATCAATTTATCTGCATATGCAATAATTAATTGGTTTTTAATTTTATTATAAACAACCAGAAACTTAACACTGCTTATTTCACTGGATCAAAGGAATGCCGACATGAGTCAATAAAAGAGATGTAATTGTAAAGAAAAGGTTGCCATCAAGGTGGAGAATCAACACCTAAACTTTTGCTTCTTGGCAGTCTTAAGCTTCAAATGGACTATTCGGTGTGTTCTGGTAAGAAATTAAAATGCTTTAATTGATAAACAATAAAAATTGTTACAGGAAATGCGTATTTTTGTTTAGAAAACTGAAGCAGGATGAATTTGCATGAGCAGGGATGGTCTTTTCTCACAGGGATTAGGAAAAGATGTCAATAAGTTTAGTTCATGACCAAAAGAACTTATTTTTAGACTTTTAAATTTTTTTAATTACCATCTTTGAGTCTATAGAAAAACCAGATTTTATTGTTTTAAATTAACTGTATGTGGTGACTGTATCACCAATGCTCATACATTTCATAAAAAAAGTATCAGAGTTGACAAGATGCCAACATATTTATAAGACTAAGTTCATCTTTGTTTATTCCAAATCAACCATCTACTGTACCATCTAACAGTCCAATTTACCTGTAAATGAAGTCATCTGTCTTTCTTCCCGCCCTGGCCAATGAAAATACATTTCAGCTTTCCAGTGTCAATTAGCATAGCTCCAGTAATATTTTCTGTCAGTTTGTTGACAGACGTTTATGTGTGTTTTATCTATGGACCTTTTATCAGGTTTAGAGCTCCTATTACCCATAATGTGTCTGGGTTAACAAAGCAAAACTCACCAAAAAAGCTACCTGTCTTAAAACAATAACAATTATTGAACACTCTAGAGGTAGCACTCTAGAGGTAGTGCAAACAATTGTTTTACTTTATTAGAAACACATGCAAAAATTTTCTATAATATTTTTATTTACATTTCAGCAGATAACATGATATAAAGGATAATTCTTAATATTTTTACAAGCTTCATTTTTTGTTCTGTCTTCTTTTAAACGTGAATACATACCCTTCATTAGGAGTAAGAAATTTAAACTTGTATAAATAAATGAAGAAAAAATAGTCAACTCATTTTATTGAGATGATGTTGGTTAATGACCTTATTTTTGGTATTAAGCTGTCCTGGTTATTATTGAGCCATGGGTAACAAGTTCACCATGAAGACACAACATAATGACAGGCCCCTGCCAAGAAAGGGAGCAAACATTGGCAGCAAACAGAGTTTTATGTCTCCTTATACCTGTATGATAAGCAGTCCATCAGTGATCATTAGGCCATGCAAATCTGCAACAAGTTACAATCAAGCCATCAGTAAGTATTTATCAGTCATTAACAGGTTGGGAACCTGACAACATGCTGCTACTACAGTCCCACCCCCTTTCTTAATTGCTGCCAATTCCTTAACAATGGTGCCATTTCTGATCATAGTGGACAGATAGTGATCAGTCTGGTAAGTTTAATTCCAGTCAGAACTTTTGTCTGAATTACATGTCAATTATTGTGTCTCACCTGAGATTCATGCCAGAGGCTTGGAAGTTCTTGGTATGCCCCAGTGAAAACAAACCTGGGATGAAAATGAATTGTTCATGATTTCTTATTCTTTGTAAATATACAAAACCAGATTCTGCAAGCATCTGTGTTTGTTTCATGAGAAAAACAAGAATATTAATGGGAAACATTGTCTTGAATACACATCAGACTGGGTGCTATTATAAACATACAACAGGGCAGTGATGATACATGTAGGACAAACAAAAACAAGCTACAAAACAGGATGCCAGCAGTGTGTAGCATAACCATATGGGTGAAAACTCTGGTATTACCAACTTTTCTTTGAAATTAACAGGAATAACCATCTTGCAACATTCTAAACAGGTTATTAATCTTATCGCTTTCCCAAATAATAGAAAGTGTCAGACTTCGTGTCACTTAAAGATGAATAGGTACATTGTCCTTTTTTTCTTATAGATTTCATTGAATCTGATTAAAATTTAACTTTGGGTAGGTAACTTAAAAGAACTTTAAAGTGTCAAATCAAATCCATTCTTTATTTGAAATTGACCAATCATATTTCAGCTGCAATAATGCCTATTATAAATTATAGTGATGATTTTATACTACTTTTATACTACTGTACCCAGTCAATTCCTTCATTCACTATTACCAAAAGGACATGAACACCTGTGCAGGTACCATGTTTACTCTGTTATATCTAGAGAATTTCATTTACCCCAATATTTGCTACATTTGTTATTAACAAATATTTAATTCTTAACTATCTAATTTAGCAACTTATGCTCATGTAAAAATACATTCTTAATAGAATGCTGTAGCAAATAAAGTACACCCTGCTCAAATTGCTCCCACTAGAACCTGTCAAAGTTGGATTTACATAATTAGCTGAAACCTGATAAATTTGTACCTAGCAGCCTACAAGTTAACATAGTGACCTACCCTGCAGGAATCTAGTTACCTCACCTGATTAACTCTTCAGCACCTAAATGCGATTGCACAGTATCACAGAATTATCATGGTATTATCTCCGATCTCTTGTAACCAACAGGCTATCAAAATCACAGGTACAACGAATGGTAGCTCAGAATAGGGGTGAATTCTCACGTTTCCATAATAAACGAAGCATTGACTTGTATTGAAATTATTGAAAGGATTGAAAAAAGTTAAAAACAAAATTTTTTTGTCTGTTTGTTTTTTGTTTTACTTGTTTCTCATCACACAGAATGTGTCTGTCAAGTAAAAGAAAAGTTTCATTATTCAGTATCCTCTGTGTTTATATGTTACACAGAAACTTTTTTTTCAAATTTCATGCAATACCTGGATTTTTTTTATAATCTCACAACCGGAAATGGTTAAGACAAAAATTTTATCAAATAAAGGAAATGATTTACATGCTGACACCTATGTTAATATCATTTATCTATTTTTCTATCAAAGAAGCTACACAGAACCTAAATTAAACAATTAATTTCTTATTACTCTCATATCAACCAATCAAATCAGTTTATAGATCAGCCAAGTAACCAATCAAATTCCTCATAAGCATCCTTAAGAGCAGCTGAATGAGATAAGCCACTTCTCTCATAGGCCTCAAGGCACCATAATGTGTGAAGAATGATAACTCTTACCATGCCAGACAACAATCAGGCTTCAAAAAATAGTGTAGTTCGAGATTATCTGCCCCCCGCTGGAAGCTATCTGATCGTGATATACAATGTGACTTTTTTAGATGCAAAGTCAATCTCAGTATAGCTTGTTACATACATCTATGCCTATGCATGAAGTTGAGCAGACAACTAGTGATATTTTAACATTGATTATTAATATCTGTAGCATGGATAGGGCTTAGACAAACAGTTCAGCTGCTGCACACAGTCGATGGCCATCTCTGCTATTTAATAGGTGCACATAAACATCTGTAGATCCCAATAAAAGATGGAGTCACCACTTGCCTTATGTTGACTGCAGAAACTTGTTCACAGACTTCTACAGTTTGTACCTGCTACGGTGTTCCATCAATGTCAATACAACGAATTTTATATCGTTGAAAAGTGAAATTACGCTTTATTTGAAGTTCAATAAAAAATTAACAAACAACAAGATTGCATTTTTCAAGTATACTATAACTATTATCAACAATTGGAATTTACTGCATACTATGTAAATATAATTATACTGTTACTTATCATTATTTTTAAAACTGCAAATAAAATAATTGTTGAAAGTGTCTTATGTCCCTACTGCAAGACTGTAAATCGGTAATTAATTATAATTGTTTTAACAAGAAGTTACACAGCTTTGCTTCCATAATATTACTGAGTTTATCTCAAATTTACAAATAAAGACATATGATTTGTTCTATAAAGATTTACATCCAGGCAGATTCCTAAAACCTACAAAAACACAACTTTTTTCGAATTTCACCTTTTCAGGTTTTCATCTTCTTTATATATATGACCTGATTGTATCCCCTTATATTTGCTAAATTAATGCCTGTCTATAATCAAGGTGCAGTCTATGTACAGGGTGTTTAGACAGGTATCAGGGTATCATCCTTAGGGAGCCAGGCTGATCTCCTGACTGATCTTCAGAGATCTTAGAGATCAATAGATCCACAGCCACTGTACCTAGAGTGATGTTATGACTAGCTGGTGCATGTTTACACACCCCCAACTGTACCAGTACTGCAGTTTAACTTCTCTGATCTTCAGCTCGCAACATTGTTAATAACTCACACATATACAAAAACAATTTTTTGGTGTTATATATCTGTACCCCTTGATGCATAAGGTACCTAAATGTAGTGATAAGAGACAATAGCAGCATATAGTGTAGATCCTCATCAGACAGCTAAGCTCCCAGCAGAGACTATCTGATTTAGATCTACACTGTTTGCCTAAGCCTGATCAAATTGCGCTCAGCAGGCTTACAGTTAAGAGGTGCAACAGCTTGGGTAATTGTGGTAACACATCAATTAAATGATCCCTCTTTTCTCTCATCTTTCAACTGGAATATTAGTGAATATAAAAAGTGAAGTGTGACATTACTGAGGTACACCATGCAAGCACTTGTAGTATTATCTTGCAGGCATTTGATGTTTATTGTTCTGATTAAAAGATATATTTTATACATATCTTCTTGATTCTTAGATAGATTGTAGGGAGTGATTCAATAAAAACAGCACAACATAAACAGTAAGCTATGACTGAAATAAAGACATATTTTACAATATTATTAACTTCAAAATAATGAATAATTGATGGACATGGATAAATATATTAAGTCTTCATGTGGCATTTGATTTAAGTAACTACCAGGACATATATATGTCTATGTTTAAACAACTTTAACATTGACATAGTCCAATAATTAGCAAGGATTTCTAAGTCTCACATAAATAAGTTCATGTTTCTGCTAGGATGTTTCCAACTTTCAATAATCAAATGATCAAATATCTTTTATTGTTATCCTATACAGTGTGTGATTAAAAATGTGTCATGTGGTTGGTGCTGGGCAACAGACTGAATGCACCATGCTATACCAGGGCATGTGTTGTCAATCATCTATTTTATATTGTTACATTAGCTCTAGCCCATTAAGAATTGCTGGTGCCCAGTTAGACATCAATTAGTGAAAATCAACAGAAATAGGAGAAGAAAAGCAGTCAACAATATCTGAAAAGGTGGGACAATATGTGCTTGCACTGACGACAACTTCAAGGTCAAACATTTCAGTTTCTTAAGTTGAAGTCATTAAGCTACACAGCAACTGTAGTAAGCCGATTGGATAGAGACAAATTCAAGGATGTCCATGCCATGGCGACAAAAGATACAAAAACATAAAAAAAACACCAACCTGCAGTATCAAATCTGAAAACAGTTCTTATGCCAAAATCTCATATAATGTTTGGAAAACACAAAAAATAAGAATGTTGGAGACATTCTACAAACAGTATTTGTATCTATTAAAATGCAGATAATACTTTTACAAGTCCTCCACATTATAATAGGACAAAAGCCACAAAAGCTTTAATGGCAAGCATGTGACCTAACTTTGCAGTTCATTCCAAGAAATTAAATAAGTAAAAAAAAGGCAAAACAAAACAAAAAAGACTAGCTTCATTTCCAAAAAATAAAGCTGCCTCAAATTTGTATACCCTGATAAAATAAGGGCTTTAAGACAGAAAATTGTTAAACATTTATGTAAGTACCATAAAGAGAGCAACAAATATAACTAAATGACACCGGCATAAGTCCTACCAGCAAGGGCTGATCAAACATACCAGTAGGAATGTAGACATGGAAGAGCCAGTTCCTGCCATATAAGCTGGATCTACACACTTTTCTGGGTCTCTAACATGTGTACTTGTTGTCATTGCAAGATCGAAGCTGTTAGCAAAAAACCAACATAAATTAGTCTTATTTTGGTTATTTTGAGTGCTTGGACATGTTAACTGGTTTTCAAAGTGTACAGATTCAAGTTGTCATAAATTATCTGTTCCAGATGATGAAATTAAACAGAAAGTATTCTTGTCAATAATAATAAATTCCTTTAAGTAACATAGTTATACATATTTATATCAATGTTTTCATTTTTGTTTAATTATCCTTCACTTAGCCAAAAATGGTTACTGCATATGGCCTATAATGCTTCTCTTTACATGAATCATCTGCATTTTGAAAATTTGATTGCAAGATAAACGAGATGCGCTGGAGGGAAAAATTAGAAACAAATGATGACTCAATTTAAGAGAAACTTAAAAGGGTGGAAAAAATAAAAAAAGAGTAAAACAGCCTGACAGACTATAGTCTGATAGGGCCCCTAACACATTAAGATAAAGGGCCCTGCAGAGGATGGGTACCTGGGATCCAGGAAACTGG
This sequence comes from Sinonovacula constricta, assembly GCA_007844125.1. NCBI lineage: Eukaryota > Metazoa > Mollusca > Bivalvia > Cardiida > Solecurtidae > Sinonovacula > Sinonovacula constricta. Next base: position 44,538,979 of record CM017557.1, on the reverse strand, counting down.
CAGACAAAATGGCACCAAAGGATGCTGATTAGCCCCATGGTGTAGAAATAATGGGAAATGACTGGAAATGATATCAGTAATAAAACTGCTGTTATACCTTTACAACTGTCAGCATACTAATTTAAATAATTGCGGTGTGTCCCATCAACAATTAAATTTAGAAAGGAAACTCTTTAAAACATGCAATTGATTTATCACTATCAAACTTTTGTTTGGCTGTAACTATTGTTGTTAAAACACAATCAAGACATTACATTCAAAATTTAGCTAAAAAAAAAACAACTTAATTTAAAGGCAGCAAATTGTGATTGTCATGTTTAAGTAATAAATAATTCAATTTTAAAGCCAATTTTTTGGTTCTAAATAAACACTTTTGGACATAATACATGTAATGACAATAAATCTATTTCCATTAAAAATTTATAATAAACATAAGACTTAAAAATTTAAATAAAATAAGCAATTTTAGCTGCACTTTCATTAAAACAAAAATAAGTTGCCTCTGTTACCAGTACATGTAGTTGAATTCCATAATTAACACTTAGTATATGTACAGCTTAGCCTGCAGAGCACAAATTGATTAGGCTTAAAGCAATAGTGTAGACCCAGATCAGCAAGCTACAGCTGGGAGCACTCTGATATTGCTCCTTATTTTGTATCATTATTTATTTTACCCTTTTTTCTTTGCAATTTAGTCATGAATACCCAAGTAAGATTTGAGTATGGGTTATCACCAAATGTTTCTCAAGTCTTAGCCTGCTATTCATGTATTTATTAGTCTTATGCAGCGAGTGTAGATCCTGATCAGCCAGCTTCTTGCTTAGGGTTTATAGCATCTAAAATCTTGGACACTATTCTGTCTTCATATTAAAGATCACGAAACCTTTTCTGTAGCTTTTAAATTAGACAATAAGCTCTGTGTATGTACTAAGCTTTTCACAACCGCTTGGCATTTGACTTTTTTCATAAAGCATAAGGCAACATCTTTATGCAGTGGCAACAGTTCCTTATAGAGTGGCAACAGTTCTTTATATAGCAGGTACATCAATATGTCTGACAAAGCAACAATATATCTGAAGTCATCCAATTCATTTGTTTGTTTATCTCATTTTACTCAAAAATATTTTCCCTATAGCAGATGCAGCTGCTGCTGCTACAAGTTAAGTTTAACCCTTATCATGCTGCATTGTTGTAGGTCCTGATCTAAAAGCTCTGATGACGGGCTGGCAGATCTGGACCTACACTATTTGCCTAAGTCTGATTAATTTGCACTTAGAAAGGCAAGGATTTAAAATATCAAAATTGCAACTTTAGACTGAGATTTTACCCTCAACTTGAGTGATGAGATTATATTTTTTATCATCCTGACGTCTATCTAGATGAGAGCGCGTGGATTCATTAGATATAATTCTCTATCCTATGTTCTCAGACACAAGCGCATTACTTCGTCTGCACTTTTGGGGAATCCTTCTAAAGATCACTGACAATGAGTGACAAGTGGAAATTGGTGAAAGCAACTAGAACAACAAACCATTTGAATAGAGAACAGGTCTAATGTGGTGTGTCTGTCGCTGAGATATATATTGAGACAAAAAAGGACTCGAGATATATAAAGATGGTGACATGGTGCATGTTTATATAATAGTGCTAGCTTTACTCTGATAGCATGGCATATAATCAAAGTACCATGAGACAGTGGAAAACAAGTAAGATCAAGATGCAGCAAAGGACATTTTACATAAGGATACTGCTTTTAATTTGATTAAGGTTTTGTGATGCAATTTAAAGTTATCCCTGATACAGCATCTTCTTGTTTTGCAGCCTATGTTTTTTAAAAAAAAATATTTCTTTCACATTAAACTGCCATATAAAAATATGTCAGTGGTATGCCATTAAAAGTCTGATTGGCATGCCTACTATATCATCATCCACTTTAGCCACAATCTTATTGTTGCTATACAGAAATATCTTCCATTTTGAAATAAAGTAAAAAATTACAGGAATAATATTCAAATTGACACTCCAGACAAACATATATCTTGATTTAAAGCAAACCATTTTACCCACTGTCATATTAAGCAATAAAAAGCAAGCAGACTGCAAACATTGGCTTTTGTCATGGAAATGTTATTCTCATACAGATCCTGTCTGCAGCATATGTGCCCAAGAATAAATCTTGACGAGAATTCTTGTGGGCAAAATAAACAACAAATGATACATGTATCGACTAATACTACTGAGAAAAGCTATCGCATGTTCTAGTATTTCAGTTGACATGTGAAATCTTTGTTGCTACGAAGTATGGGAATGAAATAAGTCTTACTATTACCCCTGTCTGCACGCATTGATATTGACAGCTAGATACAAAGCTTCTTAACCACTGATCACTACATAGATCTTCAGGAAAATATCCATATAAGTAAGACTTTTGTTCTTCATAAATTGTTTTGACAGCCCAATTTAGTTCCATTCAATTTTGTTTCACTTTGTCTTTGTGGGCTCATTCTGTCACTCAAACATATGTAATTTTATCATCCCCAAATAAAATGCTTTAAAACAATAAAAAACGATGTCCTGTCTTAAAACTGACCACAATATAGCATTATACAATGTATCAGTTCAGACTTTGTTATAATCTGCACTTAAGAAATAGGCATGCTAAAATTTAATGCTATATGTTATGTAAAAGTGCATGAATTTTTAAAGCATTTATTTCTCAAAAATTAAAGAAGAAACAGGAAACTCTTCTCAAATTTATAAGCAACATGCAGACACCATTACATTCTGACTATACTACATGAACTGAACAATAATTTTTTTATTATTATTTACTTGCCACTTAGCCTCTTTCAAACTTGCTTATACAATAAGTTCACTTGTTGCTTGCAGGCAAATTTTATAGTGTTGTGATAATAATATCGAACAGTAAACTTCCCCAAATCTATAAAAGTGTGTGACAGATAAGAAATGAATGCAAATACGATATATGACAAGTAATGTACCAAACTGTACCTCCAGTTGTCACATGTAATAGTGTCCCATTGTATTGCTCAGGTTTCTCCCAAGTTTCTAGCCCTGGGCCAAGCTAGTCTTCAATGAGTTACGTGATGAAATAGACAAAGTATCTAAGAAAGAAACTGCTCCAATTCATAGCTCTGTTCATCTGAAGTTAGCCAATTAGACAGTTCATCCATCATCAATGCCAATATGTGTAAACAGTGTTATGTTCCAATTTCTTTTTCCCATTCTCAATCTTCACATAATAAGGTGTTTTTTTCTACACCTTTTTGTAATTTAGTTGTTGTTTGTATCAACAATCATTGTAACAGAAGTCCACAGTCTCGACTCATACATCATGCTTCCTTCACTGTAAATTAAATTCCAGGATATATTAAAGAAGATACAGCAGTGAAATGAATAATACCTGATCCAACCATAACAATTTGCCTTAAAGGTCCTGTCTGCAAGTTGGTTCATACATCACAAAGAAACAAAACTTAAAAGAAAGCCTTGAACCACCATAATTGCTGCATTAACTCTCTTAAGTATGGCCTTTCTGGTACTTATGTATGTATTGTTAACAATAAAATCTTTCATGCTGCTAACATAGTATTGAGTAAAGTTATAACCATAACTTCTTGGACAGTTCTTTCAAGAAAAATTGGTAATGGTTGTTTATGTTGTGTCATTTTTTAAATGAGTTGTAACCAAAAGCAATTCAAGCTGTGTAAATCTTGAATATGCCTAGACAAATCTTTAAAACCTTTCCATCATTTTCTGCAGCTGTGTAAATCTTGAATATGCCTAGACAAATCTCAAAAACTTTTCAATCATTTTCTGCAGCATTAACAATAATGAATGATAATAAACAAGAAAAATAATCCATGACAATGATGATATAAAAATAATGAAATTTAAAATGTTGAAAACATGGGACACAAGTTCTCACTTTTAACAGTAACAGTAGTTGCGATTTTATTTAATGTCCAATGGATGAAAAACTAAATAAAACAATGTAAAAAGATCCAATTAAGATAAAAACAGCAGCTTCATCATAATTAGCTGGTAGTATATCACAAGTGATCTCACAATGGGCCCTGTGGCAGTCACCAGATGGCAGTTGAAGTGACAGAGGTGTTTCCTGTTGTCCCCTTGAGTACCAATGACTGTACCCGGGTACTTTTCATCTTGCCCTAATGAAGGTGCTGCCACAATGAGAGTTACCTCAACATGATCATGATTACATCACTACAGCCTTGACATTGGTGTAAGAAGCATGTAACCCTAAGTTTATCAGTGAATGACATCATTTATTGTTGCAGTCAATAGTGACAGCTCAGTTACAGGAGTGTGTCAATAATTACATCACAAGGTGTCAAATCAACCCACTTTCTAAATCAGTGGTCGATCTTTTCTAATGAACCATATCGACATCATCACATCATTGTTCACCATATGCAGTTATAATGGCTTACCTGAATATTTAATAGTGAGGTGTTCCTATAACATTTGTTTCATGTTGCCTAAAGGGGTATAGTCCCGCCCCCAAAGTAACACATGACAAAGAGGAAGTTTATCAGTCAGCAGGCAGCTACGTTAAAATATAAATTATCTTTGATCTGTTCAAATATTGACAGAGGTGAGGGTGCATGTCATCACTAACATTGATTAAAAATTCATTCCAGCAAACGTTGTGGTCATCTGTTTCAATGATTATGACTCAGTGACGCCAGACATCTAGCAATGATCATGGCATTTATTTAAGGCACCATAGACGCCCACCAATACAAACAAACATAATGCTGATAAATGATCAGTGGCGTAAGCCTGATGAAATTTCTCATCTCATGTTATGCAGGCAATAAAACTATTTATTAATGCCAACTAAGGACTTAATAAAAAATTAAATTGAATAATTGATTATTGAATCAAGTTAACAGTGAATTATAACCAGCCTGCATTTGGATGTGACCGGGACATATTTTTCTAATTTGATAGTAACAATATTGTTACATATTACACATCCAAGTTTTATTATATCTACCAATATCTGGTTGTTCTTTGACACATTATAATTTTTTGTTACAAATATTTCATTGACACTCCTACCTGTGCTCTGAACTTTCTGTTTCATACTACTCACACCTTGACCATTTGACTTACCTGAATATAGAAAAAGGAAACAATTGGTAATTATATAATAATAAAGTATAAATACACAATGTAAAAGTAATATTAAAGAACTGAATGCAGTCTAAAATAAAAAGTAAAACCATGCAATCAATATATCACATAAATCTCTATCAGTGTATTATACTACCTTATAGTTTATTAAAAGTGGTATTCAATAGCTTACCTATACCAAATGCATGTAACAATATCTTTCCATGGTTTATAGGAACTAATGCATAATATATGCATTCTTCTATACTTTAGTCCAAGTAAAAATGAATTTGAACACTACCTACATGTGAGACGTTACACATTGTGAAAAAAAACAGCCTCTAAATGTTCATTTTTTCTAAATCTATAAATAAGCTCGAAAGTTACCTCAGCTAAAAATAGATACTAACATCAGCGCTGACTACCTGGATGACTATAACACAATAACAAAAGTAGGTGGTCACATGTTTTTCTTTAAGTCTAAAAATTGCTTTCTCTGCAGCATGGCTCAGATAGGAAATACCTGTTTGGAATGACAATTGGGGTATAATGCTTCACTTTTCACATAGATCTAGGGCATTAATGAACAGCCTTTTCAGGTAACAATGACTTAATTATTTGGTTATTTGAGAATACCACATTTAAGGTATCTCTATGATCTATCTTCATAATTTTAACATTTTTTCTACATAGATAACAAAATTATTACTATGACAAGTTATGAGTCTCGAACCAAAAGGACCTATTTGGTATCATTTAAAAACCTTTGATTTCCTTGCACAGGTCCAAACCAAAGACATATCCAACTCCCAGTTAACTAATGTACTACCAATCAAGTACAAAAATAAATTACTGAATGCAAATTGACAATATTGGAAATGAAGAAAACATTAATATACATGGAATCAACCTCAAGGTATGATACTGGTAGAGATTGAACAGATGATAGTGAATGAAACAAGAGAGGGTTCATGTTGCCATGGTGATTAGTTGAGATGACAGGCCCTTTGACCATTAGGGTTAAAGGTCATATGGTTCTAAATGATTGAGGACACAGTGAGGACAAAGGGGTTAATAAGTAAACTACAAGATCAAACATGGTGGTCAATAGAGGATCAAAGAGGCAGCCACCCATGGACACGGCTATTGTTCAGAGACATTATCTCAGGTGAGAATGGGCCAGTAGAGATTTAACTGCAAGGTATCTGTGTCAAAAGTGTAATCATAAATGAAGAACTTTTGTACCCTCTGTAAGTCTGGTCACTTAGGCAAAGTATACAATGATAAAGTAAACAGGGTCAATAGCTAAATTGATTTTTTGTATGTAACTAAGTTGATTCATAAACTTGTATGATATCATTCTGGCATATATTTCTTCAAATGCATTTTGGCAACACAAATGTAGTTATTGCAATGTCCAGCTATTGTTGTGGGGGACATCCTAGGACAAATGTCTAGGTAGAACCACTGGTGCACCACATGTCAGTTGTGAGACCTTGTGGCCAAAACAAGGAAGAGAACCCCTGTAGTGAGAGGCTGAGTTGTGAGAGGAGTAACAAGTGGGTGACTACAACTCGGCCATGGGCGCTCCAGCAGTGAAAGGAGTAACAAGTGGGCGACTACCACTCGGCCATGGGCGCTCCAGCAGTGAGAGGAGTAACAAGTGGGCGACTACCACTCGGCCATGGGCGCTCCAGCAGTGAGAGGAGTAACAAGTGGGCAACTACCACTCGGCCATGGGCGCTCCAGCAGTGAGAGGAGAAACAAGTGGGCGACTACCACTCAGCCATGGGCGCTCCAGCAGTGAGAGGAGTAACAAGTGAGTGACTACCACTCGGCCATGGGCGCTCCAGCAGTGAGAGGAGTAACAAGTGGGTGACTACCACTCGGCCATGGGTGCTCCAGCAGTGAGAGGAGTAACAAGTGGGCGACTACCACTCGGCCATGGGTGCTCCAGCAGTGAGAGGAGTAACAAGTGGTAGACTACCACTCGGCCATGGGCGCTCCAGCAGTGAGAGGAGTAACAAGTGGGCGACTACCACTCGACCATAGGCGCTCCAGCAGTGAGAGGAGTAACAAGAGGGTGACTACCACTCGGCCATGGGTGCTCCAGCAGTGAGAGGAGTAACAAGTGGGCGACTACCACTCGACCATGGGTGCTCCAGCAGTGAGAGGAGTAACAAGAGGGTAACTTCCACTCAGTCATGGGCGCTCCAGCAGTGAGAGGAGTAACAAGAGGGTAACTTCCACTCAGTCATGGGCGCTCCAGCAGTGAGAGGAGTAACAAGAGGGTGACTTCCACTCAGCCATGGGCGCTCCAGCAGTGAAAGGAGTGAGAAGTGAGTGACTACCACCCGGCCACTGGTGCTTCAGCAGTGAGAGGAGTAACAAGTGAGTGACTACCACTCGGCCATGGGCGCTCCAGCAGTGAAGGAGTAACAAGTGGGCGACTACCACTTAGCCATGGGCCCTCCATTATACAGATATATGTAGTTTCCTTACTATATGACATAAAGCATCAACAATGTTTTAATCTCTGTTCACATCATAGATAATCATTAATTCAGATGAGAAACACCTGCAATTCGCGACTCTTGATACCTCAAACCATTAAACATAATGGCAATAAAAACCATAATAAAACTCATCAATAAATCAGCTAATGAAGTTCAACAATTGTGTATAAAAGTGAATTGAACTGTTAACAAGCCGATTTTATTCTTGACAATAAAAACCTGTTGCAGTTTCAACATTCAACTGAGCTTGTCATATTGGGCTAATTGGATATTTGTCCGAGCCCATCATACAGGAAGTGTAGTATTTGCTCAGTGCACATGCCCACCATATGTGTCAACAAACCTGCTCTAGGCTCTGTGCCTAGTACACTAGTGATGCCAATTAACCCTTCTACTGCTAGTTTTGTTAATTGACTGAATAAAAACTTGATTATTTGCAATAACATGCAAAAATAACTAGTATTGCTAAATGCTTTACAACAAATGGAAGAGATACAGGTGGTAGATGTGACACTTCCATCTTGATGGTCTAGATCTACTTTCTTTGCCAAAGACTGATCAAGTCAGCAGATAAAGGGTATTAAAGTATCTTGTCTCATTACAGTAAACAAGGGAAACATTAAATGATGGTGTTTGACAATGTTTCATTGTGCCTGGGTTCACAAGATTATCTGAAAACAATGAATTTTAAGCTAAATGTATGAGTTGTAGGGCAATAAAGTGTTATAATGTAGGCCAAATTTTGCAAATCTGTTGAATCACTTGTTGAAATTGGGTTTAAATGCTGACAAAGTTATAAAACTGACTTGAATGTTTATGCATGTTTTCAAGGGTACTGTAAATGATAAATTTATCTTTTCTCATTGTAAGGCAGAATTTACAATGTTGATGTATCTGTACAGGGGATATTGTTCGAAGCTTCATAGAAAGTGTTACAGAAATGAGCTGACTAAACAAATGTAAATTGGAAAACTGTGCATGAAATTGAAAATTAAATAAAAACAAAATAGGATTAAGAAAATATAAATTTTAATGATAAAGGCTTATGACAAGTCCAGAATATAAATAAGTTTTTAATCAAAAGATTTTAACATGACTGTAGCAGAACTAATAAATTAATAACAACTCCTTGGGCAAATTGTTTGGGTTTCAGCAAATAGTGTAGATCCAGACCATCCACCCGTTCCTGGTAGCTGTCTGGTTGGGATCTACGCTATTTCCTGACAAGTCTCTAGCAATTTGTCTTAGAAACCTTAGCATGTTGTTTTACTTTTAGCAAATAAATAGGAATAAATGTTTGTTATAAACAAATGTAGCAGGTTAAGAAATATAATGTGATTCAATTATATTAACCAAATTTACAAATCTGAGAATCAGCAAGAATTAACTATCAACAATTTAATCATCACGTCAAAATTGGAAATCCAACTCCTGCTTCCCCAACTCCCCTAAGAAAGAAAAGCACGAAGCAAAGTGATGCTGCTACATGTTGAGGTCTTTATACATCCTGTAGGAGTCATGTCATGTCATTTCTCAAGCCATAATTACCTGTATTGTTAGATTTGACACAAGTCTAAGATGACCAATTATTACACACATTGGAGACATCCAACAGAATATTTGGTGTCAACAGTAACAGACCACAAGCAGCACTTCAAACAACTATAAACTATTGTAACCAAAGCCTGCGACTTTGGTTATGAAAAGTACAATATGAAATGGTACCTTTGACAGAAAGTGGTGGGATATTTACTGACTTTGCTTTCAACAATACGATCATATGACAAGTTTCTATAAGTATTAACAAGTCATGTGTTGTCAACAATAAGCCCTTTTGGTCAAAATCAGCACATCTAACCTTGTATATGTACCAGCTTTTATCGAAACTTTCATCAGCTTGGTATCAGAGAACTGCGATGGTGTGGTCCATAGCAATGTTAATTTATCAGCTCAAGTGTTAGATCATGGTGGTTTTACTAATTCTTTAACACACCCTCCTAACTAATAAACAGAAAATAAACATAATCAAATCACCATATGTTAGTGTCAAAGGCATAATGAGAATTTAATTGTATGAATGAATGGATGGATATTCAGCCTGTAAAGAGAGTTTACTGCAACATTCAATACTCATGTAATGAGGCTAGAATTGTGAGAAACCTGTTGAATGACATGTGTCAACCTGAAGAAGTCTCACACTGTAACACACTGTAGGCCATAGTGTCTCACACCAGAGTGACACTAAATTGATGCTGGTCTAACAAGAGGTTAGTAATGACAATGTAAGGCACTGTAAGCGACACAATATGATGTCCACTTCGATCCTGTTTCATGAAATACAAGGTCCTTGGCAATTATTGTAAGTAAAACCTGGGAAACACAAGGCATAATTAATTTAGGTGAACAACTGCGATCTGGAGAAGCCAAATATAGGAAGATATGAATGTCAAAATAATTTCCATAGCTATTAAAGAAGCCTTTCTCATTTTTTTATTACAATATTTTGATTTCCTGCAACTTTTTATTTATAAATTTTCATGACACATTATTTTTTCCCCATGTTCTTTAATTGATATCTTCTATTTCATTATTTTGATCATTTATGCTTTGAATAATTGCATTTATTAAAACTGGTATTAAATGCTATAATAACTAGGAATTTGAATTCTTTGCCTTCCTTAAGCAATTATTTAACTGGAGTGGAAATACTATTATACATGTGGCAAGTCAGCACATGCCCAGCCTAAACTACACTGCCTCTCTACTTCCTCTTCTCCCTCTTCAGGTCTCCACATCGTCTACCCTTGTATGCTTCATGAAGCTCTAATACAGAAGGTCTCATTTAAATGAATGTATCAGGTGGTTTGGCCTGGCCATAAACACAATAAATCAATCCTATAATACCTTTCTCCTCCCACCACACCTTTGTTACCTCCAGGCCTGAAGAGGTCTGAAAGCCTTACTCCATTCCAGACCTGTAGCTGGACATTCCAGCTTCAAGTGTTATTATCATCCCAGGAAAGTAATTCCACCAAATATTCCAATAATATCAGTTGAAGGACTAGAGCAATCCTGGATCAATTGCAGGGCTCAGAAGAAACAATTTATTGCCATATATTGCTTATGTTATTTATCCCAAATGCTGGCACTTAGCCACTTATTATGCCTTGTGATGAATTACTATATCAGAGAGTTTAGTATTTAGTGCTTAAAAGATTACCTGTTTGGTATTCTTGTAACACTTACTTTATTTAGAAAACTACTTACCTATATACTCATTTCAGAATTTTCGACAAATATTTCAAATTATGGCTTTACAGATTTTCTATGAAGAAAACAATGATCAGTTTTTCAGCAAAACGACTTATAAGTCTTCAATTTCATTTTTATTCCTCTCAACATAATAATAATAATCTTCAACAAAAGTAATTATTATTTTTTTTTTCTAACTTCTTTAGAAAGAACATTTTACTGAGCCATGAATAAAATGAAATCAGACTATTGGTGGATAAAAAAATCAATGCTCATTACTAAAGTATGGTTTCAGTGATGTAACAACAAACCAATAGATAGGAAAATGTCTCCCTTTTCTACAGACAATTTAGATCTGAAGCTATGGTAACCTAAATCAGTTGTAAGGCAGAAATTACACCAGATTTCTGCGAAGAGCTGGGACAAAACATCAGCTATGTATTGTATGTTAGAACTGACCAGCACTATAATGATGTTAGTGGCCAATCCTTCAGAAGGCAACACTGAAAGTGCAACACTGGCTTCATCTTGGTAAACATTTGAACTATAACTCAGGAATCACCCTCAGGGACAATGAAGCTGGTCATTTCAAAGCTCATGGCCATACTACAAACCAGTCTCCTAAATTACAAAAAAAATCTCATAACCCTTAAATTATGCTGCAATGCAAAGGTTAAAAAACAGACTGACAGCAGCAAACAGTACATATTGTGATCAGACACCTTCCAACATAAGCCTGCTGATCTGGATCTACACTAACTGCCATGACCTTCCATAGAAGCCTGCTGATCTGTATCTATACTATCTGCCATGACCTTCCATAGAAGCCTGCTGATCTGTATCTACACTAACTGCCATGACCTTCCAACAGAAGCTTGATGATCTGAATCTACACAATCTGCCATGACCTTCCAACAGAAGCTTGCTGATCTGGATCTATACTATCTGCCATGACCTTCCATAGAAGCCTGCTGATCTGTATCTATACTATCTGCCATGACCTTCCATAGAAGCCTGCTGATCTGTATCTACACTAACTGCCATGACCTTCCAACAGAAGCTTGATGATCTGAATCTACACTATCTGCCATGACCTTCCAACAGAAGCCTGCTGATCTGGATCTATACTATCTGCCATGACCTTCCATAGAAGCCTGCTGATCTGTATCTACACTATCTGCCATGACCTTCCAACAGAAGCTTGATGATCTGAATCTACACAATCTGCCATGACCTTCCAACAGAAGCTTGCTGATCTGGATCTATACTATCTGCCATGACCTTCCATAGAAGCCTGCTGATCTGTATCTACACTAACTGCCATGACCTTCCAACAGAAGCTTGATGATCTGAATCTACACTATCTGCCATGACCTTCCATAGAAGCCTGCTGATCTGTATCTACACTATCTGCCATGACCTTCCATAGAAGCCTGCTGATCTGTATCTATACTATCTGCCATGACCTTCCATAGAAGCCTGCTGATCTGTATCTATACTATCTGCCATGACCTTCCATAGAAGCCTGCTGATCTGTATCTACACTAACTGCCATGACCTTCCATAGAAGCCTGCTGATCTGTATCTATACTATCTGCCATGACCTTCCATAGAAGCCTGCTGATCTGTATCTACACTATCTGCCATGACCTTCCAACATAAGCCTGCTGATCTGAATCTACAAAATCTGCCATGACCTTCCAACAGAAGCCTGCTGATCTGGATCTATACTATCTGCCATGACCTTCCATAGAAGCCTGCTGATCTGTATCTACACTAACTGCCATGACCTTCCAACAGAAGCCTGCTGATCTGGATCTATACTATCTGCCATGACCTTCCAACAGAAGCTTGATGATCTGAATCTACACTATCTGCCATGACCTTCCATAGAAGCCTGCTGATCTGTATCTACACTATCTGCCATGACCTTCCATAGAAGCCTGCTGATCTGTATCTACACTAACTGCCATGACCTTCCATAGAAGCCTGCTGATCTGTATCTACACTATCTGCCATGACCTTCCATAGAAGCCTGCTGATCTGTATCTACACTATCTGCCATGACCTTCCATAGAAGCCTGCTGATCTGTATCTACACTAACTGCCATGACCTTCCATAGAAGCCTGCTGATCTGTATCTACACTAACTGCCATGACCTTCCAACAGAAGCTTGATGATCTGAATCTACACTATCTGCCATGACCTTCCATAGAAGCCTGCTGATCTGTATCTACACTATCTGCCATGACCTTCCATAGAAGCCTGCTGATCTGTATCTACACTAACTGCCATGACCTTCCAACAGAAGCTTGATGATCTGAATCTACACTATCTGCCATGACCTTCCATAGAAGCCTGCTGATCTGTATCTATACTATCTGCCATGACCTTCCATAGAAGCCTGCTGATCTGTATCTATACTATCTGCCATGACCTTCCATAGAAGCCTGCTGATCTGTATCTACACTAACTGCCATGACCTTCCAACAGAAGCTTGATGATCTGAATCTACACTATCTGCCATGACCTTCCATAGAAGCCTGCTGATCTGTATCTACACTAACTGCCATGACCTTCCAACAGAAGCCTGCTGATCTGGATCTATACTAACTGCCATGACCTTCCAACAGAAGCTTGCAGATCTGGATCTATACTATCTGACATGACCTTCCAACATGAGCTTGCTGATCTTGATCTACACTATCTGCAATGACTTTCCAAAAGAAGCTTGCAGATCTGGATCTACACTATCTGCCATGACCTTCCAACAGAAGCTTGCAGATCTGGATCTATACTATCTGACATGACCTTCCAACATGAGCTTGCTGATCTTGATCTACACTATCTGCAATGACTTTCCAAAAGAAGCTTGCAGATCTGGATCTATACTATCTGTCATGACCTTCCAACAGAAGCTTGCAGATCTGGATCTATACTATCTGTCATGACCTTCCAACAGCATCTTGCTGATCTGGATCTAAACTATCTTCCTTGGCCTGATCAATAATTATTCCTCCTTGGCAACCTTAGAGCTTGGTCTTCAATTAATGACGTCTTTGGTCCACCATATTACCAGGGATCAAACTGACACAATATGGGTAATCAATACATGAATCATTCATAGTATAATGCCACATTTGGTGAATAGTATTAAAATTTTAACAAATTAAAACTATCTGTTTATTTTTAATAGTATTGATATTGTAATGAAAACACCTTTCTATGTATGTCAATGTTTCTACAGAATCATTTTTTTCTTGTTTGAATAACCTTAACAAACAATGACTGAGTTGTTTATAATATTAAAAAAATAAACATCAATACATGTATCCACAATAATTAAAATGAATGTCTGGGTGTTTGATTCTATTCTAGTACTTGTACAAGTCCAATAACATGGAGCCAGAAAGTCTGGTCTATAAGGACATCAAGAGTTGTTATGCAAGCAAAAGGGTCTCAGTGAGGATAGCACAAAGACAGGCAGATACTTCTGAATTCAATCAACATCAGATAACTATCCTAGCTCAATAGAATTAATTTAATCCATTCAATTCAGTATTTACATTTGACCCATTCTCAATATTTGAAGAAAGTCGCTCCTATTTAAATGTCAAGTAGCTGGACACTTCAGACCCAACGTAGCTGTATTTGTCCAAGATGTGATTCTTCAGAAACAATCATGCACAATATGAGTGACAATTGCCACAAATGTAACTAAACACCTAAGGTGATATTCCATTAGAAGTATTCTCCATGGATTGTAAATGCAACTGTTTATTTCCTCCCCCTTATCAATACATATCAATAAACACCCCTGCTATCATAAAATACAACAGGAAATAGCTATTATGAGTTGTGCTAGAATGAATCTACCATTTAGATGTTTGACAAATTATTAAGTGCTTGAAACCCTTTCACATTATTGTGGTTGCTCCTAGAAAAACAGCAATCAGCATTTTTTACTTTTAATTTTATCTATAGAGTAAATTTAACAAATTATTGTCACAAAAATAGCAATCCTATTGAAGATGTATTATGGTTTAATGCAATGTATTACATGTAATAATTCACAGTCTCTAATTGTTTTATTTATTAAAATGAACCTTACTTTAATGCAAACCTCATTCACCCCAATTATATAAAATATGCCCACACTAATAGTGTTTTCAGCAAGTAAAAGTTTTTTTGTTTTTTTTTTCCAATGTAGTCCTTCTAAATGGTTATATATTATTCAGTGCTAAACAATTATGCTTGAAAAGACTGCCCGAAATACTAAACACTAACATTCTACCAAAATCCCTGTAAGAGGTTGTTACTGATGAAACCCAATGATGATTGCACTCCATTAGAAGCAAGGACAGCAGACAACAGCACAAATTACCGTCGAGACTAAGAAAACAGCCCTTGTGTGGGTCATAATGTCAAACCTGGATGCAGAGACAGTCAGTATAACATGGTGGCCATTGTGACATATTGTCACCACCGTCAGACAAGGAATGTGACCCTTCCCAATCCTGCAAGAATTGCTTCCTGCAAGATTAGAAAACAGCAGAGAAGAATCATGTTTCCTGTCTGCCAGATTCTTCTTGTATAAGCAAGAAACTGGGTTGGATTTTTTTGCTCTAGGCACAAACATACCTCATGATTTATTTTTCTTAAAATGTCTTTAATATAAATGTGTTTTAAAATTTTGTTGCAATTTGTGAACAGTGCATGTAGTTCACCTGAAGCAATACCTTTTTCATTAAAATGTATGCAAAAGATACTTACTCTACTATGTAATATATAATGGACAAGGTTAAAATGCTACATACTTATTTTCCTGAAGTTCCCTATGACACAATACAAACCTAACAAGGGGAAGATGCAATACATATATTATGTTCCCATTCATACATTTCTACAAATATGCTGAAAAACTAATCTTGATTATTTTGTATCTTTCATTTAACACTGAAGGAGAGAAGGGTGACGCAAAAACTGCTTTAAAAGAGCAATAAAACTATTTTCACAGATAATGGAACCGCCTCGAGTTAAACTGTAGCCATTAGACATTTTTTCTCTTTAAAGCTTTAAAAGCTATTATTTTGTGGGAGATCGGCAGTTTCAGATACTGTAACTACTAAATTTGAGGACTCGACCAATGGAAATGTTGGAGTCAAACAACGTTTAGATAATATTTAGCTGCTTAATTAAATATTAAGTTATCAGTCATAAATGAGTTATCTAGCTTACTCAGTTTTGGAGAACTCATTTTTTAATTCCAAGGAGTTTTTATTATTGATATAAAAAGGAAGATGATGATGTTGAAGATACTAATGATGATATGAAAGATAATGACACTGATGTCGATGATGAAGAAAGATATATGGAAGATAATGATGCTGATGTAGAAGATTTTGATGATTATATGGAAGATGTTTGTTTTGTTTTTGTTTTTTTGAGATACACAAGAGCGACCAGTTATGATCATTATAGTGATGTCCAGCTATTTGGTGGAGGGAGACCCCAGACACCTGTCTCGGTAGAACCACCGGCACACCGCAGGTCAGCTGGGAGACCTTCCCACTTTAAGTCCATCGTCCCAAATGGGACTCAAACCCACAGGCTGGGAGGCTAAGCAATCAGAGGTATGGAAGATGATGATGCTGATGTGAAAGATATTGATGATGCCAAGGAAGATGCTGCTGTTGAAGACATTGGGTGTGAGATGGAAGATAATGAAGCCCCTGCTTATAAAATTGATGATACAGAATATGATGATGATGATACTGATGATGACATTGATCATGATATGGAAAATATTGCTGCCGCTAATGATGATTCGATCTTATTAAAGATATATATTTTCTTTGGGAACTCTTCATCGTGCACTTCAATGAGTTTCTATTGTTTATACTCATATAAAAATATAGATGATGATGTTGATAATATTGATTATGATATAACAGATAATGTCTAATGATAATTTTGAAAACAATGATGCTAATCTGAAGATAATGATGATGAGCGAGAAGATGATGAGGCTCCTCGCCTATAAAACTGATAATATGGCAAATGATGAAGATAATATATATCTGGTACAACTTGAGAAATAGCAATGTAGAGACAATCTACAATAATATGTTTTCAAGTTTGGTAATTGAACTATTGTAAATATGAGAGTTTATCAATACATCATTGCTTATAATCAAATCTTGGCACTTCTAAAGCAGGTTTAACCAGAGTTGAAAGGAGGGGGGGAGGGGGGGGGGAGAGATCTGCTCTCAAGATCTGCTAGAAAATAAATGTTTACCTATATAAATACCGTGAGCTGGTCTGCTTTAACACACATTTGTATACGGTATATAATTGAAAGATACATACAGATTTGGGTTGACTGGCCAGTTGGTTAACTTATCATGCTAAGTACATATTGATCAGAGTTAAGCAAACTTTGTATACCCAGATCAACTCCCAGTGTCTGCATTACTTGCAGCTACATCTCTAAGACAGTGCCTATACATTAGAATTTTTACAACGATGAAAGCAATTGAACATATAGATTTAGTCTCTGAAAAATGTAACATCAGTCATTTAAGACTTCTGAACCTATTTTTGCAATATTCATCAGAATTCCCATGATGCTGTGGTAAATTCTATTTAACATGCTACAGTTTTTATTAATGTAATTAATCAGAGAAAAAAGTGAACAAATATCTTTCTTAAATGACCATAAAATAGTATCAATTCGACCACAATTATCACAATTGGGTCAGTGGTAATTATGTACCCACCACTGGTAAACACTATTATATCTATGATATTTTTGTTTATTTGCTTGACAAGTAACAGATACATACTAGCAATCATTAACAGGCAGAATAACGCTATGCCCCTGGACTCTAGGGGACTGATGTTTATGCCTGGCCAGCTAGGAAGGAATTGTTTTAACATGAGCCAATACTGGGTGTGGTCTGATCTGGGTCTATAATTTTTATAGCTAACTTTCTAGCAATATGACTACTCATTACCGGTATATGTACCAGTAGTCAAGTTTGTACCATTATGCAAAAAAACTTAAGTTTATTTTGGATGGTTTAATGTGTATGTAGAAGAAGTAATATTATTATGAATATACTGCAGATTGAGCCTGCTTAGTGAGAAATTGTCATTAACCCTAGCTTGCTTCATTTATTAATGACCCATGCTTGTTTGTATTTGTATATTTTTATCAAACCTTGTACCTGGCAAACAAAAGTGTAGATCCTGCTCTGACTGTTTCCAGTTGGGAGATGGCTAATCTGAATCTATCCTATTTGCATAAGTCTGATTAGTTTTTACTTAGCAGTTTAAGAGTCAAGTCCTAATAGCTTGCTCCCCAAGGCTCTATGTGGACTCAATCAATGGGATAGCACAGTAGTTCAGGCACGATTAAACAATTCCACGCATGGCCCAGAGTATTCTGGACCAACTTATTATTATTCTTAGTACAAGCTATTGTTCTCATAACCTCCTGGAATGTCAATGGAAAGCTTGAAGTTCATATATCTCTCTGTCAGGACTAGTTGTTAGTATGTTGAGAATTCTAAATGGTCCAACAGAAGAAATCTTCTTTACCTGTTCCAGGTGAAACCTTTTTTTATTCATAGTAGATGGATGAATTTTAAACAATATCACCAAATTTTGCTAGTTTTCTTTTATAAAAGTAGTTTTCAAAAAATATATAAGTTCAACTTTTTATTATAGATCTTAGGCTAATCCAGACTACATATAAGCTCGTAGTTCCTTTGTACACATTCAGCTGTATATAACAGTAGTAACTGTGAATGCTTTGTAAAAGTGCAAAATGGCATATGTGAGTGCACCATAAGATCTAGCATGCCATTTTCTTTTATTATGAGAGCTAAATCTTTATATCTTGCAAGTTCAAAATTACATAAACTCATTTCATGTTTTAAATCTGATAACAAGGATTATGTAAAGAATTACTGGTACCTTAATAATAATATTCTTTAAGCTAGATTATTTCTCAACTGTCAGAGTTATGAAATATACAAAAGGTGAAAACAATTAAAAACATAAGACAAACCAATAATTGTTAAATATAAATAAATTCAATTTCTAAAGTATCCATAAAAACACAATAATCATGCATTTTAATTTACAATAAAATACATCAGTAATGAACAAAGGATGTACAAATGACAGCAGAGACACCTAACTATTCTGTTTGAGCCACTGATGTACCTAATATCAGTCAGACCTGCAAGGCCACAGTTTCTGTTGAAAATGGCCTCCATAATATTATTCTTGGATTGTAACATACGGAAGGGTTAATTAGTGGCCAGCCTGGGAATGTATGAAGGAACCAATCTGGCTGCCACCAGGGTGGCAGAAAATATTTTCTTGGCAAACATCACAATCATAGTTGCTGCCATGTCATTGCAGAGTCACTAGTGAGCATGTGCTCTGCTACAATACTTTGATCCACTGGGTTTTGTCAACTATAAAATTACATTATCAGAGCTATGCATGGCCTGTAGATTACATATTCATCAATTATGAAAGATTTTGTCAATTATTTCACACGGCCTTTTTTACCCTTCCAGTTATCTGGACACTGAAGAATGAGTAAATTGTGAAGTGGAGGATTGATTTTCTTCCAGGCGCTATATCAGTATGTTCTTGCCGAAAGCTTGTATCTAAAGAGAGAAACAGTGTCTTTTCTTGGTGACTCGACATATCCAAATTATAGATGAAATACATTTCTGCAACAAATGAGGTTCCAAAGCTACGTCACAGGAATTGGTAATATTATAAATGCATTGTTAGCATGAAGTTACGGAGACATTCAATTTTGTGAAGCTGTGGTTCTAGAGTTTTGCTTGGCACCGTTTAAGTCTTTTATCAGTGTCTGCAAGTTTGGCATTTAAATACCATTTTTCCTTAACCTGCTACAAATGTTACTAACCAATTAGTGTAGATCCTGATCAGACAGCAGAATCTACACTTCTTGTTTTAATCTTATTAATTAGCAGGTTAACAGATAATTAGGAATAAATGAGAGACAAGCTGTTTTATTTTATAGACAGTAAACTCAAGAAAAATTTAATGTAATAATTAAATGCATAAAAATGTAACTTTGAAAATATTGTTCATAAACAGATGGCTAAACAAAGATTAAAAAATAGCTGTAACAAAAATGACACAATTAAAAATTTTGTCTTTGGATGTGTGACAATTACTTTTGTCAATTGAAATAGAAAGCCTCCCAGAAATCATGAAATACTTAATCACTTTTTTCTGCAATTCTTATTAAACAACAATCAGGGAAAAGAAAAAAAGCAAAGAGACCGTGTCAAGTAATAGTGCTTATGTGTTTTTTATGCATATAGTAATAATGCTTTGTACAATGAAAACAAACCCCTGTAGTTATACATGCTGTAACTACACAACATAATGATTCACAACTATCATTAAATCATGGAATATAAAAACAAGATAGCCCACGAAAAGACAGGTCTTTCCTTTAGATAAGCATCGTTTATTACATAATCAATGGCATGCTGATCTTGATCATGAAAACAATCCGAGACAAAAGGCAAAAGGACAGTATTCATGTTAACCGATATGTGGACATACAGTGTTTCTGCATCCAATCACTCAAATGGTTAAAGGAAATTTCTTGACAAAAACTAGCATCAGAAAAGTTTGTTCTGTAAAGGTCTGTTTTCTGTGTGAACAACAATTCACTTCCAAATGATTTATGACTGGTAATCATTAAAGATTAGATTGATGATAAAAAGAGATCAAACAACATTTATTAAATTGAAACCATCGAAACAGGCAGATAATGATGGTTCAGTAAATGAATTGTTTGATGAATGGTCAGTTCACTCATTCACTGCATAGCAGGAATTGGCCAGGCTTGGGCAGATAGTGAAGATCCAGATCATATGGCTCCAGTGGAAAGCTGTTTGATCAGGATCTGCATTATGTACAGCTAAGCATTCAGAATCATGACATATGGTCATTGCATGAAATTGTTCACAAAATAATGAACAATGCTATAATGGGTTGGTTATTCATAACTGAAGCAGCCTATGAGAAACAAAACTTTTTTGTCAGAATTTAAATCAGATCAATTGGAGCTGGAACAATGTCAGTTCCTTCAGTGAACATATATTCCTTCAAGAGATGAAAACAGACTCATTTTAACATGAGCTTACAAAAATACTCAATGCATTGCTAAATTGAGAGACTCAGTTGCAAATAGATCCTGATCTGGACATATACGGTTTGCCTTTGCATTATCCATTCTTGCTTAGCGAGAAAGAGTTAACAAAATAATTCTGCCCCCCAAAAAAGAATCCAAACATTTTCTATTAACAATAGCTTCACATTTCAATGCCATTAGATTAAACACATTATTTGCCTATGAACAGCAATAAATAAATCTATAATCAGTAGTTTAAACACCATTTGCAAACAAGGCATTTTCCACTGTCCCTGAAACATCTGTTGACTTAAACCTTCAGAGCCTACTCTCAAAAAAAAAAACTGCAAGATATTATCAATAAAAGGACTGAATGTGCACATTTCCAACCCAGAATTGTTTACCCATAACTTGCTACATTCACTTAATAAGCACAACTACACAATGGTTATAATAAATATTGCTATAGAAACTTTGCAGCAAATAGTGAAGATCCTAATCAGACACCTTCCAGTGGGGAGCTTTTTGATCAGGATCTACACTAGTTGCACATGCCACGTCAATATGTCATTAGCAGGATGAGAGTTTAATGGGATGCCGATTTCGTTCTGAAGGCTGAAAAACAGCTTAAATTGCCAGCTAGGATTATTATAAGATCCTGATAACAAACCTAATACCAGTCTGCTCATAACTCTCCTCTCATAGAAATGAATATCAACGAAACAATCAAACCAATCAGAATGATTAAATGTCCTCACTTGATCTTTAAACATTTAACATCCACTAGAGTGCCCACAGAGAGGGCCAGACAATAGAAAATGTGCCACTAAAATGTAATAAAACAACTTCCTCTATGGTCTCAACATTAATTGACTGCTAAGTCATTTGCATACAGGTGGACAGGCGTGTGCTTTAGTGGGGAACCTCTGCCTGAATAATGGAGACATATAGTTGTGTGCTATAGTGGGATACCTCTGCCTGAATACTGGAGACATATAGGTGTGTGCTATAGTGGGACACCTCTGCCAGAATACTGGAGACATATAGGTGTGTGCTATAGTGGGACACCTCTGCCTGAATACTGGAGACATGTAGTTGTGTGCTATAGTGGGACACCTCTGCCTGAATACTGTAGACATATAAGTTTTGTGCTATAGTGGGACACCTCTGCCTGAATACTGGAGACATATAGGTGTCTGCTATAGTGGGACACCTCTGCCTGAATACTGGAGACATGTAGTTGTGTGCTATAGTGGGACACCTCTGCCTGAATACTGGAGACATGTAGTTGTGTGCTATAGTGGGACACCTCTGCCTGAATACTGGAGACATATAGGTGTGTGCTATAGTGGGACACCTCTGCCTGAATACTGGAGACATGTAGTTGTGTGCTATAGTGGGACACCTCTGCCTGAATACTGTAGACATATAGCTTTTGTGCTATAGTGGGACACCTCTGCCTGAATACTGGAGACATGTAGTTGTGTGCTATAGTGGGACACCTCTGCCTGAATACTGGAGACATGTAGTTGTGTGCTATAGTGGGACACCTCTGCCTGAATACTGGAGACATGTAGTTGTGTGCTATAGTGGGACACCTCTGCCTGAATACTGGAGACATGTAGGTGTGTGCTATAGTGGGACACCTCTGCCTGAATACTGGAGACATGTAGTTGTGTGCTATAGTGGGACACCTCTGCCTGAATACTGGAGACATGTAGTTGTGTGCTATAGTGGGACACCTCTGCCTGAATACTGGAGACATGTAGTTGTGTGCTATAGTGGGACACCTCTGCCTGAATACAGGAGACATATAGGTGTGTGCTATAGTGGGACACCTCTGCCTGAATACAGGAGACATATAGGTGTGTGCTATAGTGGGACACCTCTGCCTGAATACTGGAGACATGTAGGTGTGTGCTATAGTGGGACACCTCTGCCTGAATACGGGAGATATGTAATATTTAATGCTCAGAAAGACAAGAGTAAACATTTCCATCTATACAATTTGTATTAAACAACATGAACATTTCACTTTTTAAAGAAGAAAAAAGGAAGTCACATTTTTGTATCTTTAAATGAAATTTACAAGTAATTAAAAATTATCCTTTGTTAAAAATTTTAGTATAATGGTACAAGGTGTTGTATTTTATTAGGCTATCAGGCTAGGGTGTAAATGTAAAGCAGCATTAAATTAAGCATATCTGCATTAAATGAGCAAATTTAAGCGTAAACATAGCTAAACAATTTGTTATTGGAACAGCAAATGTAATATACACAATGACAGTGTTAAGACTTGGCTTGCTAAGCACACATATTAATAATTTTATTTATAACAAAAAGATATGTTGGTAATATGTTATGATATAGATTACAGGAACAATATTTTGCATTCATACCCTTAATGTATTTCTTTAATTAAGGGTATCTTTCAATAATAATTGCAATTTTTTACAAGTAAATGAAATGAAAACAAGTGACAACTTGGTAGAACCTGCACTAAATGAAAATTGTCTGCACTGGGTTGAAGAGGGTGATGATAGCTCTAGAAATACCTGTCAGATAGTAAATGAGTGTGAAATAGGGGCCACAACATTCTCAAAGGTGGCTGTATTTATGCCTTATTGAAACTTAATGGCCCGTGCAAAACAAGCTTTGAAGCTCACCCTCTCTACCAAGTGGCCATCATAATAGCCTAGTAATCCAGGAATGTGTTAATTCTAACTCTTACCCTACAAAAGCACAGAATTCAACATGCTTAGACAAATAAATGTAGATCGTGATCAAACAGCTCTTATCAGGCATTGGCTGATCAGGATCTTTTTTATTCCCTGCAGTCTTTATTGTTATGTCTCTGTACCTAAGCATGAAGCTGTAAGCAGATAAGTAAGAATTTACTATGGGATATTAACAAATGTAGAATGTTGGGGGCTAATCATTTTATCAGTCATGATAGCTGGTAACAACATAACCATGACAACCCAAACACCAGGGCCAACCAGGAAGTCACGACTGGAATTACTCATTTACTCTATGTAAGGGTACTCCAGGTTTAGCTATCAAATAGTTTTTATAGACAGAAGCAACTGCTGCTTGTATGTCCATCTTTGGCAAAAGTAATATACTATAGCTATAATCAGAAAAGGCTGTAACGAACAAAGTTTTTGTCATAGACAAACATGAATATTCTGCAATAACTCAAAATGACAAGTGATATATGAGTTATACAATTATAGAGGTGTTCATGATCAATCCATAAGAGTGGTCAATAAGTTACTTAAGGTTCGACATTTTGTTTATCACATGGGGTCATGCAAATCTCCAGGATTGTCAGGGAAAGGATTAAAATGTGACAAAGTGATAGCAGTAAGGCTTGCCTGCAAAAGATTGATAATTGTTGCCTCAATTGGTATTTTATGTGCCTCCACCATCAAATAATTATTAACAATTGCTTTTTTTTATCTTTCTTCCTCTTTTCAGACTTCTTGAATAAATGTTGTACTCCTTGATAACTAACTTCCCCCCTCCACAGCAAGTCTTCATACAAATATGTTCCTTAAAAAAACTTTCCCTATATCAACATGTCCTTATGGGAATAAATACGTGTAAAAGTAGTAACAATTCTTCTTTTAAAACAGTACTTGTATAAAAATAACAATTATTATTATATCCTTCAACAAATTAAGACAATTTTCCCCGAACAATAATAAATATGATCCAAACATATGTATACAATGTCATATCCAATTGATATATATAATATATATATATATATATATATATATATATATATATATATATATATATATATATATATATTTATACATATATTAAAAGTGAGACAGGAAATCTGTTACTAGAATTTGCTGAAAAGCATTATAATCACAAACACTATGTAATTATTGTGCACATAGAATAGAGGAGTAGCTTAATGGAAGACACCACACAGCTGGGAAATCATCTCTACTTAATAACGAGACTAAACTGCCAAAAACGTATGAAGAAAAAAATCTCATAATTACCAAATCAAATTAACCCCATGTCCCAAGGCGAAGCCGAGTGCAGACTTGGGAAAATTTGGTGGAAATAAATTGTCTATTTAAGATCATAGAATGGCATGGTAAAGTGATTAAATCGAATTTAGATGAAAGTTTAGAGTCTTTGTTTTTCTGAAAGTTATGAGACTAGGTGTGGAGTTTAAGAGAGCTGTCAACTGAGAGACGGTTTATTCACACCTCTTTATGCATCAAGAGCCTGCAGGCTTTTAATGGGGCAATCCAATGTGGCCAGTCTGCACAAAATAATAAGGATCATATTTTGGGTAATATGTATGAACGATGCTACAGATTTGTTTGTTTTTTAAATACATTGCAGTGACCAATTATGGACATTTAAGTGATGTCCAGCTATAATGGTGAAGGAAGACCCCACAGGTGTATAGAAACACTGGCACACCAGAGGTCAGTTGAAAGACACTCCCTTGCATTGGACCTTTGCCTAGAATAGCAATATGATAGAGATGTTAATGATGATTCCTGATGATGAAGATGGTGATGATGATGATGATGAAGATGGTGATGATGATGATGATGATAGGTACGATAGGGCCAATATTGAACATGTTAAGAATGACATTAAAATTAGAGTGAAAAGAAAATAACAAAAGAATAACAAATTTTGTATATACATGTATATGGATGGGTGCAAGTTACGACAAAAAAATCTTATACTTATCAAAACTAAACAACCTTGTAGTGTCTATTTGGATTCCCAGAAACCATCATACTCAAAACTTTAAACCTAACATAAATAAATATTTACAATGTGGCCCAACCTAATCTTAGTTTGAGCAATCAGGAGGTGTACAAAGGGTTAATTGTTTCCAGTGAGATTGCATGTGACAAGATATCAGCCCTGGTTAGGGGGGACTGAGACATGTCACAGCTTTAAGGGGTCAGACTGGGACCCTATTGTGTGAGAACCTCCCACAACACTTGGTGCACTATCATGCAACCTTATCTAGGGTGCTACATCATGTTGTGAGGTCATGTCACCTTATCATACAATAAGAGATCCACCTGTTTATACATTAATTTAGTTTTGTTTATAAATGAAGAAAGTAATCTTCACAAGCATTTACCCTATGCTTTTTTTTCCCCACTAAAACAAACACTAAAACTTTTCCCAAAAATTGAGTATGTCAACTTCACTTTTTCGAAAGTATGTGATACAATAAAAATCAACAAATAATAGTATTAATAATGTAAACCATGAATACATAGATAGCTGTTTGTTTATTCTCCCACCAGCAGTATTTTAGTTATCTGGAGACTGTCCACTTGAAGTAGACATAGTGCTGCTTTCAATGTGTATAGTATGCCATGAAGTCCTGGTATGATACCACACCCAGTCACATTATCCTGACACAGGGCCATCAAGTCGTGGAACTACCCTTCTATTTGCTTGAGCGTTAGCAAGGGAGCTATACCGCTACCATTTTTTAAAATCTGTATGTCGGGTTGGGATTGAACCCAGTGCATCCCATACTTGGAGCTGATGATTTACCGACTGCGCTACAGGGTCCGATCTTAAAGATTATAAATTGCATCATTTATGATTATTGTATTATACTGGTACAAACAGACAATGCACCAGATTTAAAAGAAAATTAAAGGACCAACAAAAAGTGGCAAATTACATACAATGTCGTACTTTATAAGTTAAATTGACAGAATCATGGACACACATGTGAAGACTAATTATGAGGTAACATTACCTTATACCTACCTAACAAGAAATATTGATGTGTTTCCCAATGGACAATCAGTCAGCCCTTGCTACATAAACAAAGAACCAGTCTTAAGTTCTTCTACAGACCGATTTCCCATTAGCACCTGGGAACAGGAATCAAAACATGTATACTGTTACATGAAGTCATGACATCAAGTCACAGTCTACCCAGGCTTCCATGTAGGACTCCTTTACCCTAGAAATCTCAAGAATGCAACCAATTCCTCTAATAAAATAAATAATATACATTACAAATAAATAGTGTCAGCACTCACTTAGTAAGGGTCTGTAAAGCTAATGAGCATGATGGGATAAAAAAAAAAAGACAAAATATTTACGAGTCAAAAGTGTATGTACACAAATCATGAAAAAGGATTCCAGACTTAATTTCCATGACAATACTAAAGCATGAGTTTTATTTCCGTGGCATGATATTTGATCTCCATCCAATAAACATAATGCAGGGAAGGCAATTTTGGAAGAATGTTTTAATTGAAGAAAAACCCAGTACAGGTCTGTTGAATCAGTTATCATGTAGTTTTAACATATGAACAGCATTTTTTCTACAAAAGTTAATCAAGGAAATGGAAATAATCTGACAGATATATGTGTTAATTTATTCCCACTTAACTTTTCCCTAATTACTGGGTATATATATATTGCATGGTAAATGTAGAAATTGAATAAAAACTTTTAAATGAGGATTTGGACAATCATGGTGTGGATTTACATTCATAAAAACCTACTGACATTTCATTAATTTGGTCAATTACACAGTAGCCTTTATCATGGGGTTGTCCAAATATTAGTATAAACTTCAGGTCTGAACCTCCTTTCTTTTTGTAGGATAACAAGGACTTTTAAACATGATATTCTGATGATGGAGATGGAGATGATGATGGTAGTGATGATGATGAAAATGATGATGGACATGATGATGACGATGATGATAAAGACCACCCTACCCATGTCCAGGTATGTTGTAAGTATAGCAAGGGCAGTTTTGATGCCATCTTAATGGGCACACCAACTGTTAGAGGGATGTGGGAAGTCAGTTGGAGCTTGTTGTTGCCCAATGTTAAACAACACCAACACCTACCAGTGAGCAAGAAGTGGGTGGTCAAATACCATGGCAAAGCTGTGAAAACAGCTGCCTGGTAATTCTGGGAAAGTAGATGAAGAGAGAAAAAGAAAAAAAAGTAGGAGAAAGAATGGAAGACTTATTTGCATGTTTCATAATAGTGTGCCAATCATCACTATGGTGCAGTTAATAGGAAGGTTACAAACAATTATAACAGGGAGGCAATTATCATATTAACATCAGGGGCGTGCCTAGACGACTTTTGTGTAAACGCACTCCTGCTAGGGGGGTCCGGCATGCTCCCCCCAGAAAAAAGTTTTTACTACATAACGCCGTAGGTGCAGTCTGGGGCTATTTTAAACATAAAAAATTGCCAATAACTATCATTTGAAATAGAAAATACGTCATACTTTTTCAGGTGTCTTTATAACACTTCATAATGTATACAAAACATTTTTTTCCTGAAAACAAGAAATAGTAGTAAAATTATATGTATATAGTCAAACAAGAAAAAGATGGGTGTAAGTTAGACACTTGTAATTATGAATGATGAAAACCACTTGATCTTACAGGTAGTGCCTAACCCGGGTTAGGCTACGATTTTTATTCGCTTTTTGGCGTTTTTATTTGTTCAATTTCTGGAAGCCACTGTACGCACGTGCGTAAGTGCGTAACGGCAGGCACGCCCCTGAACATTATGAGTGACAGATTAGAATATATAGGAAAAATGTGGAAGTGTGGACATGGCTACTCAGGCTTAGTGGGGCCACTTCACTACTGGTTCCCTGTCATGAACTGCCAGTTGTCTTCTCTTTTATGAATATATATATATTATAATGTACCAACAGACACAATCATAGAATGTAACGTTAGTCATTTCATATAATAATTATACAACCTTACAGCAACTGAATTCATAAATTGTTCATTAAAAAACAAAAGAAAATACATTGTTAAAAGTAAAGTTTCACTGAAGTTTTTTTCCCTGAAATTTGTGTCATATAAATTGAGTTTTATATGTGTTACAGTTTTATGACACAAAAAAACAAACTAATAAAACATATACTATGAACATAACCAGAAGATGCTGATTTAAAAGTATTTGGTAAAAGATAGTCCACAGCTTTTTTTTATATTTTTCCTTCTGTAAATAGACATTTAAAAAAAACTTTTTCTCACATACAAACAAACAGGAAATGGGAGAAGACTGGTTTATTTATTGATGGCATATAAAGATGATTAATGTGCAATAATAAGAACATAATATATATGCATGGGTACTTTAAGACACGATTCTAATGGTGTACCATAACCACTTGATGGTGTGCATCTCTGATAGCTGAATGGCTCTAAAGGAATGGAGAGAAAGTGATGTTTACTTGATGAAGCATTGGAGAGGTTGCAATGATGGGCTTGTAATGGATAGAAGCCATCAGTGAAGAGCAAATCTGGTCCAGCAACCCACTGTGGTGCATTAGTAAAGCACACAAGGCTGCAAACACTGGCCACAGGGAGACACAAGCATTTACTAAGGTGGGAAATCTAAACATCAGCTACAGAAGCTTAGATAGCATAGGGACTATATGGCAGCACTACTAAAGTGTGAAATGTATCGACATAGGGAACTATACATTTTGTTCAGGGACTCTGGTATAGAAGTAACAAAGTGTGACCAGACACTGCAAGTCAGTTAACTTAGATTGAACAAGATACAATTGTAAAAACTAGTATCTACAGAAATAAAAAAATCAAGAATGTCTTCAGACCAGTGCATTTCACATCATTCTATCTTTATAAGCAAAATAAATGTATATTTAGCCTCTGTTACTGTATAAGATGGCAAAATTCATTGTTGAGCTGCTACAGTATAATTATGAAGGCCACCAGCTTAAAATGAATATTAATTTTGCTCTGAACATGCAGAACAATGTGAAATGCATGCAGATCAATATGTACAGTAACATTAGCATGAAGGACATAATAAAATAAAGAAGTCAATTTTATCGATCTTTTGCTTAAAAAATAACTCTGCATACTGATGTCTTTGAATTTCTGCCGTTTCCTACCAACATTAATCAATATCTCTTTATCTTATTATTTCATCTTTATAATCCAATCTATAGTTAAACTGCTATACCAGTTGATCAGATACTGAGTTAATCCCCATGATTTAATTATTCTCTCGTTTTGACTGACTCACCCCAAGTCCAGCACCTTAACCAATTCATTTTCAGTCAACATACACAAGAAGCCCCCCAATAAATAGACCCACAACTAATGGACTCTCTGTAGGTTCCCCAACTGCTCTCCAAAACAAGATAGCTTGAATTCAAGGACTCGAAGATGATGACAGTAATTATGATGCATTTTTTTTCTTCTGAGGGACTTCATGTCATTCTGGAAGTCATCGAAACACTCCAGCCAAGGGTGTGACTCAACAGTTTAGCGAAATGACGGACATTGGTAGGAAGGCCAGTGACACTTTAAGTGGCTGTACACTGGGTCCCTGTGTAAGTTTTTAGGGTTCCTGTGTCCATGTAATTACGGGCTGGAGAGTTAGTGAACCCCAGGGTGTGTGACATGAACATCTATCAAACATGGCTGTCACACAGACCCCTCTCTGGTTCTGTTTTGTTGGGTAAATGTTTTAGGCAAAACATTGTGTGTATAACCACTTCCTTTGTTAGTTTCAAAAACATGTCATTTTTTGGTCAATGGCATGGCTTAAATATATTAGAGAATTTATATTTTTTATAATTGAAATTAATGTTTTTCAACTTTTTTTTTGCCAATCTATGAAACACATTACTTATTTATTTGTTCAACTGCCCCACAATGTAATTATATTGCTATTTATGCAGCAAAAAATGTCTCTCATTTTCTTAAACTAAAACAATTTCTGACCAGACTAAGTATTATTATTTCTTATAATAACAGTATCTCCATAAATTTCTTTAAAAAACACAATGGCAGTTAATATTCTAACATTATATACCTTTAATTTCACTCCATCATTATTCCTGCCAAATATATTCAACTTAAACATAATGCTATAAACATCAAACAGTTTTGGCTACCAAAATCTATATTAAGTGTGCATTCTTTACTTCCATTAACTGTCAAAAACCATCTGTTTTTGAAATATCTTCCACACAAAGAAAGATTGTGACAACCAGCATTAAATTAGCATATATGAAACATGTTTTGTTTTATCTACAATGTTCAACTGCTGCAACTACTTATTGCTCTAATTAATTAAATACTCAATATTCCATACACATAATGCATCATTAATGATAGATAAAAACTACTGCTATGAACGTCATGTCTTGTAAAGAATATATGTAAAGAAAAGAAAGTTTTTAATGTTTTTATTTACCAATGCAAAGAAAAGAAAAGTTGTACAACCTGTCTAGCTTATAAGGTCAAGTTTGTGGGATTTTTAAAATTACTACGAAGTTGATATTGCTAATTTGTGATTTGGGTTTAATATTCCCCATTACAATTCTGATCATGCAGCTATTACTGGCTAGAGAAAACCCTGCCAGGTACTACCACTGATACTGAGCTACAGATCTACAGGAGAACTTTATTTGGGGTTGAAAGGTTTTGACATACCATACTTCAAGCCTTCTAACATATATTTTGGTAAGTTATTTATGTTTTTGACTCAAATGCCAATGTCAGTATGGGATATGTTACTTGTGGTGATCCTTTACACACAGGCATGTGCTTGATAAGGATGATTAAATGGGCTAACATTTGAAAATGGCACTAACACAAACACATTTAAGATAGCTGCCCAAAAGCTGCAAGAAACACGCCTTAGTCCAGGATAATCATAAGACACAAGAATAATACCCATATTCTTAAATTTCCAATTTGAAAAAGATGCAAAGTTAGCATGAATTTAAACTGTATTTTGTTTGTCTTTTTGCTACTTTGACAACTTAAGCTTTATATTTGCAAGGAAAATATAACAGCATTTTATGAAAAATCAATTTAGGCTAGACCATCAATCCTAATCCAACTAACAGTAGCAAACCAGGCAGCAAGTGCTAACAGAACCATCAGCAGGTTGTCCCAGTGGGCAGCAGTCAGTGTTGAAGTGCTGAGGCTGAAGGATAAACACTGGGCTCATGGTGGTCAGTTGACTCTGGCCACTGAAGCATGATGTATAGTGCCATAATGACCAGAGCCCAGCCAGGCAGTATGTGTCTAGCCAGGGTGATTAATCTAGCAGGTCTAGCAGTCCGCCTGTCTCTGACCCCTACCACTGACCTCCAAAGTCTCACATCCTCATGGCCATGATGCATTTGCATTCCCATGGCGGTGTCATTAGAAAGTGTTTAAGAAGTCTACAAGAGGACTAATGGAACTGCATGCACCTTACTTAAATGCTTTTAAGTCTTGTTATCAGGAATACACCTGATATCATGAGGGGAAGGGGAGTTAAAATGGCATTAGCAATTGAATGTTATACTGAAACAGAACTGTTTTAAATTGATGGCACTGAATAAAAAATGTACCAGTATGTTATCTTTTAAATACATTGTTGCAATGCAATTATGGCCATGAAAGTGACATTTGTTTTAGCTGGTTATGGCTACATTATTAATCATCTTAGTGCATTGTGTAATCTTTAGTCCGATAAAATTACATATTTTAGGTACACTACAATTTTTATAATAAATATAAAAAATAAAATATAATAATCTATAAATTGTTTTAAAATATATAATATACAATATTTTAATAGTTATCCTTAATCAGGTAGAATCTCTTTAACACCTCATACAATTTTTTATTTGCCATTTCTACTAGGCATAGGTAACAAACAGCATCTTCAGCCACGAGGCTGCAAAAAAGCAATATGTCTTTAATGTTACTGCATTTAGTTGTTTTGAAGAAACAAAGAATTTGTAGTCAATATTAAAAGCATGATAAAGGTAAGAATGCTTTTGTTCATTTTTGAGACCTAGACCTGCATGTCTGAGTTTTCCGTGGCTCCAATAATTACTGTTGTCTGCAGGACAGTGCAGATGAGGGAGATGGGAGGCACCAGCTGGGCAGCCTTGGGCCCTATGTCAGACAGGCAAATAAACAAGTCATTATCAAGTGAACGCCTGCTGTGTGCATGTTGCACTCTGCTCCAATGGGCATGAATTTGTCAACATTTGCAGGAAGACTTAATGAATAAATCATACCAGCATTTGAGTCAAACCCCAATTTTTCAACAGTTTTAAATACCCCTATTGAAACCAGTGGGCAAATATTGTTCCCATACTGAACAAATGGGTTATGAAGTTGCGGCTTAGATTCCTTTTTTTTGACAGAACCTATTTGTATGATTAGACTTGATATTTTGTGGTAATAAATGTTGCTCACAGAGCCACTATAAAGTGTCCTTTTTTCAATAGTCTAATTGCATGACTTTTGTTTTAAAGAATGTGTTTTTAGGTATATACTTAATATGTATGATTACATAATTGTTATTTATCCATGGTCATAATCACTAATATTGAGAAATTTCTGTGCTTTCCCCACACCAAAACCGCAAGCTTAAATAAGCTTGCGACAAGATTGCGGTAAGATTGCAACCAAGCGTGTTGCAATCTTATTTAAGCTTGCGGTAAGATTGCGATAAGAAAGCCGCAATCTTAAAATTAAGCTTGCAAGGTTGCGATAGGAACCATTACGATCTTGATTGCTCGCTTGACTGCTCGCTTGCAAGCTTGCGCAATCATGCCAAGCGAGCGGTTTGGCTCGCTTAAAAGCTCGCTTGCACGCTTGGCAAGCTTGCAAGGTTGCGATAGGAACCATTACGATCTTAATTGCTCGCTTGCAAGCTTGCGCAATCATGCCAAGCGAGCGATTTGGCTCGCTTGCACGCTTGGCAAGCTTGCAAGGTTGCGATAGGAACCTTTACGAGCTTGATTGCTCGCTTGCAAGCTTGCGCAATCATGCCAAGCGAGCGGTTTGACTCGCTTGCTCACTTATCCCATGCGTGCGGTTTGACTCGCTTGCAAGCTTGCGCTATCATCCCAAGCTTGTGGGTTGTTTTTTTTTTCTTTGCTTGATCAAATCCGTTGAGTGGCTAAGGTTGTGGCTAGATTGACATAAATAAAATCACTAGATAACATTTGTGGTTTTCACTTAAAAATCCAATGCAACAAAAAATTTACAGGGAAAATAACACAACAGAAAGATACTAAATATATTCCACTGTAATTAAAGACAATGGCAAAGAACACAAAGAAGTGGTCATTTATTAAAGGAAACAACTAAAAGATGCTTATCAATTAATTTATATTCTTAACCCATAGCTCGCTAAGCACTTATTAATATGAGAAAGCATGACAAGCTATTTTCGGGGGTCAAGCAAATAGGATTTTAAATGATTAAATCAAACTTAAGTATCAATTTATTTATCATTAAGAATAAAATACATACAATGCACTCAAGAAATAGTACCACAGGTATTGTGTTCAAAAACAGTTTATAGTCAGTTCTTGTTGATTTCTCAGATGACAACTCTAGTTCAGCTTGAGACCTGGTAGTGCAATCTGTAGAGTGTTGGCTCCTGGTACTAGAGGCATTGGGTTCAGTCTGGGCTGCAACACACCAAAGTCATGTTAAATGGTAGTGTTATTGCTCTCTTGCTAATACTCAAGCAAATATACAGCTAGTTCTATGACTAGTCAGTCAGGTGTCAGGATAATGTGACTGGGTGTATCATGCCAGGTGTTCATGGCATGCTAAAATCAGTAAAAACAGCTTTATATTGGCTTCAATTGAACACTATCTTCTAATAAATTGTTGGTGGTTTGATTGTTTATTAGGTTTATTGAGCCACCAACAGTAGTACTGGTATTTCAGTTATCTGGAGACGGTGTTCACTTGAAGCAGATATAGTGCTGCCTTCACTGTGTATAGCATGCCATGAACAAATAACATGATACCACATCCAGTCATATTATCCTGACACCAGGCCAACCATAAACACACAGATAAATAAAAAGCCAGTAAATTCAAAATGTATGATTATTACAGCAAGATTATTTTTTTATTAATGTAAGTGAATACAGAGAACAAAGGAAATTTAAATTTAAAATATACCAACTAATTTTAATATTATAATATTGCAATCAAAACAGTGGCGCCCATGGCTGAGCGGTTAGAATCGCTGACTTGAAGCTCCTCAGCCCCTCACCGCGTGGGTTCGAGTCCTAGTTGGGGTGAGAACTTCTATGTAGGGAGGTTTTCCTCAACCAATAATTAGCTGGACGTCGCCAATATGGCCATAAATGTGTCCGTGCGATGTAACAAAAAATCAAACAAAATCAAAACAACATATGATTTCCAAAAAATGACATCTTCATGTACCAACAGCTGCGCCATGCAATTAATAATAAACATGGTAGTGCTAAAAGGTAGCAAATGCATTAATACAAGAACTGGTACAAATGGTCAAAATGTTACAGTTATCTCAGTACCTTTTGTCTGTCATCCATGCGTTGCTCTTCACTGACCTCCTTATTGACATCCGTCTGCATCTCCGATTCTTTTTTTGTTCACTTGCATCTGGCTGTTTCAAACTATTACAGAAAATAAAATACTTTACATGAGTGGCAATGCCATACTAGCAAACACAGTTATGTATGTGTTCAATCATCATGTACAAGTTATCTTGGATATCTCTATTACCGGTGAGCTAAATTTATTTTCTTACCACAACAATGTAATCAACAACAAAAAATATTGTGTAGCCACTTGTAACCGTTTTATGTGCCTTTATTCCTATAGTATGCTATGTATCCATGTGTAATGTGAATGTCCGGTAACTGGATATTACCGTTAATAAGGTCACTCTAAAATAAACAATAATACAAAAATGTCTTACGTTTGAACTTGTCAGAACCGTATCAACTCTAACTGAAGCATAAATTAAATATACAGTAGAAAACACGTGTTTATGGAAAAGTCAACGGTTTCAGAAAACGTTTGTGATAAGAAAAAACTAAGGTGAAATGTCGGAACTGAAAAAAATGGCGAAAATATTTAACACGTTAATTTTGCATTCTAAACCGTTAATGTACTAAACTGACTACATTCAGAAAACCTGATTTAAAATGTGGTGCTTCTTATACTTGTTTAAGTAGATCAATGTCTCACCTTTGCTTAGTAGTCCAGTGAAGGAAAGTCAATTTTTTCATCTTTTTCATCACATTTTTTTCATTTCGTGAAAATTGGCGCGGCCGGAAGTGTAGACTGCGCATGTGCTATTGTAGTAAATCGGGACCGCTCGGCGATTTCTTCGGTTATTTTCCGAAAGTTACGATTGACTTTTAATAAAACCCCGTAAAAGCGACTTTTAAACTTTTATTATTAAATGGTGTTTATTCACATTCCCAATAAAGTAAGAGTGGTTTTAACATGATACTCTACTGTCTGTTTTGTTGTCATATTAGATATTAGACTGTAAATCTACTTGACCAGGTTTTCGAAAGACAACAAAAAGTTATTAAAAAACTGACATCTTTGGAATGAGATCAAAAAAATAAATATTGTACTGAGCTATTATTACCAAATCTTTTGTAGCTGTCTTTAATGATAACATAGCTTAAAACTGCTTTTGTGATCAGTCAGATCAAGGTCACTGTAACTCATAACAGCAGTTTGCTTTCCATGTCTACTCAGGATTTAGATAGATATCAAATTTGAAAGTTAACTTGTTTATGGGATGCCAAAGTATGGGATTGATTTTGTTGTCAATTAGTTTGAAGGACTGAGTCACTGTTACTAAATACATTTTATTTTGTTTAGTTCATTATCTTATTTTTTTGAGGATTAATCAGATTAAGTAGTTAACTAACTATCTCATGGGAAGAATATGTTTGGAATTGCTTTAGGGATCAATTGTTGTCAAGTTATTAAATATATTTTTGGATTTTCTATATAAAAAATCAAGATGGGAGTAGGGTATCATTACCAAATTACTTTCTAGGGAGAGTAAATCTGGGACTGTTTTGTATAGGGTTGTGTGATTTCTGTTTAATAATAAATAATGACAAAATAAAATTTAAAAAAAAATTGGCAGTTAGTATTTAGAGCTTTTTTATGTCACATTCTGGTAAGCTTATTTCAACCAACTGTCCATCTAGCTGCATTAACAATTTGCTCGTAAGCACTTTAAAGGCTACCGTTTTGATCCAATCTTAACCAACACTGGTGGTCAGAATGTCATTAAATGTTTGTCTGTATGAAATCTTGGATAAGTTAATAAATAGGTCACATGGTCAAATAGTAGGTGACTTGGTCAGATCTATAAAAACCTTGAGAACACATTAAAAGACTTTTTTGGGGGCCTAATCTTCACAAAACTTGACCAGAATCTTTGTTTGCAATAAATCTGGATGTGTAACTGTAGGCAAAGATTTGCTTCAACATAACTTGTAATCACTAGAATCCAAGGCACAGTTGTGAACATTTAGTCTTGTGATTAAATTTTCAAGCCAGTGTCCTCAGGTGAGCGATACAGGGCCATCATAGCTTTCTTGCTGTATATCTGCAAGTGGAACTGGTCATGCTGGTCAAGTTCTCTTTCAAATGTTATTTCTTTAAAGAAATACAAAATAAATTTCTTAATGTCTTGGAATAATTTTATGCTTGCAAGTCCACAACCTATCCACAATCCTAATAATAATTAGTTTTAAGCTTGCAAGATCGCAAGCTTCTTGCAATCTTCAGTGGAATATAAGATTGCAAGCTTGCAAGACCGCAAGCTTCTCGCAATCTTAATGGTATTTAAGATTGCGAGAAGTGTGCGAACAAAACCTAACCGCAACCTTAATTTCTATGCAAGCGAGCGTGCTCGCATCCGCGACCATAATATTTAAGAATTGCAATCTTATTAAGATTGCGGCAAGCTTGCGCAAACTTGTCGCAAACTTGTGACGAGCTTGTCGCATGCAAGCGTTTTGGTGTGGGTCATGGCAAAATAATATGGATGTTTGTGCATTGTTGGTTATATATTTGTTATATCTTTCATGGAGAAGATGATGTGTTTGTATTTTAAATCCACAGGCTTGGACTTTATCTTGATAATGTCTCAAGGTCGGACTTTTTTGGAAAATACCAAATTGGTTTGACTATTCCTAATAATTAAAACCAAATAAAGATATCTTCAGCAGAAGGAACATCTTCGCTCCATGCTGTGTACAAAAGCATGGTGAGAACAAGAAGTGACAATGTGCAGGTCATGAGGAGGCTTGCATGTCCCTTCAAATGATTCAATTAAATGTTTGTAAAGCCTCTAAATGATTGTGATTGACCTCCATCCTGATTCCATTTGTAAGCCATTGTACAGAAATGGGCATCTCTATTATCACTGCTAATAGACAATCCTAGATTATCTTGTCTGATTTTCTGTCGACTTTTGTCACAATCTGGACTGGTATTTTAATTTTCTCAGAGCTTCCAGCCTTAGAGTTCTGGCAAAGCAAATCTTCAGAAAAAGAGTGCTGGTTTAACATTAGGCCATTTTTCCTAGAAATCCTGAGTAAGTGAAAATTGGAATAATATGAATAAATCACAGGAGCATTGTTGTCAGATCAGAGCATGGGATTTGAGGATTCTTGCCACTCACCATTACTGCACTAACTTGAAATGTGCTCATTTAAATGTTGTTAAATACAACTGTCTTGCATCGATTAGGTGGAAGTTTCCAGGAATTTTTGTAGAAATTGCCTTGTGCGACAATAGAAAACATCAGCAATTTATTCTTCAAAAAGTTAATTCGGGTGAAAGGCAAGACGCTCTTACTTTTACAAAATCCTGAAATTAATTTATGTAAAAAATGAAGCTTGCAGTGAAATGTTTTGCACAGAAGATGCAAGAGTAGGACAAAAAAGGAAATCTTCGTTAGACCTCACTGGCCTTGTGAAAAAATATTGGTATTTTTTTTTGAAAACGAAAATTTATTTGTTCTGATTAGGGCTTCCTTCTGTGGTATTATTTCAACAAAATAGAAAAATTAACTTTTTAACATAATTCTTGGATGCATATTTAAGAATACTGAACTTAAAAGAAGATGTTATAATAATTTAAATACAATTATACTACAATTAATGAGAAATTAAGTTGTGCAAATGCCATCCAAATAATAGGCAATAAAATGTTGGACTATTGTGAGTTTCATGTCCCTTGTACAGAACATGGGCTAGGCATTTAATTCTCCACAACTGCCTTACTGGATAAATCTGAGCTCAATCCAGATTGCGTCTTCTCACTCATGTCTAGCTGGAACAAAATTTCGATTGTGATTTGTCATGTAGCAAGATGGTTCAGCAGCCAATGAACTCTTATATAATACTAATGGTTAAATTCTATACAGCTGCTGAATATTTTTTTTACTGAACATGATTGCTTGTTGTTTACATTGAAGTAGTGTTGTTTGAAGAGGGCACAATGAAAATGTGAAATTTAAGGCAATAATAGCAAAGGAAATTATAAAAAGTCAAAACAATCAGCTAATTCAAAATAATTAAGTTTACATCCCATTGTTTTTCAAGAGAACTTTCCCACAATATCTACGATGTGTTACTCTACTTGCAAGCCATACATATGAATAATAAATATCAAAGGAATGAGCTGTTCAATATAAGCACTCTCCCTTCTAAAGCCTAATGAAGTAAAACTAGTTGAAGTGTCCGAGTCTATCAGACTGGTCACTGTGACCCAGAGAAGTCTGGTCGAACTCATGCATAATGAAAATCTTTGTCATCATTGTCCTTTGGCTCATAACTCTGTGATTACACTCGCTTTCCTTTTCTTGACATTTAACAGTATGTACAATTCTTTTGGGATTATTTAGAGCTTTCCTATGTATGTTTGCTTATTTAGTTAAAACCCGGTGGTAATTCTAATACATAAAAGCCCTTTGAAGTACATATCATTATATCTCTAGTAAGTAAGTGCTTAATGTTTGGTAAAGCAAAGCTCTAACATCTCTTATTTTGATTTATCAAAGGCAACAAAAAGGCAAGTGTCACAGTAAAAGCAGACCAAAAGTTTCATCATCTGTATCCCTTATTACTCAACACTTTCTGGCAGTTCATCCAAGTTGTGAAACCGGTGGTCTATGACAGTGACTGATCCATTGTCTAAAAGATAATTTATCAATCTAGAAAAAAAATATGGACAAACACACGCAGGCAACCATCACTGCAGCCTTGGTAAGTTTGTGGCTAAATTTATCAGGAAATACCACCATCTTTTCATTTTAGGAGAGAGTGAACAGCTATCAGTGGGATGAACAATGGATGAAAGGATAGATTAGAAACAATTAGACAAGTCTTCATTTAAGGAAATGACAGTCTGACCAAGATAATTGTTTCCTGCCTCCTGAGGAATGGTTCCCTGCAGTCTGTCATGGATGCAGGCTCTGCAACTGGATATATAGAACAATGCAGGCAACCAGAATGGTCCATTTTGTGCATTCCCCCCTTACTATCTTAGCAGAAAATCATCATCATCCCTCTCTTAAATCAGAGAGATAGAATCACTAACTGGTATGGAATATCACAATTAAATCACATGGTGCACCACAATGCCCAGATAAGATGGCATACTTGTGTTAAGTCATACAAATACCTCTGGGTCATGACCTCTGAGACGATTTCTTCATGCGTGAAACAATGCAATTTCAATTTATCTGATCTAACAAAGATGAAAATTGCCATACCTAATAAATTAATACATGTTATTTATCTCAGTGATCTTTGTTACTGGAAGCCTGTTAAGTTTGACAGTTTATGACAACTTTGGAAAAACTGAATCTGGATCATCTCTAGTAAGTTTTATTATACATTTTATTAGCTTTGATGTCACATATTTAAACATGACTTGGCTAAAAATGTAACAGTCCATAGGATATTTAGCACATAATTATATTAAACAACCTGAAGGAAATTCCAATGATAAAAAGTAGGTTTTACCAACATAAGGGTATTTTCATGATTGTTAATTTTACATCTCATATCCCAGTAAGTGCATTCTCATTAAACACAAATAAAAATAACATTAAGTTTGATATGCATAAAAATAACATTGAGTTTGGTATGCTTGTACATTCAATTAACTTTCAGCCATATTGTCAACTGAATACACCCAGCCCAATATAACCACTGAAAACAACAGATGGCTTCCATTTTGGGTTAGTGTGTAGACAGACATAAAACAAAACTAAAACAAAACAAAACGGCAAGTGTATAAAGTGAGTTAAACTTAAATCAGATTTCTTGCACCCTCCCACTCATTGAAGAAATACTCTTATGAATCAAGTTTAATGACTTTAACAGATGGCCATTTTAAAGTTTAATATACAACCCACCCTAGCAGAGGAAGCTAATGGCAACAGAAGCTATGCATGTGTATTCCATGTGTCAAGCTGTAATGTAGTGCATTCTGCACTTTTTGATGTTTTCAGACATGGATGTGTCGTGGCCATAAGTACCAGCACATGTTCTGTGTCAGCCATCTGACATTTATACACAAGCCATTACATTCTTTTACAGATGTATGAACAGAAAAAAAAAAATGTACAGATTACATTCAAGTTTAAAATGGTAATTTACACTTTTCTTTGAAAGGTTTGCACATTTGCTACAATTGGTTCTCAACTTTATGTTTCAATGCTGTTAGTTTGACAAGTATAAGATTAGCATCAACAATGAATAAGGTTGATCGTATTAATGTATCCAAGACTGAAAACATATGGACTGAATACATTGTTTATTTTCACTTTGACCCATAATTCCAAACATTGCATTGGCCATCATATCAGCAACATTTTGAAAACCAACTCTGTGTTATCTTTAACACAAAATTGAGTTAAGAAATTAAAAACAGACAAAAATAAACATTTAAAATAACAATAACAATAAATTAATAACACTAAATATATACAAAACACATTTAATTTTAATTTCAACAGCAGTAAAAATCAGTGTATAGTTAAAAAATAAAATAAGTAAGAAAATTGAAAAATAAATTATTGATTTAGATTCTGGCTATTCTTGATCCCAACCCAACCCGACTTCCCTCATTCTCACCCGAAATCTGCACTGAGACTGTGATATAGTGCATATCCCTGTCACATCTTGAGAGCCATGTTTCCAATAGAT
Source organism: Sinonovacula constricta (assembly GCA_007844125.1). NCBI lineage: Eukaryota > Metazoa > Mollusca > Bivalvia > Cardiida > Solecurtidae > Sinonovacula > Sinonovacula constricta. Next base: position 44,496,789 of record CM017557.1, on the reverse strand, counting down.
AGAAACCTTCCAGGCAGAGCCATTAGCCTGTGTTGTAGTGGACCATTTTGCTGGAATGCTCCACATTGGTATGCTGAGGGTGACAGCACCTTTGAACGGCAGAAAACTGAGATCCCTGAAGGGGTCTACCAATGTTTCAGAAGCTAGGGGGGCGTGCATCATGGGCCATCAATGGAATAAAGCAGCAGCAACGGGACCCTCAGATCAAACGCACCAAACAGCAGGATGTCCTCTACATTCTGTCTTCAACAAATCAGCCACCACGTCTACAGCTAGCACCACACATACAAGCATACCCCATCATTGCTATTTAGGCATCAAATACTTATCTTTTTCATCCTCACATTTGCTTTTATTGCAAAATAATTTCTCCATGTTTATCTGCTGTTTAGTACAGGTCATGAGTTGGACCACCAAGAGCATTTGAAATAATAATTCAAATCATCTTTAACAAGATTTTGGGCATATTTATGACATCTTATTTATTCTGGTTGATGTTTCTTTTAAAGCCCTTAAAGTCAGCAGCAATGAAAACAAAATAAAATGATCAGCAAGTGCATAAATACACTATGTGCACTTACCTTTATCAATTAAGAAATCTCAAATTATGGACCCGTTATCTATAAAAAAACAACAGGTGAACAATTACCGATACGTAACCATGACTACTTACATGAGATGCAATTATATAAACTCACTTGGGACATAGTTATCTCCCTTTTAACAACCTACACTGGATCAGAAACCATGAGGTTAAGGGCTGTATCCCCTATACTATCAACCTACCAGTTAAGGGCCGGGGTACCCCGCCCACTTGCCAACTAGCTAGTATCAACAAAGAGATGGGTCTAATAGCCCTAACGATCACTTCAAACATGTCCCATTACCCTTGATCAACCAACCTAACTGCCTGCACTTGTTCCCTATCAGCCCTATCATTCTGCCATTAGCCTCTGACAAAAAAAAACACCCAACCAGCGTTTTTCTAAATTAATGAGTTGTTCTATTAGTACATGTATGCATTTTCCCTGCTTTATAACTACAAAAGAGTGAAGTATGCTTTGAAATTTAATACAAGAAGACCAGATATCATGTACTTGTTTCAAGTGCTAAAAGCATGAAATAAGGCATATGATTCTATGATTAATGTGCAGATTTCATTTCCAGGAAATTGCATTTAGAAATGGTATAAAGACAAAGAGACAGATAACTGATTAATTACAAGGTCAATTTGTAAAGTATGTTTGTATCAAGTCATCATACAAGTTTTGTCACGTACTGAAATCTGTCTCAAATAAAATCAGCCTTTCAAACAAATGGTTATTTTAATAACATATTTATATGACAGGGTCTTTTTCATGTAGGAGGGAAGAAATCACTTTCTTCAGTACAAGATTGTTCTTGAAGGGAGCCTGCTGTAGCTTGACAATGATGATTACCAATTTCATACAAAGGCATATTTCATGAGCTATTCCTTTGTGCACATTATGTCTATTATAAACCCTTTTATAAAGGTGACCCCTAATTAGCCCTCAATTAAGCAACCTGCAGTAAAGTAGATGTTTTATGCCACAAAATAAAAGCACCCTCATTACCATCGTCAGGCTGTTAATTCAAGCCACATGATAGAGGAAAAGTCTGAAAGAGTTACCAAAAGAAGACAAGGACTAAACAAAGTAAACCATGTTGGAAAGCATTGTTGTTGTGGAACAATTTTTAAAATAATTTAAAATTAACTTCATAAAATAAACACATTACTTGGAAAAAATATGCCATAAAATGCTTAAAGATGTTTGTTCATTTGACTGCCAACAAAAAAATCCTTTGTGATTTGTAGAGAAATAGTGACTGCAAAATGAGTGTTTGGTTATAAAATAAAATGTTTATATATTTTACAACTTTGAAATTAATTAGATTTTGCTATGTGCACTAATAAGAAAAGTTACAAACTCACAACAAAAGGTACAATAGCAAGTCTTAACAACATTTCGGCAGAGCAGAAATATATACACGCTTACAATAGCATACCTAGCCAATGTTAACTTGTGCCTCAACAAAGAAACTTGAAAGTACCAGGAAATTCTGTCATAAAATGCAGCAAACATTAAATTATATTTGACAGGTAGCATGAAGAAAACAGCCTGCAATAAGAATAAACTGTCATCTTACAACCAACAACTTGACAACCAGACAACACCACTTCAACCTGTGTCAGCCTTTTTTTGCAAATTTCTATGCTATGTCTTTTCAGTAATTGGTCTCACAACAAGGTGAGAAGGTGTATAAAATTGAAGAAAAACAAACTTCAATAAATTTGGCTCAGGGAGCTAGGAAAACCAATGTTATGGCAAAGTGAAACTGAAAACCTTTCAATTAAGTTTGCAATGATAGAGTCAGAAAGCCTGAATTAAGTTGTCACTCGAAGTGCTATCATTTACATAAAATAGCGAGGTGAACTGGATAGAATTTGTTTCAAGAGAATCTGTGAGACACTATTGACTTTTCAAAGAAGTCGCCACCCATAGACATAACAATGAACAAAAACAGCATTTCAATGTGGCTTTTTCCACTGCCCAAATTAAAATGAATACTGAACACACTTCATGACAATTTGTTACTTGTGTTATTGTACTGATGAAAGAAGACTGTCTCCAAGTGGACATGGGACTGGGTTATATAATGACAATATCATTCGTTTGAAGACATAGGCCACCTACTGTTGTGAAAACAGAACAAGCAGATGGGTCTAGGGTGAAGATGGCTTGGGTCTTGTTGACATAGAAACTAGCAGACGGACACACAGGCGCCAAAATTGTCTATGGATGACCCAGAGTAATATACAAATTCACAAAGAATGCTACCTCAGGAACAATGAATTATGAAGAGAAACAATTTTGCAGAGTAGGATTTTCTGGATTCATTATTTCATTCAAAATGCATTCATTAAGACTTCATTTTACATACTTTTATAGTTTCATAATAAGAAACATGTGATTCAAATTTAAAACAATAAATGTTGAAATATAAAATGGGCACATAGGAATATGTTGCAGGCATTAACTAGTGATTTGTGAAAAAAAATGCTCATGATTTAGATAAGAGAGATCAATAGATTGAGATAATATTACTATTGCTCATGCATTTCCTACCCTGATGCCTGAAAATAGCAACCAGACACTTCATAATGCCCTAGAAAGTATCAGCCAAGATCAAGAACATGTCACATATTCTTAGCAATTAACTCACAGGTACACAAGCAAGTCAGCCAATCAAACATGGTATACCTGAGAAACAGGAAACTTGGAGGAAGTTAGTCACCAGAAATAGTTATGGTTATGTTACGTCTCCCAGCAGAATACCTGGCCCATGGATGATATCTCAACTATAACAAACAACAAGGGATAATCTAAAATTGCTTTTTAGTCCAAGTATATAACAGCTAGAATGTTAGATACGATACACACTGAAAGAAATCTTAAAGCTACCGTAAATATTTGCCAAGTGTTGCCCTGTAATTAATCTTGGGGCCTCCTAGCTACCTGTTAGAACTATCACAATTTAGGCACATGCCTCACACCCATATGCCTGCAGGTACACTAAAGGAGCATGACTTAAGGTATCTTTGTCAATAGTTACAGGATGAGATCATAGTACATACTGAAACAAAACATGACTTAAATGGGGGCAATTAAAGCACTTAGTCTACCACAAATACTGACTTGAAATACAATTGTATTAGGTACTTTAAATTTAATCTAAAAAATTAAAAATTGTATCTTTCATATGTATCCTAATACATGTTTATGGTGACAACTGAAATACATATATTACATTTTTCTGTTGTAGATGGAGATACTGATATATACAACATTTTTTATTTCTTATTAATTTAATAATGAAAAACAAACAAAATCACATATATCTGGAATTTATGTACTATGATTCACAAAACATGGCAATAACAGTTATGATTAACCATAAAAATATTGGAAGTTTTTATTTCTAATAGAACATATTGATTCAAGATCTGTTCCAGAAGAGCTGCACTAGTACCAGGCTTTAATACATCTAAGAATAATTAAATCTCCCATTTCCTGAGCACATTCTAATCTACATTTTATTTAGCCAGCTAATCTGACATTTACAGAAAATCAGTGCAAACAATTTGTTTATTTCTCTAGAGTGCAATATTTTTCTAGATGAATTGACTTTTGAAAGCTATACCAGAGAAACATTATCTGCACCATAGCAAATGCAGCCCCTATAAGCTATACCGATAAATTTCAATTGATTCCATTTTGTTTCTTATTGCCTGATGTCTAAAATCTGACATGTTCCATTTTAAACAGGCCATGCATATCAAAACAGTAATCAGAGCATCATAAATAAAGGCAGAAGAGATCAAATGATAAACAGAGCAGATATTATGATCAATGTGCTTATTCCAGCATTTTGCTATATGGAACAACAACAAATGTACATGTATGAATTTGAGCAATAAGGTTACTATAAGTAAGGTTAAGGAATATTAAATGTTCAATATTAAAAAATAATTGGTCATTTATACAGTTTTTGTGAAGTATTTAAGTATTTAAACTCTCAGGGTAAAATCTTGTTTGAAATAACAATGCGTGCACCTGTTTTCAACCAGTGTGATAATGTTTAAAGAATTCAAAGACATTTAAATGCATGGCATGTCTTTAAGCTAAAATCAACTTCAAATGTTGATGTCATGAATAAAAACAATGAGTAACATATGAAAATGTATAAGAGTAACCATACCAATGGTTGTATATTTTGTTGTTCTCTTGCATCCCAAATCAACAAAGCAACCCTTCTGTGCAGGTATCGGGTTTGGCAAGCTAGACCCCTTCAGGCTACTGGTACACACCTGTAATAATCTGCCTTTAATAGCTGTCTCTCTTACCTGTATCAATTTAATAGAGCTAATTTCTGGGAAATTATATGGCAATAACACAATCATTATTGCCATTCACCTTAAATGCTTTCTATTGTCAGCTGGTTTGATGGGCTATGTTCATTGACCACAGCAACCCAGGGGTAGTTGTCAGTGCAATAGAAACTGGCAATTATAATATTTCCTGCTGTCATATTACTGGGATGTGACTGGCCTATGGGCTTAACTATTTTAAGAAGACAATACCTCTGGTGGAAAGGTAAAATTTAAAGAACAACAAACCAAGACCCTTCAATATGGATCAGATTGCATCAATGCAGAAACCCAAAAGTTAAAAAGTTGATATTTTACTGAAAGTTGTGAGAAATATAAATGTAGTTTAAAAACTGGTATTCCTGACTGCTGCCTCTTTTTTTCATCCTTTATCTCAAGATTGTGTTATTCCTCAAGAAACAGTGTTTTAATTAATTATCTTTAAAAAAGTAACAGACATTGAAATGTAATATGTGACAGAAATACAGATGTTATGTGAAGGGAGAAATCAATTAAGATATCAATTTCAAGTTGTTTTTTACCAATTTATAATTCATGTTACAATAATGAATTGAGATCATAAAATGGCTGGGAAAAATTAAGTAATCACCATCTTAATCTGTAAATGTCTTAATAAAAACTCTACCATCATATTGAAGCTGCAAATATTTGAGGAATCACCACCATTCTGCATATTTCTAGTCATGCAGAACTACTTTTTCATTTGAATGTCACAATTTATGTACATATGGGATTTGGGGTATAAGGACTCTATACAGAGACTTGAACATTCCTATTGGAGCATAAGGTCACTAAACTATCATAAATAAAGCAAAACTTAGTGCTTGTTTCCACAAAACGAGGACATTATCTTCAAAATCAGCCAGTTAGGGGTGACAACAATCGGTTGTATGCCTCTTTCATGTTGCAATGGACCCAATTTGCTGGCCAAAATTATGCATCTGTCTTGATTATAGTCTAGTTATTACACCATGGAATGACATAAAGCTTCCAGTGCGACAACATCACTTCATCACAAATCACCATCTGTCGCATTCTTTTTTCTCTGAAACTGATCCACTGACTTACGATTCTCCCTCTCCCATTCCCCTCACTATTGTTATCCATATATTGATTTAGATAACAAGCCTCTATTCATGCAGAAACCCCCCCTTCTTTGTCCATTATGACGCCTTGCAAGCTCAAGTTCGCCATGTTTCGATAAATGATGTCTATATTGTCATTGTATGCCACTGAATAGCTGTATTTATGATAGCTGCCTACAAATGCAGGAGAATTGTCAGGGATTGATGTGCGAATATCCTTGGAAAATATAGATTTAATGTTCTGTATTGTAAATTTGTATGCATGCAATTTGATCTTAATTGTTACAGTAAAGAAGCAAAATTAGTTATTTATAATAGCTATAAAATATATTGCTAAAAGAATATGCAATAAGTTATATACAAATGCAAAGATAAATTATCTTAAAAATGAAAGCTACATAATATACTAAAGACAACTTTCTTTGCCTTGCTTGCCAGCTTGCAAAAGAACAGAAAGATGAAAAGACTAGGCCACTACTTCTAATTACATCAAATAAGACTAGAATTTATAGTCCCATTACAATGTGTAATCTGGTCTCTCCAATGAGGTGCATCTCTTGGAGCCGGGAAGGGGCATGATCTGTTCCAGTAGAAAGGCCCCCAGCTGCCAGGGTCTGACATAGGGCCTGCCAAAACCCCCTGTACCATCTGTGTCTAGGAGCCTCTGCAGCACCAAGGGGCCCATTGACAGCCATGTGTGAATGAGGAAACTTACTGATGCCTTGGTGACAAACGGCACCACACACAATCTAGTCCTGCTGTCTTGTTATAATGACCATGACATTTCTAAGTGCTTCTTATAATTTATATGATATGTGGTGGTTAAATCATTGTTTCTTTATCTTGTTATTTTTGCAATAAACTTATTTACTGTTCTTTATTATCTAATTGATACTCACAGAACAAAAAACCTGAAAACGATCAGTCAAATTAACATAAAATCCCTTTTTGTGACATGTCATTTTTTATAAAACATTTATAAATAAAAAACCTTATTTCTAATTTAGGAAGACTTAAGCTAATTATCACAAAAACACAAAAAAACATTCATTGAAAATCCAAAATCTTTAATTCAATTTTCCTTTCTTCCAAAACTGGCACTAGATACTGCCTGGATCTCACTCCTGTTACAGTATTCAACAATACGAGACCATAACCTTGATACAACACATAAGATCTGTTTTGTCAAATTCATAAAAAATTATTAACATGATGAGATGAAGGACAGATAGGCTTATTTTCAGCTGAAAGTCATCAACAACCACACCAGTATTGATGACCATCTAGTATATGTTTCTCTATGGTGGAGGTAACAATGTGCATCCCATGCCCCACATACATTAATCCTCAACCTTAATGAAGTATCACCTTGATAACCCATAGTTATTACGTAACTTCAGTATAAAACAGTTAACAGCAAAAAAAGATTCAAAACTGACATTGCCTATTAAACAATGATGCTGAATATTAACACAAAGCTATATATAACCTTATTTTGTTCACTACCGGTATATACATTAATAAAAGCATAAAAATGCATACAATGTACAGTATATTAAACCCATTACTGTTGTTATTTAACTTGTGTCTCAACAGTTGTAGTTATTATATAGGCATTAGAACATAACAGATCCTTTTCAAAAGGGCCAAAAATGCATTTTCCTTGTTCAATAATATTTGGACACAATATTTCATTTCATAGACATGAAAACACATTAAGATATGCATGATTCACATGTTCATCTGTGGAGGAGTCCATGACTACCTAATGAACGGTAATTAAAGGACCAGTATCTTGCAGACCTGTGTAATTAACTGACACAATGCTAACGACACTGTATCAAGTCTTGTCGGCTCCTTCTTTCATCACATTTACATCTTGGCTTCATTTACATACCCGGTTCAATGATGACTATCATAACACATGTGCATGGTATAGTCCAGTAGAAGCATCACTAATGTTGGCTACTGCTGATGTTGAGAGATGATAACAACAACAGCACCTGTTTTCATAACTAGGGTGATAACAAGGGCTAACAGCAACAAAGCAGCAAAAATTTACAAAACTTGGACTCAGCAACAACGCTTTATTGTGGTTACCTGCAGCCAGGTGGTCTTATGTCACCCTGATCAGGCTTCCTTTCTCCTAAATCAAATTTTTTTTCTTAGATATTTGCACATCTTTATGTGTAGGTTTTCTTAAAGAATAAGCAAGAAATAGAATAAATCCTGATCAGACAGCTCTCAGAAGTGATCTGGCTGATTTGTCTTTACACTATTTGCCTATAAGTTGGACAAAATTAATGTTTTGCAGGCTTAGAGATAAATAGGCCAATACTATATTACTCTCAAATCCCAACAAAAGCAAGAACTCTGGTATAAAGAGGCCTTTACACTAAAAAAGATTCTGGTTTATCGGTGATTTCATTTTGATATAAAACAACAACAACAACTAAAACAACAGAAATGATTGATCAAAATGATAGCTTCTAAATATAAGACTAAAATACTTCTTTTTATAATTATTTCTGAAATAAAATTGTTAATTATAGAATAGGTAATTAAAATGTTATTTGCTCAATTTTTACATCACCTTTTTATTGGATTTTTTTCTTTCAATTTTAATGATGGCAGTGACAAATATGTTTAAATATGTGGATCCATTACCAACTACCAGCAAAAACTACAAGTACAACAAAATATATACCTTTTAATAAACACAACAACACACTTTCAAACCAAAATTTTTAAGCCTATATTTGTATATATGCTATGTGCTTTTCAAAATATGTGATAATTCTCTACAAGACCAATTATTAAACTTTGATTTAAAATGGTGAGCAAATTAGTTAGCCAGTAGTAGATGAGGCTCAGCATGTAGGCAGTATGGCCTATAAGTATTCAGACAGCCCACAGACTGTAATGTTACAGGGTTGGTAAAATATTGATTAGAGAGAGAAGCTAGGAGGTAAATCTACCAGCTACTGCAGTGTTACAGAGACAGCACTGGGAAAAACATGGAGTCTTAAGGTCTGTTTAACAAAGGGGTTTATCTGTTATCGAAGAAGGGAGGAGGAGAGGGAGAGGGAGACAGCAGAGAGAGAGATAAAGAAGGAAGGGAAGGGAGACAGAAGAGGACAACAGAGAGAGAGAGATAGAACTGAGAAGAGAGAGAGAGAAGATAGAAGACGAGAGAGATGGGGGGGAGAGAGAGAGAGGGAGAGAGGGAGAGAGCTATTATAGATCATCACTGTTTGGTTTAATTTATTATTAATTGATCATTATGTTCAACTGTGTTCTTTACAAGGAAATATAATGTAATAAGATTTAAAAATGTGCTGTGGCAAGAAACTATGAAATTTTAATCTGTAAAGTGTATGCCTTAGGGAGTCTTATTTATCATTCAATTGAGTACTGGTAAATGTTGGAATATAGAAATAAAATGAAGCAATCTACCAGTTAACACAAATAAATAACACAACTAGGCCTGCTTTATTGCCACTTCAACATTAACTGAAATGGAGAATGAGTACCAAGTATTCCAGGATGAGGCAATACCAGTACAAATTTTATTTCATTAAATATTTATCAGTCAGAGGAAAATTATACCAAGTGTGAAACAACATGATACATGAAGCAAGTTATAATTTGTTTGTAATGACTAGCCAGTTCAGCTTAGTCATACCATTCATTTAAAACAATGTATAGCAGAGAAGTTACATTTCAGCTGCAAATGAATCACAGATATATTGAAGTTAATAACATAATCCATAAGGCCACATCCAAAAGGCATATCATTTTTTTGGGTCAAATTAGTATGTATTTATGATAAAAAGTACAAGAATCTAAAACAGAAAATAAAGAAGGAACACTTAATAGAACACATGTGAAATACAAGGTCATATTTTTCCATAAGTGTTTCAAAAAGGTTTTTTCTTAGTTTAAAATTTTCTTGAATCTTGTGTAACAATTAAAGGCCATAATAGTAATGCAACTATAATAAAGATATCAGGATGAATATATCTATGGACAGAACACATACATTCTTTATGTCAATGAGACAAGCCCATCACAAGGGACTGTTTACCAGACTGTCTGTTGTGTCAATTAATTTAATGGGATATATATAAAACGATCCTGTTTTGTGAATACACAGAATTAAGTTAAGATCTTAAAAGAGAATTGATTTGTCTGCAATGTTTTAAGCTTTGCCTCAGAAAGAGTATAAAATCCAGACACTCGAAGTAGATATAAAAGCTTCATTGCATTTAGTTTGACTTTGTTTATTACAGGTAAAACTAAAATATGGCATAAAAGAAGATGGCTCCATTCTTGTGTTATCATTCAAATGTTTCACTTTTAATCAGTCAAGAACAGGCATTTAAACTTGCTGACATTCAATGCGAGTTTTAATGACTGTGGGGGTTAACAAAGTTTATATATTTCTTAGAATTAACACAAAATTAAGGCTATACAAACTTGGTGCCAGTTTACAGTTTCTCTATATGTTGATACAATGCATACATTTATTTCTACATTAAAAAGCTTGTTAAAATCATTTCACCAAAACACTAATGCCTCATCCAGAGCTCAGTCCTCGATCCTGCCATAGTATTTTTTATCCTAAGATAAACTCAGCAATATAATAAGAAGAAAAAACTTGACAGAAAATGCATCTGCTATTTCTTAACTTAATGATGAAAGAAATATGAGGCTTTACTGGACATAAAGTACTGATGTATCATGAAAGACAGACACAAAATGGCAAATCGGTGTATCAGAAGCTATCACCACAATCTTCATTCCTATCCCCTGCGAAATGGGTTCATGAATTTCATGAACTTATTCAAGAACTTCATGAACTTCATGAACTGGTTCATGAATACCAAAAAATGTTCATCAATTTTAGATTCATGAACAAGTGTTTATTCATGAATATGTTGAACTTCAAGAACTAGTTTAAGAATTGTTGAAAGGGTTCATGAATGTCAGGAAGAGTTCATGAATGCAAGGGAATGGTTCATGAACGTAAGGAAGGGTTCATGAATGTCAGGAAATGGTTCATGAAAAATGTGGTGATGAAACTTAAAATTTAAACTTTAAATGACAATTGAGAAATTTTCAATGTTAGTGACTTCATGAACTGAATATTCATGAACCAGAACTTACAAACTGAACTGGGTTAAATAAAGTAAACAGAAATACTTTCACTGTGATTTGTCTGCTTGTAATTGCACACTGTTTTAATTAATTAGATTTTGCTTGACAATGCTGAAAGACCAATATCTTCCTTGTAGACATATAGATGTGTTAGATAACATTTGAAAAATAATTATGATTGCAATAACAACTCCAGTTCTGCATAAGATAAATTCAATAAATATCATGTGTTTAGAGCTAACTGATACAAAAAACATCCCACACCAAAACGCTCGCTTGCGACAAGCTCGTCACAAGTTTACGACAAGTTTGCGCAAGCTTGCCGCAATCTTAATAGGATTGCATTTCTTAAATTCTATGGTTGCGGATGCGAGCACGCTCGCTTGCTTGGAAATTAAGGTTGCGGTTTGGTTTTGTTCGCACACTTCTCGCAATCTTAAATACCATTAAGATTGCGAGAAGCTTGCAGCCTTGCAAGCTTGTAATCTTCTATTCCATTAAAGATTGCGATAAGCTTGCGGTCTTGCAAGCTTAAAATTAATTAACATAAGGATTGCAGATAGGTTGTGGTCTTGCAAGCATAAAATTATTCCAAGACATTAAGAAATTTATTTTGTATTTCTTTAAATAAATAACATTGAAAGAGACATGAAACATGGTCAAGTTCTGTGAAGATTAGGCCCCCAAAAAGTCTTGTTCTCAAGGTTTTTTATAGATTTGACTAAGTCACCTACTTTTTGATCATGTGACCTATTTATTAACTCATCCAAGATTTTATACAGACAAACATTTAATGACATTCTGACCAGCGTTGGTTAAGATAGGATCAAAACGGTAGCCTTTAAAGTGATTACGAGCAAACTGTTGATGCAGCTAGATGGACAGTTGGTTATGAGAAAAGCTCGGCTGAATGTGACATAAAATAGCTCCAAATACATTGTACTAATTGCCAATTTTTTAAACTTTATTTTGTCATTATTTATTATTAAACAGAGATCACACAACCATATACAATACAGTCCCAGACTTACTCTCCCTAGAAAGTAATTTGGTAACACTACTTTACTCCTGTCTTGAGTTATTTATAGAAAATCCAAAAATATATTTTATAACTTGTCTTGACGACAATTGATCCCTTAAGCAATTCTAAACATATTAATTCTTCCCATGATATAGCTAGTTACCTACTTAACTTGATCAATCCTCAAAAAAGAAGATAATGAACAGGAACAAAATAAAATTTATTTAGTAACAGTGACTCAGTCCATCAAACTAATGGACAACAAAAACAATTCCAAACTTGGGTATCCCATAAACAAGCTAACTACCAAATTTGATATCAATATCTACATCTGATATCAATATATATCCTGCCTAGACATGGAAAGCAAACTGCTAATTAAGTTACAGTGACCTTGACCTGACTGATCACAAAAGCAATATTTAACTATGTTATCATTTAAGACAGCTACAAAACATTTGGTAATAATAGCTCAGTAAAAAAATGATCCAATTCCAAAGAAGTCAGTTTTTTTATAACTTTTTTTTGTTGTTGTTGTCTTTCGAAAACCTGGTCAAGCAGATCTACAGTCTAATATCTAGTAGGACAAAAAAAAATTACAGAACAGACAGTAGAGTATCATGTTAAAACCACTCTCACTTTATTGGGAATGTGAATAAACACCATTTAATAATACAAGTTTGAAAGTCGCTTTTACGGTGATTCAGTAAAAGTCAATCGTAACTTTCGGAAAATAACTGAAGAAATCGCCGAGGGGTCCCGATTTACAACAGCACAGTCTACACTTCCGGCCGCGCCAATTTTCAACGAGATGCAAAAAATGTGATGAAAAAGATGAAGAAATCGACTTTCCTTCACTGGACTGCTAAGCAGAGGTGAGACATTGATCTACTTAAACAAGTATAAGAAGCAACATATTTTAAATCAGGTTTTCTTAACGTAGTGAGTTTAGTACATTAACTGTTTAGAATGCAAAATTAACGTGTCAAATATTTTCGCCATTTTTTTTTCAGTTCCGACATTTCACTTTAGTTTTTTCTTATCACAAACGTTTTCTGAAACCGTTGACTTTTCCATAAACATTTGTTATCTACTGTATATTTAATTTATGCTTCAGTTAGAGTTGATAAGGTTCTGACAAGTTCGAACGTAAGACATTTTTGTAATATTGTTTTTTTTAGAGTGACCCGATTAACGGTAATATCCAGTTACCGGATATTTCTGAGTTTACACAAGGATACATTTTATACTATAGGAATAAAGGCACATAAAACGGTTTCAAGTGGCAACACAATATTTTTGTTGTTGATTACATTGTTGTGTTAAAAAATAAATTTAGGTCACCTGTAATAGATATCCAAGATAACTTGTACATGATGGTTGAGCACATCATTAACTGTGTTTGCTTGTATGGTATTGCCACTCATGTAAAGTATTTTATTTTCTGTAATAGTTTGAAACAGCCAGATGCAAGTGAACAAAAAAGAATCGGAATTGCAGACTGATGTCAATAAGGAAGTCAGTGAAGAGCAACGCATGGATGACAGACAAAAGTTGAAAAGGTACAAAGATAACTATGCAGCATTTTGACCAGTTATTGTATTAATGCATTTGCTATTTTTTAGCATTTACAGTGTTAATCATTAATTGCATGGCACAGCTGTTTGTACATGAAGTTGTCATTGTTGGGAAAGCATGTTGTTTTGATTTTGTAAATGTTTATTGTTACATCGCACTGACACATTTATGGCCATATTGGTGACGTCCAGGTAATTATTGGTGGAGGAAAACCTCCCTAAATGAAAGTTCTCACCCCTACCAGGACTCGAACCCACGCGGTGAAGGGCTGAGGAGCTTCAAGTCAGCAAGTCTGTTTTGATTGCAATATTATAATATTAAAATTAATTAGTATTTTTTAAATTTCAATTTCCTTTGTTCTCTGTATTCACTTACATTAATAAAAAAAAATCTTGCTGTAATAACTTACATTTTGATTTTACTGGCTTTATCTGTGTGTTGATGGTTGGCCTGGTGTCAGGATAATGTGACTGCGTGTGGTATCATGTCAGTTGTTCACGGCATACTATACACAGTGAAGGCAGCACTATATCGGCTTCAAGTGAACACCGTCTCCAGATAACTGAAATACTACTGTTGGTGGCACAATGAACCCAATAAACAATCAAACCACCAACAATATTTAATTTATTTGAAGACAGTGCTCAATCGAAATCAATATAGAGCTGTCTTTACTGATTATAGCATGCCATGAACACCTGGCATGATACACCCAGTCACATTATCCTGACACCTGACTGACCAGTCATAGAATTACCTGTCTATTTGCTTGAGTATTAGCCAGGGAGCAATAACACTACCATTTAACATGACTTTGGTATGTTGCAGCCCAGGCTGAACCCGATGCCTCTAGTACCAGGAGCCAGCACTCTACTGATTGTGCTACCAGGTCTGGTGTTTTACTTTTACCCCTTTGTGCATATTAATGCTTATAAAGTAACCAAGATAGTATTTCGTTAAGCTGTACTTGATAGTTCAGCATTTCTCAGCTCAGGCTTTAAACATAGAAAATATGGGGGTGCTTTTGCCTATAGCTCCTGTTATTTGCTGCTGTTTTCAAATTGCTGTTTTAAAGAATAGGCAAGTTTGCATCATGACCAGAGCTGTAAAAGTTTGTGTCAGCATCTAAATTTGTTTTTTGTTTATTTCCGTTTTTTGGTAAAATTTCCAATCTATTTCTTTCAATCTTTGAACACTTATTCTGTATCATAATTTGACAGAAAAATCATAAGGTGCCTGTGTGGTGCAAATAACACAAGACCCTCACATACTAAATAGGTCTAACATTGCTAAATAAAAAAATCAGGTAATAAAAAAATAAATTTAAATAATGCATAATGTTGGATTTTTTTTTCTTTTTCAGATGTAATTGGCGAAAAAATACATTTGCTGTGCAGGTGAGAGGAAGGATGCAAGATCCTCTCAAGCAGAACTGGAGTTGTCATCTGAGAAATCAACAAGAACTGACTATAAACTGTTTTTGAACACAATACCTGTGGTACTATTTCTTGAGTGCATTGTAGGTATTTTATTCTTAATGATAAATAGATACTTAAGTTTGATTTAATCAGTTAAAATCCTATTTGCTAGACTCCCGAAAATGGCTTGTCATGCTTTCTCATATTAATAATAAGTGCTTAGCGAGATATGGGTTAAGAATATAAATTAATTGATAAGCATCTTTTATTTGTTTCCTTTAATAAATGACCACTTGTTCTTTGTGTTTTTTGCCATTGTCTTTAATTAAAGTGGAATATATTTAGTATCTTTCTGTTGTGTTATTTTCCCTATAAATTTTTTGTTGTATCAGATTTTTAGGTGAAACCACAAATGTTATCTAGTGATATCTTTCTGTTGTGTTATTTTCCCTGTAAATTTTTTGTTGTATCAGATTTTTAGGTGAAAACCACAAATGTTATCTAGTGATTTTATTTATGTCAATCTATCCACAACCTTATCCACTCAACGAATTTGATCAAGCCAAGAAAAAAACAACCCACAAGCTTGGGATGATCAAGCTATTAAGTGAACAATCCTGCAAGCTTGGGATGATAGCGCAAGCTTGCAAGCGTGCCAAACCGCACGCATGGGATAAGTGAGCAAGCGAGTCAAACCGCTCGCTTGGCATGATTGCGCATGCTTGCAAGCGAGCAATCAAGCTCGTAAAGGTTCCTATCGCAACCTTGCAAGCGTGCAAGCGAGCTTCTGAGCGAGCCAAACCGCTCGCTTGACATGATCGCGCAAGCTTGCAAGCGAGCAATTAAGATCGTAATGGTTCCTATCGCAAACTTGCAAGCTTGCCAAGCGTGCAAGCGAGCTTCTAAGCGAGCCAAACCGCTCGCTTGGCATGATCGCGCAAGCTTGCAAGCGAGCAATCAAGCGAGCAATCAAGATCGTAATGGTTCCTATCGCAAACTTGCAAGCTTACTTTTAAGATTGCGGCTTTCTTATCGCAATCTTACCGCAAGCTTAAATAAGATTGCAACACGCTTGGTTGCAATCTTACCGCAATCTTGTCGCAAACTTGTCGCAAGCTTATTTAAGCTTGCGGTTTTGGTGTGGGATATATAGCTGACACACATCAGACTCGTGGTATTCTAGTAAATACATTAAACTTTCACCCATGTTATTAGATTTTCTTTTTTAATAGACATGTGATGAACTTGGTCATCTGTCAGTGCCATACTTTTCTAGCTACCATTTTACATCTTCATGAATTTGTTCATGAAGTTTATGCTCAAAGGTTCATGTTTTTTCTCATGAATATGTTCATGCATAAATTCATGAATTAGCAAAGTTCATGAAATCTAGTTTTAACTTTATTATGATTTTTTATTCATGAACTTATTCATGACTTAATTCATGAATGATCAAAGTTCATGAAACCTAAATTTTATTTTTCACGATTTATTTATTCATGAATAAATTCATGAACTTTTTCATGTATTTATTCATGAATTTCATGAACTTTTTTCACCGGGGATATGGCTTGTAGGCAAGATTGACTGTGAGACCTACACTATCATGAGAAATGATATCACTAATGACTTCTCCCCCTTCTATCACTATCACCATATTGCATGTTAATACTCTGGATTGATGTCTGTACTTTAGGTGTCCTGGGGAATCAAGGCTTTCCTGTCATTTTTTAAAGCTAAATTATGCTTTTTCCTTCCCCAATTCAAATTTAAGCACTTATACTTTTAAAGATTTTTTATTAAACAATTTTAAATATTTTTTTTCATAGACCAGTATATACTGTACATGATACCATATGTACAATTATACTTTGTTAGTTTATTGGGTTTATCCTCACACTTAAAGTATTTCATTATACATTATACAGATTTTTTTATGTTTAAAGTAAAGCACCTAATTTGTTTTCCCAATAATATATTTATGCAAGAATCATTGTAAATAAATTATTCACAATACAATAGAAAGTAGATCAAACAGATCTAAAGTGCAAAAGACATAATACATTGTGCTTAAATAACTTTAGAGATACATTACTTACAACTCTGTACATTCTACATTAAACATCACAGGATATGATTGTGTTATTTGGACAACTTTCTCGGGGTTCTGTTGAGCATAGTCCCTGTAAAGACCTACAAGTCCTGCTGTTTCACATCGCAAGATGTGATAAAGGTGAATATTGCAGTGCAGACAGGGAGTCTGGAACCTTATTATAATGGAAGGCTGAGACATGATAAGGCAGGCTCCCTCACTGTGGGCCAAGGGGGCTTGGGCTGTACAAGCACCACCAGCCAGGGTTAGTCATAGACCAAGTATTGGAATGGACAGACAAGATTCATCATCTGTATGGCAGATACCTCTTTTTATGACCAAAACATTCCATAAATATGCTCAATAATATACATACAAGACTGCATGCAGACACTGCACAGTAGACATACCATTTTATGCCCACAGGCATTCATAAATTAGTTAGTCTGCATATAGCCACTGCATGGCTAGATTGTGGATGGAGGCTTTAAATTAAATAATATAAAGGTTAAATCTTCAGTCTATTAAATAGAAAAAATGAAAAATGCTCAATCAGCACATTCTCAAATTAGACATTAATCACTACAATTAAACAAAAACAACAGTTGTAAACAATTTCTAAATTTATCATGGACTACCTTTGAAACACTACCTGAAAGTTTGCTTAAAGTAGGTATGGAACAATAAGTCTGAAAAACCAGTAAATAACTAAAAACACAATGTCATGTAGAAAGAAGAAGCGTAATTAAAGACAATGAACTGGCAGGAAATAAACAATGTGAAACCTGTTAAAAACATACAAGGAGCATGCCTTATCTCCCTGGATGAGTACATGAAAAAGATCATGAGCTGTGGAACGTGTGTTTCAAACTGTGCACTTTCACAGCTACCTTGCATGTCCTTGTCTAATTAATACAAACAAACATACCACACAGGGTGGCAAAAGTGCATGCCAACTTGCCAAATTGGTCATACAAAGGTCATACAAAGTAAAAACACTGGGCAATTTTATGTCATGCTTTGTTTAATTACCTGTCACATAGTATATGTATATAATTCAACTTGTGTTAATGAAATAAAAAAAAAACCATAATGAAATAGCTATGACTGAAAAACAGGGACAGCAGGTTTTATCCAGAAAGTACAAAATAATAGTAAATAAACAATATAATTTTAAAGTTTTCATATGCAATGACCCCTGTTCTAATTTATTGTCAATGGTACTGTCACATTGTTATAGACATTTGGAGAGTATTTACATCTATGTTTATTATAATCCTGGACATATTAACACTTTATTTCAGTTCTCAGTTGAGATATTGCTCAAGCTCAAATTCTGACTATACTCTGATAACATAACTTATCACTATAACATAACTTATCACTATAATATAACATATCACTATAATATACATATGTAACTTATCACTACAATATACATATTTAACTTATCACTTTAATATACATATGTAACTTATCACTATAATAATCATATGTAATGTATCACTATAATATACATATGTAACTTATCACTATAATATACATATCACTTTAATATACATATGCAATTTATCACTATAATATAAATATGCAATTTATCTCTATAATATAACATATCACTTCAATATACATATGCAATTTATCACTATAATATAAATATGCAATTTATTTCTATAGTATACATATGCAACTCATCACTATAATATACAAATGTAACTTATCGCTATAATATAACATATCACTATAATATACATATGTAAGGTATCACTATAATATAACATATCACTATAATATACATATGTTACTTATCTCTATAATATACATATGTAACTTATTACTATAATATACATATGTAACATATCACTATAATATACATATGTACCTTATCACAATAATATACATATGTAACTGATCACTATAATATACATATTTAACTGATCACTATAATATACATATGTAACTGATCACAATAATATACATATGTAACTGATCACTATAATATACATATTTAACTGATCACTATAATATACATATGTAACTGATCACTATAATATACATATTTAACTGATCACTATAATATACATATGTAACTGATCACTATAATATACATATTTAACTGATCACTATAATATACATATGTACCTTATCACAATAATATACATATGTAACATATCACTATAATATACATATGTACCTTATCACAATAATATACATATGTAACTGATCACTATAATATACATATGTAACTGATCACTATAATATACATATGTAACTGATCACTATAATATACATATATAACTTATCACTATAATATCCATATGTAACTGATCACTATAATATACATATTTAACTGATCACTATAATATACATATGTAACTGATCACTATAATATACATATGTAACTGATCACTATAATATACATATGTAACTGATCACTATAGTATACATATGTAACTGATCACTATAATATACATATGTAACAGATCACTAAAATATACATATGTAACTGATCACTATAACATATCAATACCTTAACATTGGAAGTTTCATGTTGTATAACTAGTTAGAATAAAAGCAATATGACCCAGTATAAAATATTCTGGAAAGTCCAAGTTTGAGCTTGGGTAAAATCTGAACTGAGAAATGTTTCTGCAGGTGGGGCCAAGGCATTATTAACATGGTTTTCATGGGCAAGTATCCCATCATCCAACAATACCTGGTGTATGTTTCTATTTCAACTAGAAAATGGACAGATAAGTCAATATTCCCATGCCCTTAGCTTCAGAAACTTCTTACTTGGCTTAAACTGTATCTGTAAATCCTAGACAATTTCATCTTTCAAATGTTATAGTATCACCTTTATGATGATTGATTTGCTTTGGGTCTAGACAACAATTTTAATATGTTTTCCAAGCAGTATCATAAAACTTGGTAGCAATCATAGACAAATGTGTAGAGTCAGTGATATCTTATACACTGAAACTGCAAAAATCAATTTGGAGACATGTTATATAGTACCCAAAATATTTTATTGTGTTTCTAGATAATTTTATTCTAATTGCTGGGCTTTTTTTCTTCAGATGATGACACATTTCTGAGCCCAAAGATACACATCATAAATAAAAAAAAATTGTAACAATAAAATTCACAAACAATAAAACAGGTCAGTTTAAGTAGTTAACATATTTTAATTGACAACAGTTTTATTAATTATTATTGAAATTCATTGCTATGGTCATAGAATTAAATATATATATATATATATATATATATATATATATATATATATATATATATATATATATATATATATATATATATATATTAAAATGCAAAGAATGTGCATACAAACTTACACATTGATTTCAAGTAATGTATAATCATATCCATCTTTGAAACAAACACCACTCTGTTCTTTTTAACACATATTTTAATTTTTCAGAACACAGGAAACAAACGAGAACCTTTTTTTTAAATCCAGGAGCAATAATGGACCTGAAAATTATTCAGACATTATTCTAAAAGAAAATCGAAAAAGTCCACTGTGGACATATAGAAACCAGGACCATGATTGCTTGTTGAAAGCCATGACCAAAATAAACACATCAGATGAAAACAATTATTTGCATGCCAGATCTGATACTGACATCCTCATGGTGGACAAAAAACGACTTAGTGTCAGTATTTTTTTTTTTATGATTTCCTTCAATAGCATTTTCAGTTGTTGCTGCATATGTGTGCATTAATAAATTTGCATGATATGCAATTAGAATAGCTTCTATGACACCCAGTTTAAATTGGAGGTAGCGATTAAATCTTGAAAAGCTGACTGCATGGTTTCTGTAATGATATACAAATGGTCAGACGTGGATCATAGTGCGAGACATGGAATGAAAACAATGGCTATATAGAGATGTCAGAATATGAGATTTTTCTCAATGTCTGCAATTAACACGTTGTCAATTCACTAACAGACAAGTCAATGCCATACTGTAACAGAACAATATAAAAGAAGCGTGTTACAATTCTGCACATAATTAGAACAATCTTGTCAATGCAAATTCTCAAGACGCATTCACGCACACTCAACTTGTTCTCTATTCCATAGTTTTTCAAATTAAAATTGTAATTGGAAAGGGGAAAAAATGCACACATTACATCAGGCTATGTTAATGAAAAAATCACGGAGCAAACAAAACCGTGAGGAGTGTATGGATTGTCAACACTGATGGTGACACATGCATGACAGCTCAGGGTGGCGGACTTGACAATATTGATGCATCAGGAGAATGGTACAGAAATCTGGTGATGTTTCTTAAAGCAGCTAGTCTTAAGGAATAAAATGTCAACTGTGTTTAAAAGTTTGACATATGAATATAGAACTACGGAAATGTGTATTCTACATCATTGACATCAATTTAATTAACAATTTAAGCTAATTAATAACATTTAAGGGTATAACAGATCTTGAACTGTTGAAAGGACAGACATATGCATGATGTTATGGTGTTATAATTAAAAACAAAAAGGTATGAATTAACAGATATGTAACTGTGGTGTCACTGGGTGAAAATATGAATGACAATTTTTTATTTAAATAATCTTTCAAGCAAAACTAATTGCCTTTCAGTATAATGAACACAGACATTGAATGTACTACTGCATTTACAGGTATGCATTGTCTACTAATTCATTAATCAGCCACAAGTTGAAATAAACCAGGTCATGAACCAAGCTGCTGTTGATGCCTTGGACCTACTGTCTCCTCTAACAGCCCTCTGATGATTGAATGTTCATCATGGCTCACTGTATATTGTAACACTGAACCACAGAAACTGTTCTACTACAATAAGGTGAAAGATCCCTATCGGATCATTTGACAAAATATATAAGTGATACTAATTGAAGGAATGAAACTTAAACACTAAAACAGTGCTGCTATTGATGATTTTAACAGAATTACATATTTTATAAGAAGAATACTCCATTTTGCTACATTTGCATTCAAACCATGACTAGTTACAGATTTCTTTTGATTTTTAGGTAGAAAATACAAGCCACTGCAAGCCTTACAAAAAGACAAACTTAGTCTTAAATTTTAGCTGACTAAGCACAAATAGAGTAGACTTGAGGACTTAGGCAAACAGAGTAGATCCAGATCAGTCAACTCTTGCTGGGTCTTGGGCAGTGAACATCCAGATATGCCAGTTTTCACTGCGACTGAGGCAAATATAGGCTTTCTGGGGGTCGTCAGGTCAGGATCTGCACTATTTGCTGTAGAGTCTCTAGCAATATATTCTTTTTATCCATTTCACGATGATGTAAGCAACAAAAGAAAACATAAAAATAAAAGATCTTATACTGCTTATTGATAAATGATGCATGTTAATGGTTAATTAAGACAGTTTCCAGCAAGGTTTCAATATTCATATAAAATGAGTTATAAGGTCTAGGTGATTAATATGATTTCATATTTTAGCTGTTCTTGTAACAAGAAACATCTATTATGCCAGAAAATCTGCACAAACATCAAACATTATCCTTTAATCAACTCAGTAACCATTAGAAAATGGGACTTGACTTAGACTGGCATGTTTTGTTAATATTCAAATTGTAATTCTATACTTATTTTTCCAGCCCTGATTTTCATCTCGGCACAAAGATGGAGACAATAAATCTTCAGTGAACTAGGCCGGTAGTGAGAGAGAGCCTGGCACATTAGGCCTGAACACTGTGACACAATATCCCTCCCTGTAGCTCCGCTGGGAAATCCTGCAAGGCATCCTGGGATATTGTATTTGTAAAGTGACATTTTAATGCCCATTTGAGTTGCCTGATTTACACAAGTTAATTCAGCCAGCTCCCATCATTAAAGGATTAAAGCCAGCTGGCTAATAAAGCAATCTGCAGTGACTACCAAGCTACCTGAGTTTGCAGTGGTAAGCTACCATACAGCATTTAATATTGGTTGAGGCCCTTTATACAACACTAATACCACATTAAATATCAATTTAAATACCTGTGAAATCTTGACAAGGTTGACAAGAATGAAAAGGTGCAATATAAAATGAAAAGATTTCTAAAGCCTTGAAAATTAAACAAAGTATTGTGGTTAAATTCCACCATCAAATAAGATCTTTTTAAACAGGTATCCTAGGTAACTATGAATGCACTTGTATGACCGGAATTTGCGATATTAAAATGAAACACATCATCAAAGTACAGCATAAAGTTTTAATTAAAATTGTGGTTTCTTAAACAAAGCAACTCATGCAGTGACACTAATGTTATTAAGTTTTTAAAGCTGCAAAATCAGAAATTGATAACGAATCAAACACATATTATTTAAGTATTTCCTTTATCAATAAACAAATACAACCATGCAATTGTCTTGGAATGAGAAACAATACAACTTAAGTATAAAGATAAGACTTTACCAAGACATAAACCTGAACAAACAATACTTTGTTGTATTTATCACGCCTAGAACAGGTACTTTTACAGCCATTCTGCTAAGTTCAATTTCATCTATCACCAAGATAAAACAAAAGCACAAGAACACTTTTCACAATCTTTATTCTTCCACTTAAACCTCTATTGAAAAGCGTTAATTACAAATACTGCTTGAGAGAAAACAAAAACAATTGGGTTGTATTTTTCTGGCCTTATGGCTTAAGTGAGTGTGCAGAGAATGATAATATCTCCACAGTTTCCAGTGAGTCTGGAGTCTTCTCAAATGTGACCCGAAACAGCGATTGTAAATGTTCACAAACAATTGGTGTCATGAGCGTGAACAGCCAACTGACTTGCTGACTGGAGTGACTCAAAGTGACAATAGAAACTGGCTACAAGCAATTATTTCCAGTAAGTGGATCAATCACATATTTGTATCTACTTCCAACTGTTAGAAAAATAATGCTGCCTCTTGTATGCAGGGTCAAATCAGTATGATCTAACAGCATACAAGAATTAATCAATATTATTTTAAGTTTAAGCCTGTTGCAAGTTGTATTTGTAGAGACAAAGTAGCTGAAAGTGTGAATGTTGTTCAGACAGCTTCCTGAGAGCTGGCTATCTGGGTCTACACTATCTGCCTCAGTCTAATCAATACATGCTTAGTAGGCAAAGAGATAAAGAGGAAGACCACTACTGGTGTTTAGTTAAAACCTAGTTTGCAGCAATGGGAACATTTCAATTTACTTTCAAAATTAATGAATAGCATAATTATAAGGCAGTTTAATAGCAGCTGTCCAATGAACATAAATATTTGTTAATTAGTCTGTTATTACAATTTCATACATATATTAAAAAAGAGCAATAATACACTCATACGGCATAAAACCATCTTATAAACAAATTACAATTTGACCATTCTTTTAAGTATCTTTTAACACCTGTTTTAGTTAAAATGTTTAATGACAAGCAACTTTGTAGTGTTTCTTTACTTAAAGTCTAACACCTTTCTTTATATTCAACAATGGTTCAACTAGAGTAAACAATTCATTTGAGTGTGTGTCTTATACTTTAACTTTTTTTAGGACATCACATAAAAAAAATATTTTCTTTACCCAGCAGCCACTTACAAGAATTTCCAATAATAAAGTTGTTCAAACATTTACTGAAGCCCACTTTTCCCAATTACTGGCTGCAAATTCCATAAAAAACAGTATCTCTTGGAATAAATTCCTCCAGAAATATGAATAAATGTGTGATAATTACACCAATTAGCACCATATCTGTGCACAGTCCTCTGTCATTAGGCATTGTAAGAAGTTTTTGTGAGTGTAAAGTTTTGTCAGCTTCCAACATCGATGTTGCGAGAAGCAGTGGCGTGGCAATCGATATCTTGAGGCAATGCTAGAAGACACACACTTATGTTTTTCCAAGGCTTCTCAGTGTGGGGGATGACTTCAAAGTTGTATCTAGGTGACATTTCACATTCCTATGGACATTGTTGGAGCCGTTTGTACATTGTTGAAACTGTGCTTAGTGCTTCAAGATAACAAAGTACAGCTTAATGGCAAAAAGATAGTTATAAAAAAGCAAAAATTAATTAACCTGTGACAATTTTAACAGACTGTTAGCGTATACAAGCATGTTAATGGTTCACAGAAAATTAATTTATTTCTAGTTCAAAAGGACAAAACCCACATAATTAATGATGCTAAATAAATGGTATTTTTGCTCTGTCTGCAGCAATAAGCAATGTGTCTTGCTGTATGGTTGTTATGCATACTGTTAATATAATGCAATGTTAATTAAAATGCAGTCACATAAACATGCTTTATGTATAATAACAGGTCTCCTACTTCTTTACTGAAAAGTGCAATAACATGCTTCTATAGAAGATATGATATATAGATGATATATGTATATGATATTTATGATATATGATATATGTTTATGATATACATATCACATATAACATATATATAAATATATAGAAAAAAGATTATATATTAGCTTTTTCTTTTAGATACTAGTAACATGTACAAGCAATGGTTAATGGTAAGATGTTGTAACATGTACAAGCAATGGTTAATGGTAAGATGTTGTAACATGTACAAGCAATGGTTAATGGTAAGATGTTGTAACATGTACAAGCAATGGTTAATGGTAAGATGTTGTAACATGTACAAGCAATGGTTAATGGTAAGATGTTGTAACATGTACAAGCAATGGTTAATGGTAAGATGTTAAAAGCAAATGGTTGAAAAATATTTTGGTCCTTCTTACCATCTTAATACAAATCACATTCCTTTACATTCATCAAAATCATAGACCAATACCCAATCCATTGTCAGCAAACAGTGATGTTCAACAATCAGTCAAAGAAGAATAGTTTAGGTTGACAAACACTCAACAAAATGGGTCAGCCAAGGTCTAACCTTGTGGGTGTAAGTTCCGTCTGCTGAGTTATAAATTCTCAATAAAAACCACAATCATTTACCTAACAAAGCCTTCAGCTGCTGTTGATAAGGTTAAAATTAATTTGAGTATGCCTTAAACAAATTTCATTATTTTTTACCAATATGTTGTTATTAGGATCAGCTGATTTATTTAAAGGGGGATCAACTGATTTATTTAAAGGAGTGGTTAAAGATTTGTCTTCCTGAAATTGACTACAATTATTATTAGTTATATATGCATAATGTGGTTCATTTTATTAATTGTAATTAATGGGTTATGCGCAAACTAATCATACCAATGGTTCGAACAATCCTTGGAATGTTCCAGTAAAATCAAAATCAAAATATAGTCTAACAATTACAAAATAGACAGTATTTATTCTTTGATGATAATAAAACTTTTATATTACAAACAGTGCATCTCTTGATCATGATCATAACATCCTTGTATCAGGAACTATAACCAACATGGTTTCACTTTAACTTAATTTGTCTGATTTATAGACTTTTCGCAAAACTTTGACTTACTGTTCAACTGTTGATTAGTAAGAACATTTTATTTTCAGATAGAAAAAGATTAAAGTCATAAACTGAATATTTATGGCTCTGTTTTGAAAACCTATGTCAGGAAAGATTCAAATGATAGTGAGTGAATTTTTTGTTGTTGTCAAAATGATAGTAAGTGAAAAATATGTCAGGGAATGTGAAGTAAATACTTCAGGGGTTAATCTTTATACTCTCAATCATGTCATGTAACCTGGCACTGGGGAAGCTTCAATCATGTCATGTAACCTGGCACTGGGAAGCTTCAATCATGTCATGTAACCTGGCACTGGGGAAGCTTCAATCATACCATGTAACCTGGCACTGGGGAAGCTTCAATCATGTCATGTAACCTGGCACTGGGGAAGCTAATATCTTCTTTCTAGAAACTCTCCTTATATGACTTCCTTATATGTTACCCCCATACAATACATAACACAATTCCACCACTATGTTTCAAATAATTTAGTTATTTAAGTTGATAAAAGCTGATTTGCATACAGAAACTAGGGTTGTTCAGTGAATTCATGAATATGTTTGTTAGTGACAGTTGTATCAAGTGCATTGTAGGTATTACAATAGAAACAGACATCTCAGACCATGCAGTGTAGTTAAGACTGTTGAATCATTGATTTGGATTAACAAATACACAATTTTCGTATTAAAGTTTAACAACTTTTTAAATTTTAAAATCAGTTATTTACTAAGCCTATGGAATATGAATATAATAAAGTGATTTAAATACAGTTGTATAGTTCTCAGAGCTACAGAGCATTATCAGTTGGGAGACATCATTCAGCAAGGACAAAACAAAATCTAGAAAAAAGTTTTTTTTACTGTTTTTTTCCTTAACACCTATCTTTCAACCCCAACAGCAAGTGAAAACTATGGGATCATTCACCATAAATGAAACTAAATAATCTCAACGCTCAGCTGATCACATCTATCCTACTGAGTCTATCATGTGTCTCCATTACCTATCAGGACCATCATTTTTCACTCACCTGATCATATGACATGATGTGATAATAAGAGTGACACATTAAAAGCCCCTTGTAATAAAACAAAGTGGATGGTGTTGGCCGATGTCCTGATAACGATCAAAGGACGATCAGAATGACCATAGGCTAGTAGTGGAGGACTGATCAGCTTGTGCTACTTGCAAATCAAGTGGACCAACCCACAAGAATGCTAAGCATCACTACAATGCTAATCTATTATCAATATTCAACCACTGAAGCCCTGGTTGAGTTGTCACGGTTATCATTATTAATGCCCCCTACACAGGAAGTGACCCTGACATCGTCACAGGAGTCTCAATTCATGGGGGTTAATTTTACAGCTTCAGCAATGTTTCAGTTGTTGTTGTTATTTTGTGTGTTTTTTTAAGTTCTGAACAGGATCTCAAAACTCTTTAGACTGAAGGTCTGAAACTTATAACCCATAGTTCTCATAGAGCAAATTGAGTAAATTTACAAGCAACTTATAACTAATGTCTATGATTCGCGAGAGATTTATTATGTGCATCTCTTAAAAATGAGAATTATATAACAAAATTTCATTACAAAATGATGGCCTAGCATTTTGTAGATACTTTTCAAGAGTAGTAAGTTAAATAGCACTGATCTTCATATTATTTTATAAAACAAGAGAGCCTTTCTATGTTATATTTGTTAGTATATACAGGAACACTATTAAATAAAGTATTCAGCAAGGTGCAAGCTGACAAATCATGGTATAAAAGACCACTGCACAAATTTTTTGACAGAAGCATTTCTTCTTTTTATGTGTGAAAATACGTATATGGGAGAAATCAAACTATGACAATACACATTTGTTCCAAATATATAATGGAGTTAGCATTATATCAGGCACTATAGGAGTTCCAGCATACTATATATCCCTAATATATATATATTTATATATTATAAATTTGTAAGGTATATAATAACAGGCACTAATATAGTCTGGGCAGCTCTGATATGGAAGTATTCGTAATGCCTACACCTGGCCAATATGTGCACTATAGAAGGCTTATAACAGTTCAGATGATAAAATGATATTTCACACATTCTCAAGATGACTCAGCACATTTACATCATGTCAAATCAAATGGGAATTGCTTTGTTGTCCACATTTCTCTTGTATGTTGACAGTTTTCTTCTCCTGGCCGATTATGTGTATATAAATAATAAATAGACTTCTGAAGAAAATAACCAAATTATGTGAAATACTGTTATCGTTTCTTCTTTAGAACATTCTTTTTGGACCTGTTTAGTTAAGGTAAACTGAAATGCAAAAAGTAAACATGCACCATTTATCCATAAACTTATTTGAAAATTAAAATATATTCGAAAATGTTTTGGTTGAAGAAAAGTACAAAATATAACATAAAAAAAAATAAAATAGAGAGATGAATGAAATTTCAATAAGAAGTTATAACCACTAAGTGAAAACTTCAGTAACAATGATAGCAACCTTGCATTACAGTAACAAAACGTTCTTTATAGAATGACACTTAAACCTGAGTAAATGCAAATATCACAGGCAATTACAAGTAAACATTCACCATTTCTGAGGGTGTATAAAATTGTCCTCTAAGTTACACAATGCTACATAATTAATGATGATCACATTTTCATTTGTCACCTAAATGACAATTTTATTTCTTTATCCAGCCTCTATTGCCAGGATTGAGCTGGGCAAGAATGAGAATATCTGCTTCTTGTTGCAAAACATCTCACTAGAGAAGAAGAACAATTTAAAATTCTGGAGCAGATAAAGTATAAAATGGATGTGAATAATGATGCGTTCAAGGCTGCGCCAAAAAACAAAATATGCAATGTTTTCTGCTGAAGACAATTTATTTCACTTAATTGCAATAAATGTTTGTCATTCTGAGCTAATGGCAACCAGACCAAAATAAGGCATTAGACTGCTCATACATTTTGCAATTTCAGAATCTCAAAGATGGAAAATTTAACTCTTTGCCTGCTAAGCATATATTAATCAGTTTCAGGCCAAACAGTGAAACAGCCAGCTATGTGATCAGGATTCGCACTATTGCTGCTGAGTCCAAAGCAAAATGCCTTGTTACCTATGCTTGCAGTCGTTAGAAAATAAGACATTGCATTGATTATTATGTCTATATCTGCTTCAAGCTCTCCTTTGGTTCTTATAGAAGGAACAAATGTTACATTTCCTCTTGCTTGAACATATATAAGGAATACTTTAACAGGACACGTTTGCATTCTGAGGATATTACCTTCTCAGTCTGTTTCCTGTCCACCTCAAGAAGCCCTTTACAGTTTTTCCAAAGATGTCAGTTTTAAATGCAAAAGGATGCCTAAGGGAGGCATTTTCAGACTCTGAAGAAGAGTGATTAAATTTTCAGTTTCAAAATAGAATAAAGCCTTCAGCTTGTCCTGGACCTGTGGGCATTTTTTCCCCAGTTCTACAGATATTTCCAAAATCCGCCTAAAATAATGACAATATATGCATGTTAAACAGAAAAATATCATTTTAATATATTTGTTACAACAAATAACAATTCTTCTCAGTCTTATTTCTTACTTTATAGGGGCATATTAAAACTGACAAATCAAAATAAACTTGATTTAAATGGACAAATTCTGCTGCAGCTTGTTTAACTGTTTTTCAATACAATTTAACTGTAATGACTGGAGGCTGAAACAGATAGACTACATCTTTCGTAGTAGATTATTTTCTGATTAATATTACTTTTGTAAATTGTTGTTGTTTGTGCATTTTGGAGTTACAACAAACATTAAATTCACATTACAATGTGTGCAAATCCAATAGGAAAGAGTGAAATAGGAATGAGTGATGTATGCATAACAAATATGGATGGATTTGCCAGCATTTTTGCTGATACTGTGCCGCAACATTTCTATCGTTATAGCACAGGAACACTTATGAGGTGCCAAGCGACTGAACCTGGCCAGTCCATTATACTGACACTGACGAGTCAGGCGTAATGCTGTCCCTTAGCCCCGAATGTTAGGAGGGAAGCCACTACTACCAACATAAAAGTCTTTAGTTTGACCCAGCCAGGGTTTGAACCCATGACCTCCTGATCCGCAAGCTGACGCTCTACCACCTGAGCTATTGCTGCCGGTGCATAACAAATAAATAGTATCTGATGTATCAAGTGAAATTTTTAGTACTGAAATATAACATAATGTCCTGTCTACTTCCATTAATCTCAGGCAGCTGACTGACCAATAAATCCAGCGGTCAGTGAAGGTGTCAGGGTTCCCACCCTGGCACAGCTCACACCACTAATTGGTTTTGACAATGACCAGCAAAATTTATATTTATCCACCGTAACTGTAACTTCCACAGTCACCAGTTGTTTAAAAGCCTTCAGTCAATGTAGGGTAGGAGAAAAAAAATGTAACAATACCACAGGGAAAAAGTAAATGTTTAGCAATTTAAAAAATGGAGGACTGGTTAAAGATGTGATACTCTTATTTACCAATTTCTTTCGTTTTGACAAGAATTCATATCACAGATGTCAAGGTCAGTCAATATATAACAATTACTGCAAAAATGAATTCTGACCAAGTGAAGGACTAGCATTGAGCATATCTATAATTGAAATTCTAGTACACAAGGTATTATGTGCTAGGATACAGAACATCCCTTGAATTTGTAATGCCGTCGGCAGTGAGTAAGTTGAAAGCCCTTTCACAAGGACTATATCATTGAAATGTTACACATCATATTGTGTTGTGCATATTGTGTTTTAGTTGTACCATATCTGCATGGTAACTTCCATCTAAGTGTTACTTGTACCCAGATGCAGCTTACTTTTCATCATAATCTATTTTCATTTCTGATATATTTATAACATCTGTAATACTGAGAGAAAAGTGCAAATTTTATCTTATTTGTTTATCAAAAGCACAAATAAGAAGTTGAAATGAAGACATAAAATATCACTGTTTAACTTCTTATAAAAAAGATGACAATAAGAATATATGACAAAGTCTATGAATATTGCAACATATACCAAACTCCGAAAAGGCACAGAACAAAGGTATTTCACATGCAAGCTAAGCGAAAAGTAAGAACAAATCTGTGATGAATCATTTAAGGAAAAGAGCCAACCCGACAGTTACCTCCTTGGAACGTTCAGTCGGCAATATGGACCGACTTGGGTGCTTAAACCGGTTTTACAGAGCTCTAACCTCGCACTTCCTGATGAGTTTCTTAAAGTTATATTTAAAATTTTGACAAGACTTGAGTCAGGGTTATTTTGTGATTTTACAGTTCATACAAAAATAGTTTCATAACAGATATCATTATGTATAAATTACACAATTTTATAACACCTGGTCATATATCAACTTTAACCCAGGCCTACAAAATGTACTTACAGATCCAGTAAAGAAAAAGATATAAATACATGTATAACTGATAGAAGTAAAGAAAAAATATTATTCATAATTCATTTATGAAACCTACTAAAATAACTCTTTGGACTTTGAATTTTCCCATCAAAAAATAGCTAGTATATATTCAAAGACTGAAGTTTAACTAAAAAAGCTGAGGCATATCTGATTAACTGAAGGTAAACAATCAATTTTTATAACACAAAATAAAAATAAACTTGTACAAAGTGAGCTTTTACGTTCTTCATATCTTTGATCAAGACGTAGCAAAATAATGTTCTCTAGTATAAAAATTATAGTATTTTTTAAGTCTGAAGTTATATATATCAACTAGATCTATACATCATTTTGCTATAAAAATACATTAAAGTACAAATAAATGCTCTGTTAGAGCTAACAATATATGTTATTGCTAAAAGATTTCATGGAAGATTGAATGCTGCAGAACTATTGTTTGACATTTACTGTTTGAAACACTGACACATACATATTAACTAAAACTAAGAGTTGATCCTCCTAAATCCTGTTGGATTAATTCAAACTGTTATTTTTCAAAACTTAAAATCAAAACTTAAAAAAACTTTTCAAAATAGTGTTGATTTAGATCCACAAAATCTACTTGATACAGATCTGCACCATTGGCTGCTAAGTCTCTTGCAGTATTTATCTTAAATTACTATTAAAAGTTTCTTGTAAAAGTACGAAAGTATCTGGACATATATCCAAAGACTCGGAAATAAACAGTGGTGATGCTGATCAGCTTAACCCTATTTGCCGGGCCTGGGCAGTTTAAATTTAGTAGACTATAAGATCTTCTGTGATACTTAATTCTCACTCTGAGTACATAACAGAACCAAAACAGTAGATACCGTAGGGACAGTCTGTCACTGGGCTATTTGAGGGACAGTCTGTCACTATTTTAGGGACAGTCTGTCACAGGACTATTTTAGGGACAGTCTGTCACTGGGCTATTTTAGGGACAGTCTGTCACTGGGCTATTTTAGGGACAGTCTGTCACTAGGCTTTATAGGAGGGACAGTCTGTCACTGGGCAATTTTAGGGACAGTCTGTCATTGGGCTATTTCAGGGACAGTCTGCCACAGGGCCGTTTTAGGGACAGTCTGTCACTGGGCTATTTTAGGGACAGTCTGACACTGGGCTTTTTAGGAGGGACAGTCTGTCACTGGGCAATTTTAGAGACAGTCTGCCACTGGGCTTTTTTATGGAAAGTATGTCATCGGGCTATTTTAGGGAAAGTATGTCACTGGGCTATTTTAGGGACTGTCTGTTATTGGACTATTTTAGATCATTCATTTTATTTTACATGCTATAATTGTAAGTGATATGAATTATTGGTACCTTATAATTTATAAAAATGATAACTTGAAACAAGTATCATTTTAATAATTAATAGAAAAAAACATACATTTGGTTTCAAAGCAGTTTTCTCTTTATCTGGGCATATATTTTCTGATCATATCATTTTAATTTTCATATGGGGTATTACAGTCAGATACTCTCAGAACCCTACCTTGTGAGATTTGCACATGGCCCCTATGGCCTGGGACTCATGGTTGATATGGGGTCCATCCTGATGGCATACTATACAGATGGGGATTCTGCATGTAAGACAGTACATGCTTAACACCTCCTCACTATGCTCAAAACATTTCTGCTCCTTCTGCTTCAGTTTAGCACGAAGCAGGACCTTCCCCTGTGCTGGGTCCACAAGATTATGTTTTGCCAGAGGCCCACGTGCAGGGTGACACCCCTCACGACACTTGTCACAGTAAAACACTTCACACTGCTCGCACATTATAGTAGCATCCTGCTTATCATCTCCCTCACACAACTCGCACTTTTGGGGAGATTTATCATCCTTTTTGCTATTTTCAGTAATTTTTTCCACAATTATGTCTAAAACTCGATTCCGCGGCAATGACTGAAATCCCGATTCTCCTAGGTAAGTCACTTTCTTACACACCGGGCATTTAATTCCATAAGTGCATCCTTGCGCTGATAAGTGAGTAGATGACAAATACAAATTGTGGATGCTGGGTGTGCTAATGTAACTACTTGGTCTGCTATTACACACAACACCACTGTCCGTTTCACTGACAATACTTAATTTGTCAATTTCGGGATAATCCCCTTGTTCTGATCCCGTGCAATTTCCTTCATCAGTTTGCGATAAAAATTTATCCAATGATTCCTGGAGATTATGGGCACATCCAGCACACAAATTATGAGAGCACGGCAAAAGAAGTGGTTTAACATAAAATTTTGAACAAGACGGACACTTTAATTCCCCTTCCATGATTGCTGTTACACCTTGCTCACTCTTCTCTCGTTTGAAGTGTGCGGTCTTGTGTATTGGTATACATTCATGTATAACGCGAGACTTAACGAGGCTTCGCGAGACCTCAAAATCCAATATGTCAGCCTCCAGCGGTTTTTGCAGACTGACAAGAACTTTGCTGTCAAAGCACATAAGACAGTCGCGGATAGCAAACGTTAACATTCGTTGTTTGTCTTCAAGGTTTGTTCGTCATATTTGTTTATGTTTTAATTTTGATTTCTAACGGATTGTCGTTCAAATTGTTTGACCTACTTTGACCGTTTGGGCTCTGATAAACGTCAAAGTTCTGTTTCTTAACATTGCCCTGACTGTCACCCCAAAATCCCACATCTATTAAGAAATTCGGATTCTAGTGGCAGTGCACTATTTAACAACTTATTCATTTCTCGTTTTCCTAAGGTTGCAAGGGATCCCGTAAATGCTACGTTTGTAGACAATTTATCTTTACTCTTAATTGTATTCGTCGATCTTCTCCCAGCAAAGTGAAAGTAGAACCTTACGAATGGAATCTAACACATTTACTATCGGCATTGGGCGATTTTTAATTAAGTGCATCATTTTGCATTAGACTTTTGAATTAAATGGTATTTAAACTGTCATTTGTTAGGTGTTGTCTAAGCAAGTACTTACAAGTGGTGTATATCAATGTTTACTCCAAATAATTGACCTAATTAGAGGAGCATGTGCTTTTTCCAAATGACAAAACTTTGCAAGTAATCAACAATATTTAAATATCTTATTTGTATGTCTAATGCACTTTAAAATATGCACTTTCTTTTATTAATATAGAGGTATTTATATGTAAACACTTTGATTCGTAATTATCATTGATATTTAATAAAGAAGTTTCAGTACAAAATATTTTTTGTTTACTTCATTGTTATAGATATGATCTTATTAATCATATTCAGTGAGAATGTCAAGAAAAACAACTATGATGTTGTCATTGTTGGGGGAGGAATTGTTGGCATGGCAACTGCTAGAGAGTTGATTCTGCGCCACCCTACACTTACATTTGCTGTTGTTGAAAAGGAGAATCGCTTAGGTACAGCATATTGTTTTATTAAGAACTATAATTGTTAATGTAAACACAAACTTTAAGATTATTTGACATTTAAATTTAATTATATCTATCTGACCTATTCAGAAAAATATCTTTTTTTTTTAACTAATCACTGACCAAACAAGAAAGATAACTCTTCTAACAAAATGCCTATAAGTAAGCAAAGAGTCATTCCTCTTGCAGATACTAGTTTTAATCTGATTGTAACAATAAAATTAATCACCGTAAATGACAATCAATACCAGAAATTTGCTTTTAATATATTTATAAGTGTATTTTTGTGTAAATTAAAAAAAGAAGATATAGAACTTGACCATCTCTAATTTTAAAATTTATAACATCTTTAAACATATTTAATAGACAAATAGTAAATAATTGCTGTCTTGATGATGCAGCTCCCCATCAGAGTGGTCATAATAGTGGTGTGATCCATGCTGGGATATACTACACACCAGGATCATTGAAGGCCAAGCTGTGTGTCCAAGGCCTCGACCTACTCTACGACTATTGTGATAAAAACAATGTACCATATAAAAGATGTGGAAAAGTAAGTTAGAATAAAGCTAATTTCCTCAATATTTAATCTCTGCATCCATGTTAAATGTCTTTCAGCAATCCTAAAAAGTGTAGTCGAATGATAATAGGTATAGTTCAAAATGCTGTGAAGTGAAAAAAGGATATTGTTAGACCAAGCACAGATTTATTGTATTGGATTGAGGTATACATTTAGTTGCAAACGGTCATAGCACTTTTATTAATGCATCTTTAATTTTCCTGATTGCTATAAGTTTATCACTTAACACAAGACCTGGTATTAGTTGGTAGAAGAAAATGAGTACTTGAACAAGTCTATGAATTTTACATTAAGAGGCAAAACATAAATATTAATGTAAAACATTTATATGATTTATCATAAAAATTAATCAATGCTGATGCTCATTAGAACCTCCATAATAAATAATTTTAATGCATGCAATGAAGGGTTTAATTGACATTAATGTGATTTATTGTTCTTCTTTGCCACAAAATCACACTTAAAATCTTTACAAGGGATTT
This sequence comes from Sinonovacula constricta, assembly GCA_007844125.1. Classification (NCBI taxonomy): domain Eukaryota; kingdom Metazoa; phylum Mollusca; class Bivalvia; order Cardiida; family Solecurtidae; genus Sinonovacula; species Sinonovacula constricta. The sequence goes on along the minus strand of CM017557.1, from coordinate 44,460,116 downwards.
TTGAAAATTCTATTGTATCACCTTACAGCTTATTGTAGCCACAGTGCCAGATGAGGTAGGGAGACTGGAGGCCCTGTTATGAAAGGGGTCAGAAGAACAATGTGCGGGACCTGAAAATGCTGGGACCTGATGGCATACGAGATATCGAACCTAACTGTGTAGTTAGTATAGCTTTCAATCACTGACAAATTTCACCAGTATTAGTATGCTTTTCTTTAGCATTTTTTTCTACATTTTCATTGCTTTTCATTGTAACTGTTCATCAGTATTATTGTATTTAATGTTTCTTTGAAATATTTGGTCATATATAAATAAATACCAATAAAATCTTTAAGTTACACCTTGAGACCATTTGTTTATAAAAACAACTTTTTAATAAGTTTTTTCTCATGTTTATCTTTTCTTTTAGTTAGCTTAACTTTTTTGGCAAAGGTAATGATTAATGACTGAAAAATGTTTCTTTATATGATTGTGATAATGATCACTTAGATGGTAAGGTTGTTGTTAAAAAATAATGGTATTGATCAGGATAGAAATGATGATGATGGTGTTGATAATGATGATTGTGGTGATGCTGCTGCTATTGCTGCTGCTACTGATGATGATGAAGATGATGATGATCTGTCTATCTTTCTATACTGCCAACACCGTTTGCTAGTATTACAATCAGGGTCACTTATAGGGTCACCAGTGACTGAGTCTGGTGACATTATCCAGATACTGATAAGCCAGTCATTACATTTACTCCTAATTCCTGAGTATCAATTCCACAGTCTTTGGTTTGACCTGGATGGGGATTGAACCTGGGGCCTCTTGATCTGATCCTAATAAGGATGCTCTACCACTTAATTATGCTCCGGATGATGATTATGGCAAGTTTTATAAGTTACAGCATATGTGATATTTCAAGGGTCTGAAGGCTGTACACTCACCCTACACTGGCATTATTGACTATGCTGAGGTGACAAGGTCCTATGGTCGGTTCTTTGAGGTGAGGGGAGGTGATGTCTTTACCAACTTTCCTGTGTCCCAGTTCTCGGAGACCCCTGAGGGTTCAGGCACAGAGGATGGCAACAAATATCCCATAACAGTCACTGGAGACAAAAAAAAGGTGTGGCTCAACTTGTTTACTTCTAAAATTCACGGTTATAAACATGCAATGTTCAGACATGTTATCTTTCCTTGGTCCCAAAGAGGGAGACTTAGGCTCCCAGAGAAGAAAATTGGGGTGCCAGGGAGGGAGATTTCCATGAATGCACATTAAATTGACTATGTGGCTTATTTCTATTTGTAAAACAGTATTTTTTGTCTTTTTTCATCAATAATTATAGTAATTTCATTGATAAAATTTTTCTTTACAATATTTTTTAAACAAATTTTTAAATATATCTAACATATTTTAGTTCACAATCTAGACATAAATTGTACACTTTGGTTTTAAGCTTGTCGCCTAACAACAACAGCAAAACATGATGTAAACAAGTCAAGTGTCAACAGCACTTACTTATGAATTGAAAAAATAAAGGGTTTCCAAAGTGATCTAAACATATTCTACCATCAAATTCAAATTTAAATAAAATCTTTAAAAAATATCTATGTACTTATTAAGATGTTAAATTTGAAATAATGAGTATGCAAACATAACAATAGTTTATTTAATTCGTAAGTTAGTGACAAAAGAGTTTTGATAATTATAAAATATTAGTGGTAAACACTTTGACACCTTTATTGCCTAATCATATTAAAGTTAAATAAATTTAGAATACATGAAGACATTGTACTAATCAAGAATAAATAAGAAACAAGTGTTTTTCTATGACAAAGTTGTAAATGGATAACTGTCCAGATTTTTGTTGATGTTTTTTTACATATAGAAGTCACATGCTAATGCAAAAACAGTTTAAATTATTTTACATTAATTACGGTATTAAATTCGTCTTTTAACAAGATATTATGACATAAATTGTGTAAACTGGTAATTGAAATTGAAAATATGTTTTAAAATTGTCTATGGTTGGCATTTTTTTTACTTTTTATGCATAAAATGAGATTGTATCAACTGTCACGAAAACCATTTACTGTTATGATAAATGTATATTTGCAGGAAGAAGACAAATTTTCTTTCAAGTGGAAACAACATTATTGTAAAGTAAAGAAACGATTTACTCCTCTCAAAAAAATTATGTGCATACATTTTTCTGCATATTTACTTGAATTACGTAGTGTATTAAGAGTAACAAATAAAACAGAAGTCATTTTACTTTTTTGCAGTCAGGCGGTTTGTCAAAGGCAATAATAATGCTGGAAATTAGTACCTTGACCTGATTAAGAAAATGAAGACATCACTCTAATTATCCTGAGCTTGGGTTTGGGTAAATACAGAATAGTTTTCATAGAACTCTTTTAAAGGGTTATTGAACATATAAAAGTTCGAAGATCAGTCCAGTGCCTGCGTCCGCACGTGCATTGAGCATTGCATCCGTTTTCAACATGGTGTTGTGTTAGAAAAGAGAACATGTGACACTGATTGGGCATGAACTCCCCCATTCACTAAATGGGTAATGTTACATTGTCAATCAAGGGATTACATTTTATGACGGTTGCCTTCTTACACCAGTAGGCGGGGCACAAAATTATCGTCTCGACCAACGAACACTCGGTATGCTCAATGATGATCAGTGATCTGTTTTGATTAGCTACACACATACACACGCAGGTGCTGGTTGCTTGCAGTAGGTTATATTGCGCAATCAAATGATTGGCTGGTAGCTCCTGACTGGGTCATTTTTAGGAGGAGTGAGATTAAGTCTGTCAGGAACATCAAAGGGGGAGAATTGCTGTGCTCAGTGTGAGGCATGAGGTAGACCCCTGATATCTGGAGGTAAATGATGAAGAAACACATTTTCTGTTGTTTTTTTCCACTGCTTTCTAGAGCTAATGGACATTTCTAAGAAAGTTTATTTGACTATGAATGTATGCACTGTTTATTAAAAGGACCATGTATGTATTGTTTGTTGAAAGGACCAAGTGCTGAGGTGCAGGTATGTGGTGACATGTGCTGGGCTTCAGTCTGACAGGGTGGCTGTCATGTCAGGCTGTGAACAGGAACCAAGAATTGTACCGTTCAGGGGAGACTATCTATTACTGAAACCAGACAAGACTGACATGGTCAGAGGAAACATTTATCCAGTAAGTGTTGTCTCCCTTAGTTGCTTTAAATGTAAATAATAATAATATTAAATGCTTTTATTAATAAAAATCTAGAAACTTAGTATATCTTTTTTAAACCATTCTTTACACAAAGTCTTAAAATCCATTATCCATGTAAGTACATCCTGTTCACTAACTGATTTGTTTCTTGTGCTCTTAGGTTCCTAACCCTGCTCTGCCATTCCTGGGTGTCCATTTCACTCCACGCATGGATGGGAGTGTATGGCTGGGACCTACAGCAGTCCTAGCCTTCAAACGGGAAGGATACAAGCTGCTGGACATCAACCTTCGTGATACTGTTGATGAGCTACGCTGCAAGTATGTGCTGTGGCTGTGCAGTTTGATTATATTTAAACCCTTATCATAATCCCTCGAATTCTTCACTAAATTCTTAGTTATCTGCTCACACCTTTCTTTAAAGGTAACAATACATATTATTGAAGGAGACTTAGCAGCTGTCCAGTCCGGATCTTCACTTTTTGCCTGAGCCTGATCCATTCATGGTTAAGGTGAAGCGTTAAGAGCCCTCTGCTTTCCCAGTCTCTTGCCCATTGACCAAATTGAAATCAGCTAATGAACTGACTGGTTTGAGTTAAAATTATCCCATCTCATGCTAAAATTGTTGATAACCATGCTAAATTTTTTATTATTTGCTAATTGATTCATGCAAAGGTAAAGATATATTGATAAATACTTAGCAGCAAATAGTAATGTGCACAGGCTTTATTTGAAGACAATGCTTCTGATTGCATAATTTTGTGATCAATAGAGATAATCCTCATCATCCACATGGTTGGCACAGCCCTCCTCCCCAGAAACCTGTGATGAATCTGGGCCTGCTCTGTAATGTCATGTTCTTATATGATAGGAAAAATATTACAAAACAAAGAAAAAATGTGTTAATGACATGTTCTTCTTATACTAGGTAAAATTTACCTCAGTTAGTCTGTGCAGTTTTATATCCAAAATGTACAGCTGACATTAGTGTCATGCATTTTTAGGTTGTAATTGAATAAAACATGATTACATTATCATTTAATTTTTTCTTTAGGTCACTTACTAATTTTAAGATATTGATACTGTTGGCAGAAAATAAAGAGCAATTTCATGCTTTAAACTCATAATGTTATAGAATAGAGGCATGAACATGTAAATATATTGTCAATATATATTTTTTAAAAAAATCAATAATGTTGATATGCAAATCAGAGAATCATTGAATTACCCTAGTAAAATTTGATGAGAAAAAATTTTTGAAAGAATTTCATTATAGAAAGGTATCTGTCTATACTCCTATACATGGCAAATAAACAAAAGAGACACAGTGCTATGTGTGAAACCGAAATAAATTAATTCTAAAGTTGGTTATTTTCATAGTTTGCAGACATTTACATCTACATTCTTTAAAAGACTTAAAAGATAGATGGTAGGATGGAATATGAAAAAAAAAATATAATTGAAACCTTTTTGTTATGTTAACAGTATGCCCTTTTGTCATCTATTTTGAAGGGGCCTGCGACGCCTTGCTATGAAGCATCTGTCTCATGGACTGGGTGAGATGTATCGCGCTTTCTTTATATCGGCCCAGGTGAAACAGCTCCAACGTTTTGTGCCATCGTTAAAGAGGAGTGATGTCATACGGTAAGGGTGCAGAAATAGGTTTTGTGCCATCGTGAAAGAGGAGTGATATTGTACAGTAAGGAGTGCAGAAGGGGATTTGTGCTTTCATTAAATAGGTGTGATGTCATACAGTAAGTGGTGCAGAAGTGGGTTTGTGCTATCATTAAATAGGTGTGATGTCATACAGTAAGTGGTGCAGAAGTGGGTCTGTGCCATCATTAAATTGGTGTGATGTCATACAGTAAGTGATGCAGAAGTGGGTTTGTGCTATCATTAAATAGATGTGATGTCATACAGTAAGTAGTGCAGAAGTGGGTTTGTGCCATCATTAAATAGATGTGACGTCATACAGTAAGTGGTGCAGAAGTGGGTTTGTGCTGTCATTAAATAGGTGTGCTGTCATACAGTAAGTGGTGCAGAAGTGTGTTTGTGCCATCATTAAATAGATGTGATGTCATACAGTAAGTGGTGCAGAAGTGTGTTTGTGCTATCATTAAATAGGTGTGATGTCATACAGTTAGGGGTGCAGAAGTGGGTTTGTGCTATCATTAAATAGGTGTGATGTCGTACAGTAAGTGGTGCAGAAGTGGGTCTGTGCTATCACTAAATAGATGTGATGTCATACAGTAAGTAGTGCAGAAGTGGGTTTGTGCCATCATTAAATAGATGTGATGTCATACAGTAAGTAGTGCAGAAGTGGGTTTGTGCCATCATTAAATAGATGTGACGTCATACAGTAAGTGGTGCAGAAGTGGGTTTGTGCTATCATTAAATAGGTGTGCTGTCATACAGTAAGTGGTGCAGAAGTGGGTCTGTGCTATCACTAAATAGATGTGATGTCATACAGTAAGTAGTGCAGAAGTGGGTTTGTGCCATCATTAAATAGATGTGATGTCATCAAGTAAGTGGTGCAGAAGGCGGTTTTTGCTATCATTAAATAGGTTTGATGCCATACAGTAAGTGGTGCAGAAGTGGGTCTGTGCTATCACTAAATAGGTGTGATGTCATACAGTTAGGGGTGCAGAAGTGGGTTTGTGTTATCATTAAATAGATGTGATGTCATACAGTAAGTGGTGCAGAAGTGTGTTTGTGCCATCATTAAATAGATGTGATGTCATCAAGTAAGTGGTGCAGAAGGCGGTTTTTGCTATCATTAAATAGGTTTGATGCCATACAGTTAGGGGTGCAAAATGGGGTTTGTGCCATCATTAAATTGGTGTGATGCCATACAGTAAAGGGAGCAGAAGGGTGTTTGTACCATCATTAAGGAGGAATGTTGTCATACAGTAAGGGGTGCAGAAGGGTGTTTGTGCCATCATTAAGGAGGAATGTTGTCATACAGTAAGGGGTGCAGAAGGGTGTTTTTGCCATCATTAAGGAGGAATGTTGTCATACAGTAAGGGGTGCAGAAGGGTGTTTGTGCCATCATTAAGAAGGAATGTTGTCATACAGTAAGTGGTGCAGAAGGGTTTGTGTTCCATCATTAAGGAGAAATGTTGTCATACAGTAAGGGGTGCAGAAGGGTGTTTGTGCCATCATTAAGGAGAAATGTTGTCATACAGTAAGTGGTGCAGAAGGGTGTTTGTGCCATCATTAAGGAGAAATGTTGTCATACAGTAAGGGGTGCAGAAGGGTGTTTGTGCCATCATTAAGGAGGAATGTTGTCATACAGTAAGTGGTGCAGAAGGGTGTTTGTGCCATCATTAGGGAGAAATGTTGTCATACAGTAAGTGGTGCAGAAGGGTGTTCGTGCCATCATTAAGGAGAAATGTTGTCATACAGTAAGTGGTGCAGAAGGGTGTTTGTGCCATCATTAAGGAGAAATGTTGTCATACAGTAAGGGGTGCAGAAGGGTGTTTGTGCCATCATTAAGGAGAAATGTTGTCATACAGTAAGTGGTGCAGAAAGGTGTTTGTGCCATCATTAAGGAGGAATGTTGTCATACAATAAGGGGTGCAGAAGGGTGTTTGTGCCATTATTAAGGAGGAATGTTGTCATACAGTAAGGGGTGCAGAAGGGTGTTTGTGCCATCATTAAGGAGGAATGTTGTCCTACAGTAAGGGGTGCAGAAGGGTGTTTGTGCCATCATTAAGGAGGAATGTTGTCATACAGTAAGGGGTGCAGAAGGGTGTTTGTGCCATCATTAAGGAGAAATGTTGTCATACAGTAAGGGGTGCAGAAGGGTGTTTGTGCCATCATTAAGGAGAAATGTTGTTATACAGTAAGGGGTGCAGAAGGGTGTTTGTGCCATCATTAAGGAGGAATGTTGTCATACAGTAAGGGGTGCAGAAGGGTGTTTGTGCCATTATTAAGGAGAAATGTTGTCATACAGTAAGGGGTGCAGAAGGGTGTTTGTGCCATCATTAAGGAGGAATGTTGTCATACAGTAAGGGGTGCAGAAGGGTGTTTGTGCCATCATTAAGGAGGAATGTTGTCATACAGTAAGGGGTGCAGAAGGGTGTTTGTGCCATCATTAAGGAGGAATGTTGTCATACAGTAAGGGGTGCAGAAGGGTGTTTGTGCCATCATTAAGGAGGAATGTTGTCATACAGTAAGGGGTGCAGAAGGGTGTTTGTGCCATCATTAAGGAGGAATGTTGTCATACAGTAAGGGGTGCAGAAGGGTGTTTGTGCCATCATTAAGGAGGAATTTGTCATAAAGTAAGGGGTGCAGAAGGGGGTTTGTACCATCATTAAGGAGGAATGTTGTCATACAGTAAGGGGTGCAGAAGGATGTTTGTGCCATCATTAAGAAGGAATGTTGTCATACAGTAAGGGGTGCAGAAGGGTGTTTGTACCATCATTAAGGAGGAATGTTGTCATACAGTAAGTGGTGCAGAAGGGTTTGTGTTCCATCATTAAGGAGGAATGTTGTCATACAGTAAGTGGTGCAGAAGGGTGTTTGTGCCATTATTAAGGAGGATTGTTGTCATACAGTAAGGGGTGCAGAAGGGTGTTTTTGCCATCATTAAGGAGGAATGTTGTCATACAGTAAGGGGTGCAGAAGGGTGTTTGTACCGTTATTAAGGAGGAATGTTGTCATACAGTAAGGGGTGCAAAAGGGTGTTTGTGCCATCATTAAGGAGGAATGTTGTCATACAGTAAGTGGTGCAGAAGGGTGTTTGTGCCATTATTAAGGAGGAATGTTGTTATACAGTAAGGGGTGCAGAAGGGTGTTTGTGCCATCATTAAGGAGGAATGTTGTCATACAGTAAGTGGTGCAGAAGGGGGTTTGTGCCATCATTAAGGAGGAATGTTGTCATACAGTAAGGGGTGCAGAAGGGTGTTTGTGGACAAGAGTAATAGTAATGTGGTGATGGTACTAAAGATGCAGCTGGCAGTGAAGATATCACTGGTAGTTGTGTAATGTTGGTATTGGTGATAGTTTGATGGTTAATTAAGTACTAAGTCCTTGGACATTTTATTCGACAAGAGGTTTATATATTCAGCTTACTGTTAGTGGTACAAACAAGATTTAAAATAGACATACCTAACCGTATGGCCAAATGATTAAGTTGTTTGATGCTTATACTCAGGTCACTGGTTCTAATTCCACACTTTTCATTTGTTTTTGATGTGTATAATATTTTGTCAAAATGGTGACTTTGGTGTTGAGATTCATTTTTAGTTATTTTTTTACTTAAAAAACAAACAAAGATGAAGACAATTTGACTGGACATTTAACGAAAAAATGAAAATACAGTAGAATGCCACCTAACGACCATGCCACTAAAGCGACCACAGTCTCCATTAAGGCCGATTTTTTAAGTACAAACTGTTATGTCTTCTTTATTCAATGAGAGACCTGACCACAATAAAGGGCATGCCACAAATCCAGCGTAACGACCAGTCCTACCAGAACATATTGTGTATTTCTTATGTAAACACTGACCTGCAATTGCAACCACATTGACTGGAACATTAAGTCACCCAAGGTGTGTTTAGCACTCGCTACTCAGCAAAGTAATGCCCGCCAGTTTGTTTTCAATTTACAATCTAGGACACCAGGTCATAAGAGGTCATGATCTTAGTCAATTAGGTGCTTATTGACTAGCAAAGAGAAACATTTAAGCACTTTGTGATTTGGATCAGTCGAAAAATGTGTGAAAAACAATTAACTTGCAATGAGATTGGACAGTTTTGCATGCAATTGACACATCTAAACTGTGATCATACATTTTAATCTTGGCTAAAATGATAAATATTTTATTGTGTCTAAGACTTATACATTTACACAGTTAATTCATTACATTAATGATTATCTTTTCATTGCATCAATGATTTATAGGAGTTAAAATATTGTCATAAAATAAATGACACAAGACGCTTTTGTTAAAAACATTTAAGAAAGAAATGTGGTAGTTTGTTTTTGTTTCTTTTTTCATTGTACACCCTTATTTAATGTTAAATTTAATTGATACATAAACAAACTCTCTATTAAGACCAACTCACTTTTAAGACCAACTCACTACTAAGACCACTTTGTGTTGGAACAGAAGGTCGTTGAAATGGAGGAGCCTTACTGTATAATGATTATTGGGATGATTATGACATTGACTGCTTGCTGTTTAAATTGATTTTACTTGCACCATCCAAAGATCACATAAAATAAGGCTTTTTCTCTTTTCACAGTGGGCCAGCCGGTGTCCGAGCCCAGGCCCTCAGTCCTGAAGGTAACCTGGTGGATGATTTTGTGTTTGACTTTGGGACTGGTGCACTTGGAAAACGCATCTTACACATACGCAACTCTCCGTCACCTGCTGCCACTTCATCTTTAGCCATTGCTAACATGGTAGTTGATAAGGTTGACTCCACTTTTCAGCTTATAGTAAAGAATACTACAGTATTTTTTCTGTTTGTTGTACATGTACACACTTCCTTGTTTGTTGTCAAAAACAAGAGATGTACCATGAGAAGGATGCTGATTACTTGCCACATTGAAGATAACAGTACCAGTTTTAAGGCATACCGTATATCCATAAGATGGTTTTTAAAATGAACAGTATAAGAGGTATAATAACAAACCACAAAAATAACACTAACTAGTTCACTGACAAAAAAAGACCAAAAGACAGCAATAGAGCTTGAGGCAAACAAACAACCTTAAAGTCCAGTCTAAAGTAATTAAAAAATTTGCATATTACAAATGTGATTGTTAAGAAAACTGAAGCTAATTAACTTTAAATAATAAGACATTTTGTCCATATTGTGTGTTGTATATATACAGTGTGATCTAGGACTGCAAAGCTTTCAAATGTGCTTATCTTTCAGTGGCATATTTTGAATTAATTTGTAACAGAAAAAGCTGCTTTTGTGTGCACACTAATGTTAATTATTACATTAATAATTAAGATAAAAAATATTCACACAAATTGTCCTTTTTTTGTTTGTTGATGATACGTTAATCTGGATAAAAAAAATAATTCAAAACCAATTTTTATTTCATAATATACCAGGTATGGCAACGATTTGTTGATTAACCTTACTAGAAAACAGAATCTGGATAAAGTTTGTGTTTTCACTTTATTATGAGTGTCCATGTATAGATATCGCTAGATGAAGTACATATCCCCATCTCCTCCCACTAATCAATCAAATATCACATTAATGACAGTTCAGAGTGTCAGGGTGTGGCCACAAGGTATGTTAATGCATCACAATTTAGGTACAGTTTCATGATGTGATGTGTCACCTACTATCAAGACTATTAACAACCAGTATTTTACAATATTTTTTTAATTATTTATATAATATAACGCTTTGTAGCATTCATTTCTCAAGATTATCTAGAGTTGGCACAGACAATACCACATACAGGTAAGCAGTTCACATAGATCAGCATCAAAACAAAGTTACGACTTTGTTAAGGATACGGTTAACCAATTAAAAAGTTCACTAATTACTGATTTCATGACATTTTCTATCCCCGTAAACTACAAATAATTGATGTAAAATGTACCAGTATGTAATTAAACTAACATATTTATTACTTTGTCATAGTTTTACTGTCTTTTTTTGTTTTGTTTATGTGAACCATAACTTCATCTGTGTAATGATTATTTGTTAAAAGCATTCTCCACTTTTCTTGTTGCTGGAAATAAAAAAGATTCTAACTAAAAAATCAAGGTGCGTAACTCTCATAATCTTAATTGTAGAGTTATCTGCCTCAATATAATCTGTACTGCTATTGGTACTTTAATAATGAAGTATCCAAAGTTTGAAGTGAATATCTTAAAACTTTGAGGTTTCTGAGAAATGGACCTTAAAGTAACAGGTTAATCAACATAAATGAAATTGTCATGAAAAGATCTCAACTTGTTTTTCACAAAAAGCGGTGCTATAAATGTATAGTTTTATATTAAATTAAGATCAATGAAATGTCTACATAATTATACAAGGATTTAACAGTGCAATATTATTATTATCCACATTAAGTCTCACATTATTATAAAATTATCATACAGGATCTTTTTTTAATTTCATTTAGTCAAAACTTTGTTCTGATGTATTATTGATGGAAAAAACTTCACCTAGTAATCACTTTCTAAAACAAATGTGGTTGTTCAATCTCTAAAACCATTCATAACAAACAATAAAAAAAAAGCAAATCATCAAATAGTTTGGATGATGTCATGACTACAAGGAAAGGAAAGAAACGCCTAATAGAATAAGCCTAGACAATTGTGCCCCTTTTAACAATTTTATTGTCAAGTACACCTGTTAGAATGGAAATAGATTTTATTAATGGTGACATATCAAACTATAATACACAGTCTTTTGTGCAGATGATTTGTAATTAATCACACAGCCCCACTGTCTTCCTGCTTAACTTACTGCACATATATGTAACACCTTGCATCATTCTGTGATGTATTAAGCAGATCCTAAATCTTTAATTTCATTGAATTAATTATATGTCCTATGGAGATTTTCTAAAAGGATGTTTAATATGTGTGATTGGTAATTAGAAATCATTATTGTGGTGTTTTATGTAAACTTTCAAACAAACTGTACATATCTTGATGGTGCTTTCTGTTGATGTTAATTTGTATTTGTTTTTGTTAATATTTTATTATGTGATGGTATTTTGCTTTTTTAAAAAGCTAAAACATGTTTATATAATAATAAAAAATCTGTGTTAGATGCAATTCCATATATGAGAAGTGATAGGACATTAACTGGTCTTGTTTTTGTTCTCTTTATAATGGATACTGTTTTTATTTATTTCTTTAAAGTGGCTTATTTCTGTCCATTTGGCTAAATCTTTCACAAAATATTATCAAAGTGTGCACAACCAAAAGTGCTTAAGCACGCTTTGCACATGCTTATACAAGTTCTTCAGACATGTTTTTATTGAGAACTGCTCTCTGTTTTCAAAAACAACATGCACCAGTTGTTCAGACATGTTTTCACTGAGGATTGCTCTCTGTTTTCAAAAACAACACACATCCAGTTGTTCAGACATGTCTTCACTGAGGATTGCTCTCTGTTTTCAAAAACAACATGCACCAGTTGTTCAGACATGTCTTCACTGAGGATTGCTCTCTGTTTTCAAAAACAACACACATCCAGTTGTTCAGACATGTTTTCATTGAGAACTGCTCTCTGTTTTCAAAAACAACATGCACCAGTTGTTCAGACATGTCTTCACTGAGGATTGCTCTATGTGTTCAAAAACAACATGCACCAGTTGTTCAGACATGTCTTCACTGAGGATTGCTCTCTGTGTTCAAAAACAACATGCACCAGTTGTTCAGACATGTCTTCACTGAGGATTGCTCTCTGTGTTCAAAAACAACATGCACCAGTTGTTCAGACATGTTTTCACTGAGGATTGCTCTCTGTTTTCAAAAACAACACACATCCAGTTGTTCAGACATGTTTTCATTGAGAACTGCTCTCTGTTTTCAAAAACAACATGCACCAGTTGTTCAGACATGTCTTCACTGAGAACTGCTCTCTGTTTTCAAAAACAACATGCACCAGTTGTTCAGACATGTCTTCACTGAGGATTGCTCTATGTGTTCAAAAACAACATGCACCAGTTGTTCAGACATGTCTTCACTGAGGATTGCTCTCTGTGTTCAAAAACAACATGCACCAGTTGTTCAGACATGTCTTCACTGAGGATTGCTCTATGTGTTCAAAAACAACACACATCCAGTTGTTCAGACATGTTTTCACTGAGGATTGCTCTATGTGTTCAAAAATAACATGCACCAGTTGTTCAGATATGTCTTCATTGAGAACTGCTCTCTGTTTTCAAAAACAACACACATCCAGTTGTTCAGACATGTTTTCACTGAGGATTGCTCTATGTGTTCAAAAACAACATGCACCAGTTGCTCAGATATGTCTTCATTGAGAACTGCTCTCTGTTTTCAAAAACAACACACATCCAGTTGTTCAGACATGCTTTGAGAACTGCTCTATGTGTTCAAAAACAACATACTCCAGTTGTTCAGACATGTTTTCACTGAGGATTGCTCTATGTGTTCAAAAACAACATGCACCAGTTGTTCAGACATGTTTTCACTGAGGATTGCTCTATGTGTTCAAAAACAACATGCACCAGTTGTTCAGACATGCTTTCATTGAGAACTGCTCTCTGTGTTCAAAAACAACATGCACCAGTTGTTCAGACATGTTTCACTGAGGATTGCTCTCTGTGTTCAAAAACAACACACATCCAGTTGTTCAGACATGCTTTCACTGAGGATTGCTCTATGTGTTCAAAAACAACATGCACCAGTTGTTCAGATATGTCTTCACTGAGGATTGCTCTATGTGTTCAAAAACAACATGCATCCAGTTGTTCAGACATGCTTTCACTGAGGATTGCTCTATGTGTTCAAAAACAACACACATCCAGTTGTTCAGACATGCTTTCACTGAGGATTGCTCTATGTGTTCAAAAACATCACACATCCAGTTGTTCAGACATGTTTCACTGAGGATTGCTCTATGTGTTCAAAAACAACACACATCCAGTTGTTCAGATATGTTTTCACTGAAGATTGCTCTCTGTGTTCAAAAACAACACACATCCAGTTGTTCAGACATGTTTTCACTGAGGATTGCTCTATGTGTTCAAAAACAACATGCACCAGTTGTTCAGACATGTTTCACTGAGGATTGCTCTATGTGTTCAAAAACAACATGCACCAGTTGTTCAGACATGTTTCACTAAGGATTGCTCTATGTGTTCAAAAACAACATGCACCAGTTGTTCAGACATGTTTCACTAAGGATTGCTCTATGTGTTCAAAAACAACACACATCCAGTTGTTCAGACATGTCTTCATTGAGAACTGCTCTATGTGTTCAAAAACAACACACATCCAGTTGTTCAGACATGTTTCACTGAGGATTGCTCTATGTGTTCAAAAACAACATGCACCAGTTGTTCAGACATGTTTCACTGAGGATTGCTCTATGTGTTCAAAAACAACATGCACCAATTGTTCAGACATGGCTTCACTGAGGATTGCTCTATGTGTTCAAAAACAACACACATCCAGTTGTTCAGACATGTTTCACTGAGGATTGCTCTATGTGTTCAAAAACAACATGCACCAATTGTTCAGACATGGCTTCACTGAGGATTGCTCTATGTGTTCAAAAACAACACACATCCAGTTGTTCAGACATGTTTTCACTGAGGATTGCTCTCTGTGTTCAAAAACAACACACATCCAGTTGTTCAGACATGTTTTCACTGAGGATTGCTCTATGTGTTCAAAAACAACATGCACAAGTTGTTCAGACATGTCTTCACTGAGGATTGCTCTATGTGTTCAAAAACAACATGCACCAGTTGTTCAGACATGTCTTCACTGAGGATTGCTCTATGTGTTCAAAAACAACACACATCCAGTTGTTCAGACATGTTTTCACTGAGGATTGCTCTATGTGTTCAAAAACAACATGCACCAGTTGTTCAGACATGTCTTCACTGAGGATTGCTCTATGTGTTCAAAAACAACACACATCCAGTTGTTCAGACATGTTTTCACTGAGGATTGCTCTATGTGTTCAAAAACAACATGCACCAGTTGCTCAGATATGTCTTCATTGAGAACTGCTCTCTGTTTTCAAAAACAACACACATCCAGTTGTTCAGACATGCTTTGAGAACTGCTCTATGTGTTCAAAAACAACATACTCCAGTTGTTCAGACATGTTTTCACTGAGGATTGCTCTATGTGTTCAAAAACAACATGCACCAGTTGTTCAGACATGTTTTCACTGAGGATTGCTCTATGTGTTCAAAAACAACATGCACCAGTTGTTCAGACATGCTTTCATTGAGAACTGCTCTCTGTGTTCAAAAACAACATGCACCAGTTGTTCAGACATGTTTCACTGAGGATTGCTCTCTGTGTTCAAAAACAACACACATCCAGTTGTTCAGACATGCTTTCACTGAGGATTGCTCTATGTGTTCAAAAACAACATGCACCAGTTGTTCAGATATGTCTTCACTGAGGATTGCTCTATGTGTTCAAAAACAACATGCATCCAGTTGTTCAGACATGCTTTCACTGAGGATTGCTCTATGTGTTCAAAAACAACACACATCCAGTTGTTCAGACATGCTTTCACTGAGGATTGCTCTATGTGTTCAAAAACAACACACATCCAGTTGTTCAGACATGTTTCACTGAGGATTGCTCTATGTGTTCAAAAACAACACACATCCAGTTGTTCAGATATGTTTTCACTGAAGATTGCTCTCTGTGTTCAAAAACAACACACATCCAGTTGTTCAGACATGTTTTCACTGAGGATTGCTCTATGTGTTCAAAAACAACATGCACCAGTTGTTCAGACATGTTTCACTGAGGATTGCTCTATGTGTTCAAAAACAACATGCACCAGTTGTTCAGACATGTTTCACTAAGGATTGCTCTATGTGTTCAAAAACAACATGCACCAGTTGTTCAGACATGTTTCACTAAGGATTGCTCTATGTGTTCAAAAACAACACACATCCAGTTGTTCAGACATGTCTTCATTGAGAACTGCTCTATGTGTTCAAAAACAACACACATCCAGTTGTTCAGACATGTTTCACTGAGGATTGCTCTATGTGTTCAAAAACAACATGCACCAGTTGTTCAGACATGTTTCACTGAGGATTGCTCTATGTGTTCAAAAACAACATGCACCAATTGTTCAGACATGGCTTCACTGAGGATTGCTCTATGTGTTCAAAAACAACACACATCCAGTTGTTCAGACATGTTTCACTGAGGATTGCTCTATGTGTTCAAAAACAACATGCACCAATTGTTCAGACATGGCTTCACTGAGGATTGCTCTATGTGTTCAAAAACAACACACATCCAGTTGTTCAGACATGTTTTCACTGAGGATTGCTCTCTGTGTTCAAAAACAACACACATCCAGTTGTTCAGACATGTTTTCACTGAGGATTGCTCTATGTGTTCAAAAACAACATGCACAAGTTGTTCAGACATGTCTTCACTGAGGATTGCTCTATGTGTTCAAAAACAACATGCACCAGTTGTTCAGACATGTCTTCACTGAGGATTGCTCTATGTGTTCAAAAACAACACACATCCAGTTGTTCAGACATGTTTTCACTGAGGATTGCTCTATGTGTTCAAAAACAACATGCACCAGTTGTTCAGACATGTCTTCACTGAGGATTGCTCTATGTGTTCAAAAACAACACACATCCAGTTGTTCAGACATGTTTTCATTTAGAACTGCTCTCTGTTTTCAAAAACAACACACATCCAGTTGTTCAGACATGTTTTCAATGAGGATTGCTCTATGTGTTCAAAAACAACATGCATCCAGTTGTTCAGACATGCTTTCACTGAGGATTGCTCTATGTGTTCAAAAACAACACACATCCAGTTGTTCAGACATGCTTTCACTGAGGATTGCTCTATGTGTTCAAAAACAACACACATCCAGTTGTTCAGACATGTTTCACTGAGGATTGCTCTATGTGTTCAAAAACAACACACATCCAGTTGTTCAGATATGTTTTCACTGAAGATTGCTCTCTGTGTTCAAAAACAACATGCACCAGTTGTTCAGACATGTTTCACTGAGGATTGCTCTATGTGTTCAAAAACAACATGCACCAGTTGTTCAGACATGTTTCACTAAGGATTGCTCTATGTGTTCAAAAACAACATGCACCAGTTGTTCAGACATGTTTCACTAAGGATTGCTCTATGTGTTCAAAAACAACACACATCCAGTTGTTCAGACATGTCTTCATTGAGAACTGCTCTATGTGTTCAAAAACAACACACATCCAGTTGTTCAGACATGTTTCACTGAGGATTGCTCTATGTGTTCAAAAACAACATGCACCAGTTGTTCAGACATGTTTCACTGAGGATTGCTCTATGTGTTCAAAAACAACATGCACCAATTGTTCAGACATGGCTTCACTGAGGATTGCTCTATGTGTTCAAAAACAACACACATCCAGTTGTTCAGACATGTTTCACTGAGGATTGCTCTATGTGTTCAAAAACAACATGCACCAATTGTTCAGACATGGCTTCACTGAGGATTGCTCTATGTGTTCAAAAACAACACACATCCAGTTGTTCAGACATGTTTTCACTGAGGATTGCTCTCTGTGTTCAAAAACAACACACATCCAGTTGTTCAGACATGTTTTCACTGAGGATTGCTCTATGTGTTCAAAAACAACATGCACAAGTTGTTCAGACATGTCTTCACTGAGGATTGCTCTATGTGTTCAAAAACAACATGCACCAGTTGTTCAGACATGTCTTCACTGAGGATTGCTCTATGTGTTCAAAAACAACACACATCCAGTTGTTCAGACATGTTTTCACTGAGGATTGCTCTATGTGTTCAAAAACAACATGCACCAGTTGTTCAGACATGTCTTCACTGAGGATTGCTCTATGTGTTCAAAAACAACACACATCCAGTTGTTCAGACATGTTTTCATTTAGAACTGCTCTCTGTTTTCAAAAACAACACACATCCAGTTGTTCAGACATGTTTTCAATGAGAATTGCTCTATGTGTTCAAAAACAACATGCACCAGTTGTTCAGACATGTTTTCACTGAGGATTGCTCTATGTGTTCAAAAACAACATGCACCAGTTGTTCAGACATGTCTTCACTGAGGATTGCTCTATGTGTTCAAAAACAACACACATCCAGTTGTTCAGACATGTTTTCACTGAGGATTGCTCTATGTGTTCAAAAACAACATGCACCAGTTGTTCAGACATGTTTTCACTGAGGATTGCTCTATGTGTTCAAAAACAACATGCACCAGTTGTTTAGACATGTCTTCACTGAGGATTGCTCTCTGTGTTCAAAAACAACATGCACCAGTTGTTCAGACATGTCTTCACTGAGGATTGCTCTCTGTGTTCAAAAACAACACACATCCAGTTGTTCAGACATGTTTTCACTGAGGATTGCTCTCTGTGTTCAAAAACAACATGCACCAGTTGTTCAGACATGTCTTCACTGAGGATTGCTCTCTGTGTTCAAAAACAACACACATCCAGTTGTTCAGACATGTTTCACTGAGGATTGCTCTATGTGTTCAAAAACAACACACATCCAGTTGTTCAGATATGTTTTCACTGAAGATTGCTCTCTGTGTTCAAAAACAACACACATCCAGTTGTTCAGACATGTTTTCACTGAGGATTGCTCTATGTGTTCAAAAACAACATGCACCAGTTGTTCAGACATGTTTCACTGAGGATTGCTCTATGTGTTCAAAAACAACATGCACCAGTTGTTCAGACATGTTTCACTAAGGATTGCTCTATGTGTTCAAAAACAACATGCACCAGTTGTTCAGACATGTTTCACTAAGGATTGCTCTATGTGTTCAAAAACAACACACATCCAGTTGTTCAGACATGTCTTCATTGAGAACTGCTCTATGTGTTCAAAAACAACACACATCCAGTTGTTCAGACATGTTTCACTGAGGATTGCTCTATGTGTTCAAAAACAACATGCACCAGTTGTTCAGACATGTTTCACTGAGGATTGCTCTATGTGTTCAAAAACAACATGCACCAATTGTTCAGACATGGCTTCACTGAGGATTGCTCTATGTGTTCAAAAACAACACACATCCAGTTGTTCAGACATGTTTCACTGAGGATTGCTCTATGTGTTCAAAAACAACATGCACCAATTGTTCAGACATGGCTTCACTGAGGATTGCTCTATGTGTTCAAAAACAACACACATCCAGTTGTTCAGACATGTTTTCACTGAGGATTGCTCTCTGTGTTCAAAAACAACACACATCCAGTTGTTCAGACATGTTTTCACTGAGGATTGCTCTATGTGTTCAAAAACAACATGCACAAGTTGTTCAGACATGTCTTCACTGAGGATTGCTCTATGTGTTCAAAAACAACATGCACCAGTTGTTCAGACATGTCTTCACTGAGGATTGCTCTATGTGTTCAAAAACAACACACATCCAGTTGTTCAGACATGTTTTCACTGAGGATTGCTCTATGTGTTCAAAAACAACATGCACCAGTTGTTCAGACATGTCTTCACTGAGGATTGCTCTATGTGTTCAAAAACAACACACATCCAGTTGTTCAGACATGTTTTCACTGAGGATTGCTCTATGTGTTCAAAAACAACATGCACCAGTTGCTCAGATATGTCTTCATTGAGAACTGCTCTCTGTTTTCAAAAACAACACACATCCAGTTGTTCAGACATGCTTTGAGAACTGCTCTATGTGTTCAAAAACAACATACTCCAGTTGTTCAGACATGTTTCACTGAGGATTGCTCTATGTGTTCAAAAACAACATGCACCAGTTGTTCAGACATGTTTTCACTGAGGATTGCTCTATGTGTTCAAAAACAACATGCACCAGTTGTTCAGACATGCTTTCATTGAGAACTGCTCTCTGTGTTCAAAAACAACATGCACCAGTTGTTCAGACATGTTTCACTGAGGATTGCTCTCTGTGTTCAAAAACAACACACATCCAGTTGTTCAGACATGCTTTCACTGAGGATTGCTCTATGTGTTCAAAAACAACATGCACCAGTTGTTCAGATATGTCTTCACTGAGGATTGCTCTATGTGTTCAAAAACAACATGCATCCAGTTGTTCAGACATGCTTTCACTGAGGATTGCTCTATGTGTTCAAAACAACACACATCCAGTTGTTCAGACATGCTTTCACTGAGGATTGCTCTATGTGTTCAAAAACAACACACATCCAGTTGTTCAGACATGTTTCACTGAGGATTGCTCTATGTGTTCAAAAACAACACACATCCAGTTGTTCAGATATGTTTTCACTGAAGATTGCTCTCTGTGTTCAAAAACAACACACATCCAGTTGTTCAGACATGTTTTCACTGAGGATTGCTCTATGTGTTCAAAAACAACATGCACCAGTTGTTCAGACATGTTTCACTGAGGATTGCTCTATGTGTTCAAAAACAACATGCACCAGTTGTTCAGACATGTTTCACTAAGGATTGCTCTATGTGTTCAAAAACAACATGCACCAGTTGTTCAGACATGTTTCACTAAGGATTGCTCTATGTGTTCAAAAACAACACACATCCAGTTGTTCAGACATGTCTTCATTGAGAACTGCTCTATGTGTTCAAAAACAACACACATCCAGTTGTTCAGACATGTTTCACTGAGGATTGCTCTATGTGTTCAAAAACAACATGCACCAGTTGTTCAGACATGTTTCACTGAGGATTGCTCTATGTGTTCAAAAACAACATGCACCAATTGTTCAGACATGGCTTCACTGAGGATTGCTCTATGTGTTCAAAAACAACACACATCCAGTTGTTCAGACATGTTTCACTGAGGATTGCTCTATGTGTTCAAAAACAACATGCACCAATTGTTCAGACATGGCTTCACTGAGGATTGCTCTATGTGTTCAAAAACAACACACATCCAGTTGTTCAGACATGTTTTCACTGAGGATTGCTCTCTGTGTTCAAAAACAACACACATCCAGTTGTTCAGACATGTTTTCACTGAGGATTGCTCTATGTGTTCAAAAACAACATGCACAAGTTGTTCAGACATGTCTTCACTGAGGATTGCTCTATGTGTTCAAAAACAACATGCACCAGTTGTTCAGACATGTCTTCACTGAGGATTGCTCTATGTGTTCAAAAACAACACACATCCAGTTGTTCAGACATGTTTTCACTGAGGATTGCTCTATGTGTTCAAAAACAACATGCACCAGTTGTTCAGACATGTCTTCACTGAGGATTGCTCTATGTGTTCAAAAACAACACACATCCAGTTGTTCAGACATGTTTTCATTTAGAACTGCTCTCTGTTTTCAAAAACAACACACATCCAGTTGTTCAGACATGTTTTCAATGAGGATTGCTCTATGTGTTCAAAAACAACATGCATCCAGTTGTTCAGACATGCTTTCACTGAGGATTGCTCTATGTGTTCAAAAACAACACACATCCAGTTGTTCAGACATGCTTTCACTGAGGATTGCTCTATGTGTTCAAAAACAACACACATCCAGTTGTTCAGACATGTTTCACTGAGGATTGCTCTATGTGTTCAAAAACAACACACATCCAGTTGTTCAGATATGTTTTCACTGAAGATTGCTCTCTGTGTTCAAAAACAACACACATCCAGTTGTTCAGACATGTTTTCACTGAGGATTGCTCTATGTGTTCAAAAACAACATGCACCAGTTGTTCAGACATGTTTCACTGAGGATTGCTCTATGTGTTCAAAAACAACATGCACCAGTTGTTCAGACATGTTTCACTAAGGATTGCTCTATGTGTTCAAAAACAACATGCACCAGTTGTTCAGACATGTTTCACTAAGGATTGCTCTATGTGTTCAAAAACAACACACATCCAGTTGTTCAGACATGTCTTCATTGAGAACTGCTCTATGTGTTCAAAAACAACACACATCCAGTTGTTCAGACATGTTTCACTGAGGATTGCTCTATGTGTTCAAAAACAACATGCACCAGTTGTTCAGACATGTTTCACTGAGGATTGCTCTATGTGTTCAAAAACAACATGCACCAATTGTTCAGACATGGCTTCACTGAGGATTGCTCTATGTGTTCAAAAACAACACACATCCAGTTGTTCAGACATGTTTCACTGAGGATTGCTCTATGTGTTCAAAAACAACATGCACCAATTGTTCAGACATGGCTTCACTGAGGATTGCTCTATGTGTTCAAAAACAACACACATCCAGTTGTTCAGACATGTTTTCACTGAGGATTGCTCTCTGTGTTCAAAAACAACACACATCCAGTTGTTCAGACATGTTTTCACTGAGGATTGCTCTATGTGTTCAAAAACAACATGCACAAGTTGTTCAGACATGTCTTCACTGAGGATTGCTCTATGTGTTCAAAAACAACATGCACCAGTTGTTCAGACATGTCTTCACTGAGGATTGCTCTATGTGTTCAAAAACAACACACATCCAGTTGTTCAGACATGTTTTCACTGAGGATTGCTCTATGTGTTCAAAAACAACATGCACCAGTTGTTCAGACATGTCTTCACTGAGGATTGCTCTATGTGTTCAAAAACAACACACATCCAGTTGTTCAGACATGTTTTCATTTAGAACTGCTCTCTGTTTTCAAAAACAACACACATCCAGTTGTTCAGACATGTTTTCAATGAGGATTGCTCTATGTGTTCAAAAACAACATGCATCCAGTTGTTCAGACATGCTTTCACTGAGGATTGCTCTATGTGTTCAAAAACAACACACATCCAGTTGTTCAGACATGCTTTCACTGAGGATTGCTCTATGTGTTCAAAAACAACACACATCCAGTTGTTCAGACATGTTTCACTGAGGATTGCTCTATGTGTTCAAAAACAACACACATCCAGTTGTTCAGATATGTTTTCACTGAAGATTGCTCTCTGTGTTCAAAAACAACACACATCCAGTTGTTCAGACATGTTTTCACTGAGGATTGCTCTATGTGTTCAAAAACAACATGCACCAGTTGTTCAGACATGTTTCACTGAGGATTGCTCTATGTGTTCAAAAACAACATGCACCAGTTGTTCAGACATGTTTCACTAAGGATTGCTCTATGTGTTCAAAAACAACATGCACCAGTTGTTCAGACATGTTTCACTAAGGATTGCTCTATGTGTTCAAAAACAACACACATCCAGTTGTTCAGACATGTCTTCATTGAGAACTGCTCTATGTGTTCAAAAACAACACACATCCAGTTGTTCAGACATGTTTCACTGAGGATTGCTCTATGTGTTCAAAAACAACATGCACCAGTTGTTCAGACATGTTTCACTGAGGATTGCTCTATGTGTTCAAAAACAACATGCACCAATTGTTCAGACATGGCTTCACTGAGGATTGCTCTATGTGTTCAAAAACAACACACATCCAGTTGTTCAGACATGTTTCACTGAGGATTGCTCTATGTGTTCAAAAACAACATGCACCAATTGTTCAGACATGGCTTCACTGAGGATTGCTCTATGTGTTCAAAAACAACACACATCCAGTTGTTCAGACATGTTTTCACTGAGGATTGCTCTCTGTGTTCAAAAACAACACACATCCAGTTGTTCAGACATGTTTTCACTGAGGATTGCTCTATGTGTTCAAAAACAACATGCACAAGTTGTTCAGACATGTCTTCACTGAGGATTGCTCTATGTGTTCAAAAACAACATGCACCAGTTGTTCAGACATGTCTTCACTGAGGATTGCTCTATGTGTTCAAAAACAACACACATCCAGTTGTTCAGACATGTTTTCACTGAGGATTGCTCTATGTGTTCAAAACAACATGCACCAGTTGTTCAGACATGTCTTCACTGAGGATTGCTCTATGTGTTCAAAAACAACACACATCCAGTTGTTCAGACATGTTTTCATTTAGAACTGCTCTCTGTTTTCAAAAACAACACACATCCAGTTGTTCAGACATGTTTTCAATGAGAATTGCTCTATGTGTTCAAAAACAACATGCACCAGTTGTTCAGACATGTTTTCACTGAGGATTGCTCTATGTGTTCAAAAACAACATGCACCAGTTGTTCAGACATGTCTTCACTGAGGATTGCTCTATGTGTTCAAAAACAACACACATCCAGTTGTTCAGACATGTTTTCACTGAGGATTGCTCTATGTGTTCAAAAACAACATGCACCAGTTGTTCAGACATGTTTTCACTGAGGATTGCTCTATGTGTTCAAAAACAACATGCACCAGTTGTTTAGACATGTCTTCACTGAGGATTGCTCTCTGTGTTCAAAAACAACATGCACCAGTTGTTCAGACATGTCTTCACTGAGGATTGCTCTCTGTGTTCAAAAACAACACACATCCAGTTGTTCAGACATGTTTTCACTGAGGATTGCTCTCTGTGTTCAAAAACAACATGCACCAGTTGTTCAGACATGTCTTCACTGAGGATTGCTCTCTGTGTTCAAAAACAACATGCACCAATTGTTTAGACATGTATTCACTGAGGATTGCTCTATGTGTTCAAAAACAACACACATCCAGTTGTTCAGACATGTTTTCACTGAGGATTGCTCTCTGTGTTCAAAAACAACATGCACCAATTGTTCAGACATGTCTTCACTGAGGATTGCTCTCTGTGTTCAAAAACAACATGCACAAGTTGTTCAGACATGTCTTTACTGAGGATTGCTCTATGTGTTCAAAAACAACATGCACCAGTTGTTCAGACATGTCTTCACTGAGGATTGCTCTATGTGTTCAAAAACAACATGCACCAGTTGTTCAGACATGTCTTTACTGAGGATTGCTCTATGTGTTCAAAAACAACATGCACAAGTTGTTCAGACATGTCTTTACTGAGGATTGCTCTATGTGTTCAAAAACAACATGCACAAGTTGTTCAGACATGTCTTTACTGAGGATTGCTCTATGTGTTCAAAAACAACATGCACAAGTTGTTCAGACATGTCTTCACTGAGGATTGCTCTATGTGTTCAAAAGCCTTTAAGAGACTTATTTTACACCTCATATTGCCATTACTTGCACCAGTCGCAGATGTACATTTAAAAGGTTGGTTTTTGTACCGAGAAAACTCACTTTTTTACATGTATGAAAAAAATGTCATTTGTTGATGCACTTGTTTATTTGACATGTCCAATTTTTGTTAAAAAGCAGTAGGTCTATTCTAGCAGTTCATGATTGTTCCAATGTGACAATGTAAGAAATCAAATCCAATATGTCTGATAGATGTAAAACATTAATGGATACAGTGGGAATATTTATTACTATCATATAGTGATTTATATTGCAATAATTTGTGTGGTATATACATGTATGTGTTTTCACTTATTTTTATTGAACTGATGGTAAATACCAATTAAAATATTCATAAATGGTCATACTATATTAATGGTTAGTAACTTAGTACATTTTTTCTATAACAACTTACACTATTCTACAATTAACCAGTAATAGAATAAATAGTATTTATATTTCTTAAATTTACATTTTTTTAATAACATTTCAACCAAAGTGACAGGTTTTCCATGTTTAACATTTTTGCATTTGACTGGATTTTTGCTTATAATTTTCTTGTCTGCACAGGCTTCAGTGTAGTATATTCTTTTTTTCAACTGGGACAATCCATTTATTCTTTTTAGATTGCTGTTTTTCTTTTAAATGTTTATACTGTATTTTTTATTAATTTATTTATAGTCAGTACTTTCTATATTAAATGAAACATTTAAAAAGCTTTATCTCTTAAGCAATATTGCCATAAAGATCATCAGTGATAAGTTCAGATTATTTATACAACTTTTTAAAGCCCTTTTAAAATGACATACATGTGTTTGTGTGAAATGTATGTAGATTGATGCACTTGTTATTTCCAGGTCTGTTGTTTGAATCTTTATTTAGATATTGTTATGCTTAAAAGCAGTTTATTTGATTTAACAGGTAGGTAGCCTTAACTTATATATTATTGTTCAAACAACATTTGTTATCAAAACTTAAAAACCCAAATAAAATAAATGGCATCTTTGATAATATTCTCTGTTCTTTGTTGTTATTTTTAACTGTATTATCAATACTATTAACACCCTACAACTTACTGCCTTTCACAATGAATTACATAATTTCTTCACAGGTATTTTGCTTTTAGTAGAGGTAAGGTAATAAGTTACAATAATACATGTATACCTTTTTACACACACTCTAATGGTAATAACACAATATGATAAACGTTGTCCATGTGCTGGCATTTTTTTGTGGGGATACTGGTTCTATATTATTTTAGGGAATTTCTTTGTAATTTTATGTGTAATTGTGAGTAAAGGTAAGATGACTTATATTGCAGCATTTAATAAGGAGTTGTTGGCCTGTTTAATGCTCTGACTTATGGTGCTGTTATCTCATTTTTTTACTTGTAAATCGGTATTATCAAAGGCATTCAGACCTATCCTGAATGAAAAAAAGAATATGCAACATGAAGTCTCATGATAAGGAATTGTCAAACATAGAAGAGTACAGTACTCACACACACACATATTAAAGTACAATGGCCTTACAGAAAACAATACTAAAATCATGTTTCAAATTTTGATGTCTGCAGGCCCATTTAACACAGTTTGGTAAGTGTTGATCATGGGTACAGTAGACCCCAGAATCCAAAGTTAAAATGGGTATATCCTGACATAGATACCTGTCTAACACCTAACTCCTAGTGTGCAAAGCATAAATTGACCATGTTAAGGGCAATAATGTCGATACAGATTTGCCAGCTTCCATTGGGAGCTTTCTGATCAGGATCTGAACTGTTTGTTGCAATCTTAAGCAATATGTTGATGCATGAAGTTTATAGCAAATTACAAGAACTATGTATGGATTCATAAACCAATGTAGCAGTAGTAGAACAATAGGTAGTCCCAAGACAGGTTAGTTGGTAGTGGGAATAATGTCAGGTATTCTATCACAGCATGATATACCAATATAGGCAGCATTATAAAGTCCTTAGTGAACACTAGGTCCAGATGAGTGGGACTGTTAAAAAAGCCATCACCATCCAGACAGAAAAAAAACAACATGTAGTATCTGTTAGAGATTTTTTGTAAGAAAACAATCGGCGTTACCCCATTATTTTGAAACGATTGTTTCTAATGGGGAGGGGTTGTACAATATGGAGGAGGGATCATGGTCATTTCCCAAAAATGACACTGCACATTGTTACACTAATATGCAATTGACTATGTACATATGTACACACACATCTTATACATATATGCATAGAAGTAGAGCCAAGAATGGATAAGGAAAAGCACATGTGAACAGCATACACATGTTTCCACCATTTAACAAAGCAAGTGTATTGTACATGTACAGAATTGATACTGTTTTAGTTATATCTAAACAATTTGAGAATGAAACTTGGAAAATATTACAATATTCATCTGTATTCTGGATACAAACACAGATAAATCGAACACTGTGTTGTGATGGCATATATAGAGAATACTGATGTTGAACGTCATAGGGAAATTGATATGTTACCATAAGGTATGATGGTGAAAATGATACCGACCATTAGCAAACCATTATGTATGTTCAATAACATACTAGTAAATAAAACATAATGTTGAGGTCCTTACATGTACTTTGGTGAGTTGACCCAAATCATTTTGGTTTATCGCTGTCCACTGTTATTGTTTAACACATTGTCCATTAATGGCAACAAGATCTTCATTAGTATTTAATGTAAAAATTCTGCGGTTGGAAATATACGCGTGAAGCTACACGATGCACAATTTTGGTGTTGCAAATACAAGCTAAATAGCTATAATGTAGAGAGAGACAATACCTGTTCTTATGCCAAATAGTGGGGATGCAATCATTAGCACAAAACTACACAATATTTATCCAATTTTTAGGTTTGTAAGTTAATAAAAGTGAGAAACAAAGTTCAGAATTGTGTTGGGAGTTACCATAAATCTGCTTTTGTCGGACATAGTGATTTTTGACAACATACCATATATTATGGTTTCCACGTGTTGATGGTGTTTTGACAACATATATTATTGCTCCAACGTGTTTATGGTGTTTTGACAACATACCATATATAATGGTTCCAACGTGTTGATGGTGTTTTGACAACATATATTATGGTTCCAACGTGTTGATGGTGTTTTGACAATATATATTATGGTTCCAACGTGTTGATGGTGTTTTGACAACATACCATATATAATGGTTCCAACGTGTTGATGGTGTTTTGACAACATACCATATATAATGGTTCCAACGTGTTGATGGTGTTTTGACAACATATATTATGGTTCCAACGTGTTGATGGTGTTTTGACAATATATTTATGGTTCCAACGTGTTGATGGTGTTTTGACAACATACCATATATAATGGTTCCAACGTGTTGATGGTGTCTTGACAACATATATTATGGTTCCAACGTGTTGATGGTGTTTTGACAACATATATAATGGTTCCAACGTGTTGATGGTGTCTTGACAACATATATTATGGTTCCCACGTGTTGATGGTGTTTTGGCAACATACCATATATAATGGTTCCAACGTGTTGATGGTGTTTTGACAATATATATTATGGTTCAAACGTGTTGATGGTGTCTTGACAACATATATTATGGTTCCAACGTGTTGATGGTGTCTTGACAACATATATTATGGTTCCAACGTGTTGATGGTGTTTTGGCAACATATATTATGGTTCCCACGTGTTGATGGTGTCTTGACAACATATATTATGATTCCCACGTGTTGATGGTGTCTTGACAACATATATAATGGTTTCCACGTGTTGATGGTGTCTTGACAACATATATAAATGTTTCCACGTGTTGATGGTGTCTTGACAACATATATTATAATTCCAACGTGTTGATGGTGTTTTAACAACATATATTATGGTTCCCACGTGTTGATGGTGTTTTGGCAACATACCATATATAATGGTTCCAACGTGTTGATGGTGTCTTGACAACATATATTATGGTTCCAACGTGTTGATGGTGTCTTGACAACATATATTATGGTTCCAACGTGTTGATGGTGTCTTGACAACATATATTATGGTTCCAACGTGTTGATGGTGTCTTGACAACATATATTATGGTTCCAACGTGTTGATGGTGTTTTGGCAACATATATTATGGTTCCCACGTGTTGATGGTGTTTTGGCAACATATATTATGGTTCCAACGTGTTTATGGTGTTTTGACAACATATATTATGGTTCCAACGTGTTTATGGTGTTTTGACAACATATTTATAGTTCCAACGTGTTGATGGTGTTTTGACAACATATATTATGGTTCCAACGTATTGATGGTGTCTTGACAACATATATTATGGTTTCCACGTGTTGATGGTGTTTTGGAAACATATATTATGGTTCCCACGTGTTGATGGTGTTTTGACAACATATATTATGGTTCCCACGTGTTGATGGTGTTTTGGCAACATATAATATGGTTCCAACCTGTTTATGGTGTTTTGACAACATATTATGGTTCCCACGTGTTGATGGTGTTTTGGCAACATATATTATGGTTCCAACGTGTTGATGGTGTTTTGACAACATACCATATATAATGGTTCCAACGTGTTGATGGTGTTTTGACAACATATATTATGGTTCCAACGTGTTGATCGTGTTTTGACAACATACCATATATAATGGTTCCAACGTGTTGATGGTGTCTTGACAACATATATTATGGTTCCAACGTGTTGATGGTGTTTTGTCAACATATTTTATGGTTCCAACGTGTTGATGGTGTTTTGACAACATATATTATGGTTCCCACGTGTTGATGGTGTTTTGACAACATATTTTATGGTTCCAACGTGTTTATGTTGTTTTGACAACATATATTATAGTTTCCACGTGTTGATGGTGTTTTGGCAACATATTTTATGGTTCCAACGTGTTGATGGGGTTTTGACAACATACCATATATAATGTTTCCAACGTGTTGATGGTGTCTTGACAACATATAATATGGTTCCAACGTGTTGATGGTGTTTCGACAACATATTTTATGGTTCAAACGTGTTTATGGTGTTTTGACAACATATATTATGGTTCTCACGTTTTGATGGTGATTTGGCAACATATTTTATGGTTCCAACGTGTTGATGGTGTTTTGACAACATGCCATATATAATGGTTCCAACGTGTTGATGGTGTCTTGACAACATATATTATGGTTCAATCGTGTTGATGGTGTTTTGACAACATATATTATCGTTTCCAACGTGCTGATGGTGTTTTGACAACATATTTTATGGTTCCAACGTGTTGATGGTGTTTTGACAACATATATTATGGTTCCAACGTGTTGATGGTGTTTTGACAACTATTTCCAACCTTAAGAAATTATCCCTTTATTTGATTCATATGTCAACAGCTCGAACTTATTGTCCAAGTTTTGGAAACTACGTGTCAAATCATACAGACATATTGCAAGAGACTAAGCAGCACATAGTGTATATCTGGACAAGACGGTTCCCATTCTCTTCTTGAATAATTATTGTTTACCAGACTGAAAGCAGAAATTGTTTGCTTAAGAAAAACTTAGATTCAAGAGCAAGGACAATGTTTTTTATGAAGAAATATTGTCAGTACTGAAAATAAATAAATCGTGCAGTAAGTATACGATGCGACATACTGTTAAAGACAGGCTATAAACCTCTAGTGTATAATTTAACGGATTTGGTTTCATTTTCGTGCCAGTCATTCCATTAAACATACATGTAATAACTATCCCGTTACATATATTCTGTCTTTTGCCAATAATTTAACAGTAAAAAATTAATATTCTGGTAACAGGTTACGTACAAAGAAAAGAAGGCAACATGAACTAAACATAAGCCCAACAATCGGGAAGTTCTAAATATCACAGAGTTTCCATGATATTTTATCACGCTATAACTTGAATAAAAAGTGGCGTCAGATAATGGCATACCTTTCAAAAAATAGGCAGTTTTTATTGCTGGGACTGATTTTACTGTTCCAAATAATTTTATGAATTATGTTATTTTGTTTGATTTAAAGCTCTTTTGCTGTTGCCGACAAATACAAAGATATTACAAATAAACACAAATTACTGTGTACTATTGAGACTTGGTTTGACAAACACCAGTATCATGATTAGTTGATATGTTTCAAATATTGACATTAATATTGTAGTCGGTTTAAACTAGATCCTCAAGGGATTATATTGTTTAATACAGAAATACATGAAATTCCAAATCATGAATGAACATGTCGCTCAATCATTTAGTACCAAGTAAAAGGGGGAAATGAGGGTAGAAAGTGTTATAGGAACGCGTGTTCCACTGACTGTGTATTATCTGCTAGGCCGAGACATTTGCGAGATCCTTAAATGTATATAATTTAAAGAGGTGTTTTTTAGACTCGCTATAATTTGTTATAATGAAATATACTACACAAAATTTACTAAGAACCAAATTTTATAACGTAAGCAACTTTTATTAAGTGCAAAATGTATATATCAAACCAATAACTGCAATTCATAAATGTGAGGCCCGAAAATCTGTTTACTTATTGTAAGCAAACTGATTTTATATTGTGATAATATGAACAAAAAATCTCATGTCAAAAACAGTGTTCTTAAGCAAACTTTGAGTAGTATATATGCCTATGAATAACAGAGTGGACGATCATTCGCATATTGAAGTGCAGGTTTTTGTTTACTGCAGGATTATATTAATGGAATTTAAGTTGGAATTTAAGTCTCTATAAATCGTACTTATTAACATAATACATTGTGTCCTAAACCTATTTTTTCAACTAATAATGACAAGCAATAAATCCAAAAGAAATATATAAACAGACTGGAATAACATTAAGAAAAACTATTTTTTTGTGCGTCCCCTCCACCTTAACGTTGATACTTCTACTACAGTGTTGCATATAGCAAGCTGCTTTCCCACGCCACATTGCAACGCTTTTTATTGTGTAAAAAGCGATGTAAGATCTTCGATCAAAGAGAAAATTAAGGCAGCTAGTGCTGTGAATTCAGTCCCTTGACCTCAACTGCCTTTACACTCTTCGAGTGTTGATACAATTTTGAGTAGTCACCTTTTACGGTTGAACGTTATAATCATCTGAGTACGTGCATATGTAAGGCTACGATATTTCCTATCTAAAATATACAGACCGATTACAATTAAACTCCTTAACGTGGGTGCCACCTGTCCGAACTTGTTTCTCTCCTTTAAACTCAGAACAAGCTCGAGGTGGTGGAGCAGCAGTGCTGGCCAAACACTACATGTTCTTGCTAGTAGTAGGCTTCCTAAGCCATAGCCAGCTGGAACCTCTTTCTGCTGCCTTTGACCACTTCTGCACAGCCACCTTGTGTTCATTTCCCTTCACCCCACAGCCATTCAATATCTTCCACATAGATGGTACGGCAAAACCTCAACAACCAATTTCTACTGTGTATTTATGAGCTATCCATACAACTTCCCTACATTTCTGTATAAGTTCAACATACTTGAATCCTTTCCTTTCATTGGCTTAAGCACACATTTATTTCCAGGGCACTATTAAGTAAACGTATAATCAGAATCTTCCTAAGCTGGTTTAACGAAAGAACAATATCTGGTCGAAAGGTGGTCTGGACCAAATATTTCTCTATAAAGTTGATATTGCGAACCAAACCCTTTTCATTTCGCATCATCTTTTTTTCACAGATTGTCTGTCTGTCTACATAGCAAGTTTTGCCACGCTTGCTTAAGAAATTTGAGTGAATAAAAATATTTCCTCCAAACAAGATTACATAGTCGCCAACCGAAAGAATTATTAATTTAATACTTTATAAGTAATGAAATTTGTATATATAAGTAATGAAATGTGTACGCAAGATTTGAATGAGCATAGTAATTTTACCGAATGAATTATTAATTTATTACTATATAAATAATGCAATTTGTACGCAACACACACACACACACACACACACACACACACACACACACAGAGAGAGAGAGAGAGAGAGAGAGAGAGAGAGAGAGAGAGAGAGAGAGAGAGAGAGAGAGAGAGAGAGAGAGAGAGAGAGAGAGAGAGAGAGAGAGAGAGAGAGAGAGAGAGAGAGAGATAGTCTCGTTAATTTTATTGAAAAGACAATACCCGATGACAGTTGCTATCCAACTACTGGTCTCCTGGAGATGCATTGCCTGACATGTACTAGATTATAACAAGAAAGTGCAAAATGTAAGACATGTAAGGTGCTGAAGAGAGAGAGAGAGCTCTTTAAACAAGAATATGACTATCCCGGGAAATACTCTCTAAAACTGTCGATTTATTACATTTGACAGTAACGAACCATAACTCTGATGGAAGAAAGAGTACATTGTAGGTTTTTCTTCTTCTCTGCTACATCTTTATTTACAAGCTGCATTATTAACATCAGTATACTTGGTTTCTTTTGTTAAACAATATTTCGCATAAACAGCTGAGAATTCCTACAAATGCCAGCGACTTATTCAATAATTACTTTTTGCTATGGGCTCATAACCGATCAAGCAACAGAGGTGCTAGACGTGGAGCATGCTCCCACAGAAAACTTTTGAAATGTAGCAGCCATATATTGCCATTTCCTGCATTTCAGAAACTACAAGAAACTGTACAATATCACTGTTTAACAACTTCAGTCTAACCGAATTCGCCATTTTTTGTTAATGTATAATTTGCTTACGAAGGACATATTTTGATGAAATTTATTTAATTCACGCGTTGTAAACTACCTTCAAACGAAACCTTTTAGAACAAACCTTCCAACCAGCCTGACAAAGTGTGCGTACTCGGATCATTTCCCTTTGCTTTGCTAAATGTATATTATGCGGAATCGTGGACATGGAAGGTATTTTTGACAATTTCATGGTGGATCCGGAGTTCGTTGTGGATTGTCGTTGAGATGCTAGTAATTAAGCCAGGAAACCCAGCTCAGAAGGGTCATTTGTCAACAACAGACAGACGGCCAAAAATTATATCATAAACACAGACTGACACCATATGATATAAAGAAGTAACGTCATTTAGAACAATGATGTAGAACGTGAAGAAATCATTGAAATGACTCCTGAAAACAACCCCATCCAACGATAGAAATCGTATATTGAAGCGATAATAGGTAAATATATTTACAAAATAATATTATAGGCTGGTGATTAATCTGCAAATGGTATGTCAAAAAGGCGAACAATATCTCGAAAATATACCTTTAGTGCATTTTCACATTAAGGACTATAGGCATGTTCTGACAAGTACTGTAAAGCCGTCAGTAAAGTTATTTAGACCATTGATTTTATTGATCTCATACTGTATATTTTTAATAAATGCAAGATGACTATTGCCCTGCTGCGTAAGTGTTTTTTTCACTGCCATTAAACTTTGAAGTAATACCATAAATACGGCGAAACACCTTATTTAGTTAATGAACTCTAAAGCCATTACGTTACTGGTCTTTTACCATTAGGAATAAAGTTGTCCAGAGACGCTACAGATTTATATTTAGTACTTTTGTTTGACCAGGATACATCAGCTGGATTATTTAAATAAAAGGATTTCTTATCGTCAGTCACAATCGTTATTCAGAACTTGTCTCTGTGATTACTCCTTGGTCGTTGATATCATTTGAAACATATGACAATACCTCCAGACTTTATCTTAAAATACTGTTCTCAATGACTGTAATATAAGTATGGTGCAAGGAACCACAACGTTTTCTTTTAAGATTTTTGAAAAACAAAATAAATAAAACTTATTAGTGTAATAAAAAAGTTATGATATAGACTCTTCCTTTGTGACATTACATTAAATGCGCATATTTAATTCTAATTCATTCTTATTTCGTGTTAAAGATGGACGTACGGATTTCCCCGACAGTTCCTACTAAGACACTTGTAGGTTGGCATTAGCAGCGGAATTTCATGATGCTTTTTGTCCTAGTATCAAATGAACATTTAAGCGCTTGATGACGATCTTGATGTGTTCCTGCGGCTCAGCAGTTGATAAAGTGGCGCACGTGATTTACGCGCGAGGTCTAGGAGCGTTGTCTTGCTCGTTCATGCTCGTTCAGGTGGAGTGACAGATATAGAAGAGCTGCAAGAAAACGGACGTCATTCAGGTCAACGAAAAACTCTATCGTTTTGAGAAATTTTTACTTTGAGTTAGCTATACTGGTAGTGAATGTCGAACCGTACCAAAGCTCATTTAATGCGACGTCGACCCTGTTAATAGGTAAATAAAAAAGTCCTATCAAAGTTTCCATAGATATCTAAATTTTATCTACCTGTAGGCAAAGGCAAACAAGGTTAATATAAATGTGACAAAAACACAGAGACAAGACATAACACACAAAAAGAAATAAAGAAAAAACATCAGTTACCGGATTGGAACGGTCAGTCGGCAAAAAGGCAGACTGGGGTGCTTAAACCTGGAGCGCTCCAACCTCGCACTTCCTGAAGGTTTTTCTATCAAACAAACAGTGTAAATAAAAAAATATCCAGTCAAAGTGAAACAACTAACAGTAATCACCTGCATCGGGAGTTGAAACAAATACAATGAACTTATGTACATACATCTTAACTAGTAATAAAATGAACAATCAACATACAATGTATGTACAATATGTACAGTAGATAAAAGCCTCGGCAACCTAAAATTTCCAAATGAGAGAGTAGTTTCAAATAAAATAAAACAGTACATGCGCTGATATATAATAAGAACAATATAATAACGTCATATGCCAAAAGTGTCAATAGTTAAATGTAAAAAATACGAAAGAAATAATCGAATTTTAGAAAACATCCCAAATCAACAAAATAAAATGTAGTATTGTTAAGAGTTAATACGTTTTAAAAAACATATCATAAAAGCCGAGGACTTATCCGCAGGTGGCATATCATATATAACAAAGGTACCAAAAATCCCGATGTTATACCTACTGTACAATCTCACGTAAAGGGTTTGGAGATTGCTCAAGTTGTCCCACCTATATAGGGCACAACTGGAGGGATAAAGAGACAAGAAATCCAACAGTGACTGTTCAATTATGGCTTTAAGTCACCGTTTTCATATAGCCTCAACGACCTGTCCGGTCATCGTGTAATTCAAAAGCAATGCAAGTAGTCTTGGGGTTTACTTTCGTATTTGACAATCCCTTCGGGTGCTTTTGCTGGCAGCTTGTTCTAAAGCAGTAACTGTTTTTTTTTTCTCAATTTGTGTAAAATACCGTCTCCAATTTTTATACTGTGAACCATTAAACACATGTGTTTACATATCACTTGACACGCTGTCAATACAGCCTGATATTGTATACATTGCTTCAACAAAAAGAAAATTGAAAGAACCCATGATTGTGTTATAGTGATTATCATCTTTCATATTTTCTCGGTGCAGTTCCACAGTCAATAAATAATGTTTACTGACAGTTTAAAACTATTTATGCACATTTTGGATTAGTTTTTGTTGTGACTGTATTACAAGTTTGATTAATTTTCTTTTATAAGATCATCATCATCATCATCATCATCATCATCATCATCATAATCATCATCATCATCATAGTCGTCATCATCGTCGCCGTCGTCGTTGTCATCGTCATCATCCTAGTTATCATCTACATCTAAATCTAAATCACCATAATTAAAATTATCATCATCACCACCACCATTAACAACAACAAACACAGTCATTGGTTTTAATTTATGATTCGAGATATTATATTGCGAGCAGGTGTTTTATTAGCCGCAAACTGACCCCGTTTACACATGCATTTTATTTTAATTATATATTCCTATTTTGCAATTAATTGAATAATACATTTACAACCACTCTGTGACCCA
This sequence comes from Sinonovacula constricta, assembly GCA_007844125.1. Classification (NCBI taxonomy): domain Eukaryota; kingdom Metazoa; phylum Mollusca; class Bivalvia; order Cardiida; family Solecurtidae; genus Sinonovacula; species Sinonovacula constricta. The sequence continues at coordinate 44,423,343 of CM017557.1, read as the reverse complement.
ATTATTCTTAGAACTAGATGTATTATTAAATTAAATAATTTTGCGGGTCCGTGAAAATATCATTCATTTTTAATAACTTTATAAATTTATTTTCGTTGCTTGATAATTGTTTGCAACATATAAACGCTAGCATGTGCTAACGCAACATAGTTGTATAATATGTTTTATCTTACATAAAGATACACCGCGACGTGATTGTCAGCGGGTAGTTCCTACCATTTCAAAACAGTGCTAATTGCAATTCGCACATATTTCAATTGTTTGATAACTGGCAAATTATATGTAACACATGCACTTAAAAAGTGAGGTCAGTGTGGTGAAACGAACAGTTATGCTGTCCATGGTGCATTTTATTATTAAATACGCACCCAGTGAGCTTGAAATTCCAATGTTTTGTGTTGACTAATTAAATGTGAACAGAGCACAGAGCTAAATGCGTACAAACATTACAATAAAATAACTTTTAGGAAATGACAGGGACGTGACTTTTGAACAAAGAAAGTCTGATTTTGTCAGCAATGTGACTTTAAAACAAATATCAATAAGTACTTTAAATCTTCAACATAATTGTACCGTAAATATTAAAACTTTGTAAAAAAAAGTTCTAAGCATTTACAATTGAGAAAGATAATCATGGGAACTAAAAGCCAAGAAGTATCCATGGAATTGTCATATGCCATCGTAGAAGCAATGACCTTAAATATGACATTTGACCTTAAATATGACATTGACCTTAAATATGACATTGACCTTAAAATGTTATAAAATATATGGAAAAGTTCCATTTTTGTACGTATTTCTTTAAGTTCGATAGTTTTAAACATATTTGTCATACATACTGTATGTCATTCTGTTTGCAACAGTTTTACGTATTTGTTATAGTTTGTTACATTTATTGTTATGTTGTTTAAAATTGTATTTCACTAGGGAAGTAAATTGAATCCTAAAACTATATTCGATTATTCGTTAAGTGTAGTCGAATAATATTTAAATATTATGAACGAATTTTTATCGGAATGGCACATAACAAGATAATTTTTCATTGCGTTTAGTGTGATTATTCATTGTGAAATATTTTAATTCTAGACATGATTGGCCTTGCTGGCATAAATTACTGCAGAAGCGGAGGTAGATTTATCATTTCAGCATAGCATTTAATTTTAAATCGATGATTTATTCTTTAAAAATACAAACGGCTATATTATCAAAAGGCCATTATCCTGTTTATATTGTAGAATCACAAGGGGTGTTTCTTTACTCGGTCAGCGGTAATTTGCAACAGAATACTGTCAATGAAGAATGCTGGTATATGCGTAAACAATGTTATTGTTCCTTTACAATTATTTGTACTATGAACAGTTAATATCTTATGACAACAACACACAGTAACCAATCAATGTGAAGTTAACGTGGAAAACCCGGTGTAGTTTACTTTATGTATTTTATTTTTACCTTTTTAACTTTCAAATTATAGTTTGGATATTTAAAACACTTCATAAAACCTGTTAAAGTTGATAAAAAAATCAGTAAAATAGACTGAAAAATAAAATTACGGTGGAGAGTTTAAGACAACACATATTTCCAGATTTTGGCCTGCATTATCTTCCATCTTCAAAGATTGCTGCCTTAAAGTGTTACCAGAGCCTATAACATCACATGGAAACTATCTATATCCTTGATAGGAAGTGCAGTCCCGTGGCAGAATCGTCAAATATTTGAATTAGTATGCCACGCCTGTTTATTTGAATATTTTATCACTATTTCAAGTAAAATATATTTATGACAATCTAGCACTTCGCGTTACATTTGAACAGACAGTTATACCACTTCCCTTACTCAAAAATTAGGTGGACATCAATGCTAAAAACATCACAATTTGTATTGTTTTATGCCGTCGTTCTTTGGATCCAGTTAAGAAGTCACCGCTTCGACTATTTCGTTTAAATTGATTTGTTTTTATATCAATGTGTATTTTAGAAATCGAAATAAAGTGCAAGGTGAAAGTTCTGTAAACCGTATTTTTGTATAATAGGAAAGTATGAAAAGATCCTAAGAGAACACCCACATACATTAAAAGTTGACCCATTATTTGACAAAGGCGCACATACAAGTTAATGAAGAAGGAATTACATACATAGACAAAATTCTTCTTTTACCGCCTTTGATCTGTCAGTCTGCAAAATGACCGTCTTGGGACGTACACCTGGTTTGCAAAAGCGCTCCAACCTTATCGAATGTTTTGGATGTCGCTCACAAAAGCTAAACCTTCTAGTGAATAGTTCGTTATCAGCGGAAAAAAGTCAGGATTGTTGGTCCGTTTTTATGTCGTTAAAATGATCAATGTTCCGAGGGTCAACAATGGCAAGCAATTACGTTAGATATTTGAGCATCAAGCAATAAATTATAAATGAGGATATTACGAATCTTTACACGGGCATGAATACCAGAAAACAATATTGTTTACTTTGTTTATCTTTTTTATTTAAAATTATTTTAAATATTTTTAATAATCAATAAGAATGAGTATTATGTCGGCCTGTTTAATACGAATATTTAATAGAACAGAACAGAACAGAGTTTATTCATTAGACTTGTACATACATACATTGTCTTTATGATACAAAAACAAACAACTCTGACATACTGTCACCGTGATGTAGGCAAAAAAGCCATTATGAATAATAACTTATTAATAATAATACATTAATGTTAAGAGTATGTTTTCTTATAAGAGGAAAGTAATGTTTCTTTAGAGAGGAAAATGTAATATCAATCTACAGATCGATTAAATTACTACAATTACTTTCTCACTTAAAATGCATGTTTAACAAACTGAGCAATATTAATAAGAACTTTTCTATTCCCTGAACTCATCATGCAACAAAATTTATGAACTGACGGTCTGCAGGTAATGTTAGATTCTAGGTACTTTTTACGTAGGTCATTATACAATGGACAAATAACTACAAAATAATATATATCTTCAACATCTCCTGTATTACAAAATGAACATACCCGCTTATTTTTCGGTAAATAACTATTTAAATATCGACCTGTTTGCATTTTTAACGAATGCGCAGATATACGTATACGAGTAATGTAAAAAAGTAGATCATACGGTACTAAATCCAAATAAGGTTCGTATTTAAAGTTTAACACAGTATATGTTGAAAATAGTGTATTGTTCTTATGTGGCGCCCTGGATGTCCTATATCGATGATCATGTCGTCTTATTATTTCAAACAATTATTTTACTTCATACGGAAGCAGGTCCATTTTTTGCGTTTCAGTGTTGTAAATAAATGATCTGTGTTTGGACAAAACCTGGATGAGTATTTAAAAATGACCCCGTAGAAGTTGATACCTCTTCAACTTTAAATATATCTTTGTTAAAGAACCTAGTGTATGCTACTATTGTTGTAAAAAAGAAATTGGTACTTAGGTACGGTTGTCTTATACAATTTATTGATTGTTGTACAACATTTAGGTTTATTGTAATAATTTATCGCGTAGTCTGTGGGTAGCTGAGTGTCCATATGGGATACTTATATAAGCAATAATCACTGAGTAATACCATTGCTATAATTATAAACTATTCACCATATTGTTTTTGTTTGTTTCAGACACCAAACTATTAAACAAAAGTACATGTGCCATGGTCTGCTGTCACTTCTTTAACAGCCCTTGGTACAACAGCAATCACGTGTTGACCAGGTGATGAACTACACTGTAGAACGATGGGAGACAACATAACAAGCGGGTATTTCAACAACGACATTTTTGGACAAGAGTTATCAATAATTCTGTCCGTCGGCGTCACCGTGATGTTGTTATTGACGTCAATTGTAATAATCTCGCTCAACAAAACACGGAAGACACCGAAAGCAGTGCGCATACTCAGCTCATACCTTTTGCTATTTGATAACATTTCCAATGTGGCCTTTATGTTTCGACGCCATGTAACTCAGGAAATTGCGCATTACTTCGAAATTGTAGGCACGACGTCATTGCATTTGGCCTTTCTAGCGGTTATGTTGATGGCTTTAGACAGACTGTTAGTTTTTCAGTGGCCGATATTTTACATCAAACACGTCACATACAGAAGAACCCATATATGTGCCTTAATAGTTTTTGTGACTATCACGGCTCTATTCCACGGTGGCCGTTTTGCGTTGTGTTACGATGCGGTGCCCGAAGCCACTGTGTTGGATATGATAGTGAAGTGCAAATCAAAGATATCGATATTTCTATACGTCTTTAACGTTTTACAAATGACAGTCGCAATATCAAGTCACGCGCGTGTTTTCTGTATTTTAAGAAATCAAATGAATAGAAACTGTTTTACCAAGAACCTCAAGGACAACAAATCAACAGCACTTGTCTTCTTTTTTATGGCAAATGTCATGTTTAACGGTCTTTGTTACGCCATTTTTATCAGTTTCGAGTTCAATCCTCAAGATTTGCTTATTATCATCGATATTCTCACTCTTCTCAACTCTATCATAGACGTATCATTATACGCACTATGGTTCCGTGAATGTAGATGGCAGATTCTTAAACTCCTTTCTCTTTATTTCAGCTGCCTTGAGGGTAAATCTGAGAAATTGCGACAGGAAATTTTCCTGTTGAACGGCTCGGCTCATTTATGACTCGCATATAGTTCAAGAACTTTTTTGACAAAGAACATCAAGGTGACGCAAACAATGAGAGCACTTTAGAACCCGGCCTGTCCATTATACTAACACCGACGAGTCAGACGTAATGCTGTCCCCTTAGCCCCGAGCCTTAGGAGGGTAGCCACTACTACCAACTTCAAAGTCTTTGGTTTTACCCGGCCGGGTTTTGAACCTGCGACCTCCCGATCCACAAGATGATATATATAGGGGGCACGAGACAAGCATTTACATGCTAGTCAAATGTAAAAGATACAACAAAACTGTGACGAGACGTTAAATAAAACAGAGCAAACCCAACAGTTACCTCATTAGAACGGTAAGTCGGCAAAAACCGTATGTCTGCCCGTATGTCCGTGTCTCGGTTACAGCTATAATATTATTTCAATACATTTTATATTTATATATATATTTATTTATATATATATATTTATATATACATGTATGCCTTTTCTTCTGAACCATTAGCCCAATTTCGGTTATACATATAACCATTATCCATCACTGCTCACCTATATGCTGAAGCTCGCTAATTACTTCATCCCTTTGGTAACTTTAGTGCTTTTCCCAGCGGTGTTAGCAAACACGGTTGGTAATCTATGTCAGCTGCATGATCAGCAGTGTGTTCGACATACTCTACTTCGGTCTACTGCCAATGGGTCGCTTTCTATCACATCTTTCAGACAAATTTCACAGGTTGTCACAATGAAATAAAATAAAGTAGAGTAAAGTTTACATCATAGTAAATGAATATTTATTTCACTTCTAATTTGTTAAAAATTAGCATCTGAAAGGAGCACTTTGCAAAACTACGTATAAAATGCCGCCACAAAAACAAAATGGCAGCCCTTTAAAGAAAGAAGCGTTTTTTTAAAAACTGGATTTTGAGTAAATTTAAGTAATTACGAGCTCAGTAATTATCTTATAATGAATTGATAGGCAAATGCATGACTGATGTTTATTTTTGAGGAAACAATGTGGCTAAAAGTCAATAATAATAAATCAAATGTTCGGCAACTGAAAACAAAATACGCTCATTTAAATGGCACTCTTATAATGATTTTCGGTTAAACGCATTTTATTTAAAAGAAGTTGTTTTTGTTGAAAGGCATTTGAAAAACTGGTTTTGAGTATATTAAAACGCTAAATTCTTGTTCTTTCTATTAATATTTTTTGTATAATATTTAGGTTGGTTGTTTAAAAATGCCGTTGCAGATAACCGAGGCATATCGAAATGGCGACCGTTTATATCGATCATTAATTTGTTAAATCACTACAGCCTTGAAGTATTAGACAGTTTCAAAGCGTTCATGCTTTCCTTTTGAGGCATCTACTCGCTTACATAAAACATTAGCGGTTAGCGCTAAGCTTACCACCGTTTTTGGAGGGTGTAGTTGTGCTGTACACTTTTGTCGAGGCATAGTTGGTACGAGCACCGGTATATGTATGGCAAATGGACTATACAGTATGCACCACCTTATATACTTCCCTTTATGTCCAGCATTCTTATTTTGCAAGCAAAAATCATTTTGCCTGAAAAATTTATTTATTTATTAATTCATTTAATTTTCAGTTAATGCAACGTTTATGCGTGTTATTGGTTAATTGGGAATTTTAAATATTTGGCTTTCTTTCGAGTATTTTATTTTATTTCATTCATTTATTTCTTTGAATCAAAGTTTTAATGTAGATTGCTTGGGAAGTTAAGTCATATTGAATTTTTGTTAATTAAATATGTTGTTTTGTAGAATATTTCGTATTGCTTTTGTTTTCATCGTTTTATTATGCCGAGACCTAAACGAAAACGAGTCCGTCTGGGGCCTAGGGTCTAAGATGGCGTGGAGGATACTGAGGCGTCGTCTAGACAGGACGGTTGTCAAGGAGAGTTATGACAGGGTCGAGGGGAACCAGGGCACAAGCACCGAATATAAGGGGTCTAGTGTACTTACTAGTATAGATTTCGAATTTCAGCCTATCCGAGCAGACATATTTGAGCTTACTGTGGCATACAGTCTCAGACCATTTAAGCATAAAGTTTCAGCTTAGATGGGCATACAGTTTCAGACTGTCTGAGGGTACATGTTTAGCCTAGTTTGGCATACAGTTTCAGACTATTTGATCATACAGTTTAAGCCTAGTTGGGCATACAGTTTTAGACTATTTGAGCATATATAATACAGTTTAAGCCTAGTTGGGCATACACTTTCAGACTATTTGAGCATATACGATACATTTTTAGGCAAGTTGGACATACAGTTTCAGATAATTTGAGCATATATGATACAGTTTTAGCCTAGTTGGGCATACAGTTTCAGACTATTTGAGCATATATGATACAGTTTGAGCCTAGTTGGGCATACAGTTTCAGACTATTTGAGCATATATGATACAGTTTGAGCCTAGTTGGGCATACAGTTTCAGACTATTTGATCATACAGTTTTAGCCTAGTTGGGCAATCAATTGTTAGACTATTTGAGCATATATGATACAGTTTTAGTGTAGTTCGGCATACAGGTTGAGCATTTTTCATTTACGCTTCTTGTTTCCTGTCTGTGCATCTGCATAGAACGAACGAAAGTTTAAAGTACATGACAAACATTATATGTTACAGTAGCCACCAGGGCCTGGCTGGAGGTATTATTACAAACCGTTTTAATTGGCCGCTAATCCATTACTAAAGAGACTCAAGACTTGCATTTACCAGCACTGATTTCCAATTTTAACTTAGATTTGCGAGTCCCACCAGTTAATGTGCATGTTCTGAGTAGGTTTATATCCAAACAGAAAGGATGCTGCTTTAGATGGGAGTTTTAAAATGGTTTTCGTCTTAGTTTTGAGGATAATAGCCGTAGTCATGTGGCAAGAAATTTGAAATCTGCACGTTTAACTCCTGTACTTTTGAAAGAGTAAATTTGTAAGGAAGTTCATTTAGGTAGGTTTGCTGGACCATATATTGATTCATCAATTTCTAATTTAAGAATTTCTCCAGTCGGCTAAGTGCCTTTAGTGCCGAAATTTGATAAGGCTAATAACTCATTTGTTACACCCGGTAGGTTGTAATGATAGAATAAGTCATGAACTAAGCTCAGTGACTTACACTTCCTTTGACTCAGCGGCTGTTATGAATTTTAGCCCCACTTGACTTTAGTTTGCTGGAATTTAAGGATGAAGAGGGCTTTATATAGAGAGAGAGAGAGAAAGAGAGAGATATTTAAATTTAAACTGCCTCTAGACAAAGGCAAACAGGGTAAATGTAAATGTGAAAAAAACCCACAGAGACGAGATTTAACACACACACACACACAAAAACTAGCAGTTTGATAAGTTATGACGAAAGTAGTGAGGTCATAGAAAGTAAAAGCACGGCTGGTTTGTAAATGCTATTGATTTTCAATGTAAATTTAGGTGTTGTTTTGACATTTCAAGAAATGTGTTGTGCGAAAGGCGCTGGAGGGCATTTAGCGCTTAGTGACTTAGTCTGACATAATAATCTAACCAATCACACAAGTTTTTTTAAGCGGTTCTATTTGGCTTTGTAGAATGTTAGCAGAAATGAGTATGCGGAACGTTTGTTTATTTACATTGTCTGGCTCTCTTTGGATTCTTGAGGACCAGTGCATTGGTTGCCACCAATAAGACTAACACGGCATTTGTTATTGTAGCATCTGATATTAGCAGTGATGATAGTATCGAGTCACAATCCCTAGTCATGAGATATTCTAAGAATGATCAGCATGAGTTTTGCAACAACATCCGCATATTTAGGGTCCGCTGTTTTGACATCTAGATGGCGACATCTTACACGCTACCAGTTCTCAACCATCTTAAAAAGATGCCTAAATCATCTAGAGCTCAAGTATGACAGATGCACTTCGCATTCCTTTCGCATTGTGTCTGCAGCTGTTGCTGTATGCTATTCTCACGCGCACCGCAGTTATATTAGGCAGGACTAAGTGTTCGCCCTTTCTAAGCTGTAAAAGTATTGTAGGAGACTTTGTACAGTTGTATAAATAATTATATGATATTTTTACTTTAGAATAAGCATGTAATGTAGTTTAATGCACAAATTCTCTTTTAAAAATGGTAACAGTATGGATCTGGTGTCTGTGTTCATCGTTGGTGTAGTCAAATCTCGTCTGGTTGGCTTTTCTTTGGGCCGAAATATGGTAGAAAGATACAGCAGGCTGTAGCTAAAAATTTTGATTTATATTAAACAGGTTAACCTGATTGATTAAGTCGAAACTGACTTGATTCACCCAGACACTACACTAATATTTTAATTAAACATTATTGGGCACACTGCATAAAAATGTAAATATAAAATTATTATAATACAGAAAAAGTTGCATTGTAAAAGTGTACGATGTTTTAATTGTTCTTCTATTATAATGTTATTTTCACCACTATCTGTTATTTTTATATTGTATGGCTACAAATATTGTTAATATTTTATGCCAATAAAATGTTCTGTTCTGTTTAATTAATAATTAATCTTAATTAATAGGAAGAGACAGCAGGTGGTTCTTGTCTCCATCTGGCCATCCCCCACCCCCCACCACCACCACCACAAGAAATTGCGAGCTCATAGCTCTGTAAAACTGGTTTAAGGACAATTTCTACAATAATTATCCTTTCATAGAATTTTCTAATGTTTTGATATCCGTAGTAGAATTCAATGGCGAGTTCGAAAATGAAAAGAAAAAGTAAAGTTGTTGGGCTACATTTTTAGTAAAAATGAAGTTTCCATGGTTACCAATTTGGTGAAATCTAACAAAATGGCCCAATTTATTTACGTCACTTAAAATATTCCATATATTTTACACAAACATAACAAACAAATTTGCACACAAAATAACTTTATTTTATGTAATACTTCAGTAATTATTCCATCTGTACATTTTTTTCAGCACAATATAGCCATTTTGAATTTCCTTACAGTGTAAAAATGAGAGAAAAAACACCCATGTTCTGAAAATAAATTAAGATTAAATAATAATCCTTTTATAGAATGTTTCTATTTTTTGGTATCCATAGTAGAATTTAATGGCGCGTTCGAAAATTAAAAAAAAAAAAAAAGGTTGTCGGGTTACTTTTTTTTAGTAAAATGAAGTTTCCATGGTAACCAATTTGCCAAAACTTTAAAAAAATCATAAAACTTCTTTTTAAATTTCTAGAATTCATGTTATGCCCTGCTCACTTAATATGACACAAAATAGCACAAATTTATCTCAAAATATTGAAAAATAATGTTTCTTTGTTAATTTTGAAAGGTCCGAATGATATTCAACTTTCTCCATTTTGAAGAGTAAAAGTCGGCGATTATCTCCACTTGATGAATGATGCGCGGAAAGTACTATCGAAAACGTTCTTAGGGGCCAGTCACACAGCGAAAACGCATGAATCACGCACATATTTTCGTTTCTGCGCAGAGCGTGCGTCGTATGCGTAATTCGTCGGTGGAACGAACTTGGACCGTCAGTGATTGTAAGTGGATGTGCGTCGAAGGCGGTTTGTGCGTGATTTTAAGCTAGCAATTCTTACCCAACATTTTTTGAAATGTTGGATCTCCTACACCTATAAAAGTCCTATTTTCCCTAGTCAAACGCCTGCTAGAAATTTGTCTTCGTTGATTAGGTAGAATCATCCCAAAATTTTCGTCGACACTTAGTTTCTGAAAATATTTGATCAAGTTATCAGCACAGTACAGCACCCTGTAATGACAGGATTATTTATTTAGTCAAGAAATAAACTGATTATTTAGAAACTATCATTTCAGAATGAATAGGCTGTGTTTGAAATTAAGTGCAGAGAATGAGGTATCCGATGGGGACCTTAAAAGAGATTTTTTCTTCAAAATTAACGTATATGCATATTATAAAGAAATTAACACTGTATTTTAGATTTATCTTATCTAAGATGGCGCTTATTTCATCTCGTGGTCATCAAAAAGGCATTCTCAATCATAGTTTCGCCGCTCAAGAAAGTACCTTTTCTTTTGCTGACCACTCCGTAAAATAAAAGCCCTCTTACAGTAAAACTATTACCCTTTATGTACTTGCTACAACCATAAAATGTGCGCATATCTACATATGTCATTTTACAGAATCCTTTATAATTGAGAAATCTCTTAAGATCAAGTCCTACATGTGTGTCAATGCCATTAACAATGCGTAAGTCTAAATTAGTATAAAGGACACATATCTATGCAAGCCACTAAGTACCTGTTCATTTGTAAATTCTTTAGTTGTCGAAGAAGTCGTCTAATGACCGTCATTGACACATCCACACAGTAATTATTGTCGCACGCCATAAATGGATCCACAGTGATACTTCCGGTGCTCAGCAATGGAAGACGTAGGGTTCTTCAAATATCTGTTTTTCACACTTAATACCATTACAAGTACCACCATTTATTTTATGCCAAATAATGAACTATAGGATGCATTAGATATTTTTTTTATCTCACTTAGTTGAAATAAGACCTTTTAATGTTTAGTTTAGAAATTCCCTAGTGTTTACAGGCCTACTGTCATGCACATTTAGTAGCTTGAATACACTTGTACATTCTAATGATATCACACTTTGAAAAGTTTACTTTAAAAGTTTACTTTAGCCAATTATCACTGTTTATGGATCCGTTCGTTTTCTTTTACTCTGTCGTCTTTACAAAATCGAAGGGAAAATAGCATATTACTTGAAAACTAACCATGCTTTACTTTGCTTGACTTTGTGTTGGCAGAAGTCTTGAATGCCCATTCAATATATGCAAATTGCTTGTTTAATTTTTTGTGTTTAAATTAAATTATTTTTAGAATAATCTTTAAACCGCTACTTAAAGAACTTAAAAGAAGCAAACATATACAGACCTGTTTAATTGGCGACGTTTGTTCTGAAAGATCCCTGGAGTATTCACGGTAAAATTTGACTTTAGATGCAATGTTTATGCAACATTTAGAGATACCCGCAATATACATAAACGATTTCTGTAAGGTCGGCGCAAATCTAAAAATAGCATTTCCAGTGCTGCCAACTTGCAAGAATACGGCAATTTAACTTTAATTGCATCTCTGAAGTGTTTGTGGATATTATGTTTTTTGGACACTGGATCGGAAGATTTCAAATTCAAATCCTCGCCTTGTCACGACAAGTTTTCAAAAGGATCTTATCAAAAATACGGGAGATCAATTCATTTGCAAAAGAGCAAGGTGCAACACACCAAGAACACCTTTATAATATGATTAATAAGAATATATGACAAAGTCCTATGAGTATTGCAACATATACCAAACTCCGAAAAGGCGCAGAACAAAGGTATTTCACATGCAAGCCAAGCGAAAAGTAATAACAAATTTGTGATGAGTCATTTAAGGAAAAGAGCAAACCCGACAGTTACCGCCTTGGAACGGTCAGTCGGCAATATGGACCGACTGGGGTGCTTAAACCGGTTTTACAGAGCTCTAACCTCGCACTTCCTGACGAGTTTCTCAAATGCAAGCAACGAAAAGAAAACGATCTATTTGAAAACAAAATGTCCATGCGCTGATATTTTCTATACGTTATGACGAAAGTAGTGACGTCATCGAAAATAATGTCCACATATTGTTCAGAAAAGGAATATGGTATTTTATTTCGATTTGAAAAACAACACAAAAATGGTTGACCACAAATAAAATTAAATTTCTGAATCATGAACAAACATGACCAGAGACGAATCAATGGTTGTAGCATCCTGTTCATGTGAAGATGGAATTGAATACTAGTAACCAAAGTTCAATGTCCATCAAAGGAAATACACGTAACAAAATCCTTATAGGATGAATTAAATGACAACATAGATTACATGCACGGGGAGATTTTTTACGACCGCAACACTGCACAAGTAACATTGTTGTGATCATGAATAAGAATATATGACAAAGTCCTATGAGTATTGCAACATATACCAAACTCCGAAAAGGCGCAGAACAAAGGTATTTCACATGCAAGCCAAGCGCAAAGTAATAACAAATTTGTGATGAGTCATTTAAGGAAAAGAGCAAACCCGACAGTTACCGCCTTGGAACGGTCAGTCGGCAATATGGACCGACTGGGGTGCTTAAACCGGTTTTACAGAGCTCTAACCTCGCACTTCCTGACGAGTTTCTCAAATGCAAGCAGCGAAAAGAAAACGATCAATTTGAAAACAAAATGTCCATGCGCTGATATTTTCTATACGTTATGACGAAAGTAGTGACGTCATCGAAAATAATGTCCACATAGTGTTCAGAAAAGGAATATGGTATTATTTCGATTTGAAAAACAACACAAAAATGGTTGACCACAAATAAAATTAAAGTTCTGAATCATGAACAAACATGACCAGAGACGAATAAATGGTTGTAGCATCCTGTTCATGTGAGATGGAATTGAATAATCAAAGGTCAATGTCCATCAAAGGAAATACACGTAACAATCCTCATAGGATGAATTAAATGACAACATAGATTACATGCACGGGGAGATTTTTTACGACCGCCACACTGCACAAGTAACATTGTTGTGATCATGAATAAGAATATATGACAAAGTCCTATGAGTATTGCAACATATACCAAACTCCGAAAAGGCGCAGAACAAAGGTATTTCACATGCAAGCCAAGCGAAAAGTAATAACAAATTTGTGATGAGTCATTTAAGGAAAAGAGCAAACCCGACAGTTACCGCCTTGGAACGGTCAGTCGGCAATATGGACCGACTGGGGTGCTTAAACCGGTTTTACAGAGCTCTAACCTCGCACTTCCTGACGAGTTTCTCAAATGCAAGCAACGAAAAGAAAACGATCTATTTGAAAACAAAATGTCAATGCGCTGATATTTTCTATACGTTATGACGAAAGTAGTGACGTTATCGAAAATAATTTTGGTGAATAGGTTTAGGTTATGGACTAGGGATCGCATGGTTCCGAATTCAAACCATAGACCCGTTATGACAAGTTTTCAAAAAGATCTTACCAAAGATTTTGATGATCATTAAAGAAGCGTTCAACAAAGAAAGCATTTATAACATTGCTGAAGTTTTCTTGGTCAAGAGGTTAAGGTTATGGACTTAGGATCGCAGGGCTCTGGGTTCAAACCCTAAACCTGACATGAGATTTTGTTCCTAGCACAAGACTTTTATTACACGAACATTTTGCAAAAACAAAAAAATATGTTCAGACTAACTATAAATTCCTTTCACCCAGATTTACTAAAAAGCAGTATCCATCTTGAATAATATCGAAATATTGCTTTTCATAATAAGTTAGTTTGGTATTTTGAAGTTTTTCGGTCCTATATTAAATGACCATACAACCTTTCACTTGGCAGCAACTTTTGTTAAGTTTTATTTTTAATGCCAGTTTAGTGTGTAATTTATAAACCACCGTAGCACATACTTACGTAATGACATTGCTTTGTTCCAACGTTAGTTCCATCGGGATTTGGGACATACCAGATCGTTCTGTTGTTACTGTTTCTCTCAGTTTGACTTCATCCATTTCACTTTAAATGTTTGAAGTAGGTTAAGTTTAGGAAATAATAAACATTGTTCTTTGTATACATAACCCAAATACAAAAGTGCAGACTCCATACTAAACAACTTTGAAAAAAAAAAGATACTGAGAATGAAAAAAACCCACAAACATACCATACTTCAGAAAAAACTACTTAACAATAATGTTTGTGCAATGTGAGGCTGCACATGTACATTTTCTGTTAGTACACTTTAGGTATAGAGTTTATTATAATAATGTTGGCAACTTTGTCTTCATCTGCACCTATTAAATGATGTCCGTTTTGCTTTATATTTTGTTTTAAATCATTCTGTGGTCTCAGGAATTAACATTGTACATATTTTCTTTCTGGAGATTTATAGTACACTGAAAACTCTATAATAAAAACCATAATTGTTCAAGTATGTCTTTGTTATTTGCTCCCATATTTATTTAAGCTTTTTAACTGTTCCATTTTTGTGTGTGTCGTATTTGATGCTTCGCATCAACAACTTTTCTTGTAATATTTTCCTAGCGTGTCAGCCTATACGTCATACATAAATGATTCTTTTTCTGTTTATTATTTCACGTTTTGTCTGATGTGTAGTGCATGTGTAGTGTTATTTAGTCCCGCATTTCGTGCCAGTGTTACGTGTTTTGGAATCAACGGCAATGCAGTGTTTGGACATAACCACGAAGCCTCATGAATGTATTCGCATTTAAAGGTAAAGGTATCATCAGCGTGAAAATATAAAAATATAAAATGTCACAAATATAACTACTGTAAGTGCAAAAAATAATTAAAGTATTAAAGCACGATTTCCCTGATCAGTTCATTATGTTTATGTTCCCCGAAAGAATTCGGAGGGTCATAAAGTCGCCGCATCGTCCGTTCGTCTGTCAGTCAATCGCGCTTTTGTCCGGGCTATATCTAAGTCACCACTGACGGTCAGGACACCGAAAGCAGTGCGCATAGTTAGCTCATACCTTTTTCTGTTTTATAACATTTCCAATGTGACCTTTATGTTTCGAAGTCATGCCACTCTCGAAATTACGTTCAAATATGGGGTACGTCGGCATGCATCGCATTTATCATATCTGGTGGTTACGGTGATTTCTTTAGACCGACTGTTAGTATCTCAGTGGCAAATATTTTACATAAAAATGTTACATAGACACGAACTCAGATCTGTGCCCTGACGGTTTTTGTCACCACAATGGCAATATTTCTTAGTGGCCGCTTGGAATTGTGTTTCGCGGTGGTACCCGGAGCAAGTTTGTTGGATATGATTGTAAAGTGTCATTTAAATACATCTGTTTTCTTTTTACGTCTTCAACGTCTTTCAGATGACAGTGGCAATATCAATTCACTCATGTGTTTCTGTAATTTAAGAAATTGCTCGAAAGAAACCAATTTTCTCAAAATCTTAAGGATAACAAAGACAAGGCACTTGTGTTCTTTTTTATGGCTAACGTTCTAATTAACTGTCCGTGTTACGTCATTTTTACCATTTTTACGTTTAATCTTCAAAAATTGATTATTGTCAACGATATACTTTCCCTCCTTAACGCTGTCATAGACGTATCATTATACACTCCATGGTTCCGCGAATGTAGATGGCAGTTTTTAAAACTTTTGTCTTCTTTTTCAGCTGTCTCAAGAGAGAAGTTTAGAACATGTGACGGAATGTTTTCTGGCTGAACGGCTCAACTACTATGACTCAAATATAGTGTAAAAAAGAAAGTAATAAACTATCAGAAGCAATCCCGTAAAAATAGAGGATAGTTATATTGTCAATCAATAAAGTTTTCAAACATACAATGTTAAGCATTCGATGCAAATTTCTAATTGTGGAAGTAAAATAACAACAATTCTGCCAGCATAGCGGTTTACAACTCTTTGTTCTGTACAAATCCTTCAGGATGCTGCTAGAAAACGCACATCTGTAGACAGCTCTGCTCAGATGTTGCTATTTAATCATAAGATTGCAGACTATTCTGCCAGTTAATGATATGAAACACAATATTGTGGACAGCATTGCAAATACTGAAGCAGACTTATACAATGACAATGGTTGGTATAGTGATGACGACAACAGAAAAAACATTAATAGAGAAGACAAGCTGAAAGCTTTATAATGATTTAAAGTGATTATCCTTGAAGCGACCATAACCACATCTACCTCAATGTGGGCGAATAACGTTATACGTTGTAACACAGATCACCAATATCATTGATAACGCGAAAAGTTATCGGCTTAATGTACATATAGTACAGGCATTCGTTAAGAGGTAATTATCGCTAATAATTGCATTCCTATGTCACTCCTCGACATTTATCTGAGTTCCTCAATCGGTTCATTATCTCTTAGTTACGTTCAACTTATGTGCTTACTGTGTGGAAACAACCTTCAGAAGCTGAATCAATGACAAACTTAAGTGTGGATATGTTGGTAAACGGTGTTCATAAAATATCAAATTAAAATTCAGTCTGACTGAAAACTCCGAAATCTTTGTGCAGAATATATTGCTAAACACACTCAGTGGCAATATTATGCTTGGGTGGAAAAAATATTGATTTGGGGTGATAAAAATACACAAATGTTAGTTAAAACGACACAAAATGTCATAGTAATTAAGACTAAGACTCATGTATATTGCTTCATTGGTTTTCAGGACTGCAAAAAGGAAGGCAGATCTCTTGGCAGCACACGAGTCATACACAGTCATCCCGCAAGCGGATAAAGTTGTGCACTTCAGTCAATAAAGAACTTGAACATTTACTTCTTAGATGGATGCGAGATGCTAACACAAGGCGTATAGAACTAACCAACTAACTAATCCAAGTAAAGGCCCTGACATTTGCCAGTCAACTGGCCATGAACGACTTCAAGAGATCCAATGGCTGGATGGAGAAATTCTTAAAGAGAATTTAAATTGTTTGTAGAACAATGAGTGGTGAACGCGGTGACGTAAACCCAGACAGTGTAAAGTCATGGAAAGAACGCCTGTCATCTCTTTGTGAAGGATACGAGCCTAGAGACATATTCAACATGGATGAAAGGAAAATGTTCTTTAAGCAGGGTAGACGCTCTACCTCTGGACCAGGACATCATTCAAGCTGTCAAACTAAAGTTTTACAACCAGCAGTCCAGACACATCATTGTAAGGTTGGAGAACTTCACACTATCAGGCCCAGACAAGTAAAAGGAGGTGACTGTGCTGGGCATTGCTTATTTAATCGGGCGTGGCACAATGTGAAGACGCAAGCATCATGAGATGCTGTAACAATATGGATTTGATGCTCTCAGAAGCCAGCCAGTAGAAGAGCCAAACGGCACTGACAGTGAAGATGATGACATCCCATTGGCTCAGCTGGCTCGAACAAAGGCCGTTTATGGATGCAAGCTGATGGAGCTAGTGAACAGCAATGTGGATGTCATTGACAATGAGCAAGTGACCTTCCAGCCAAAGTGCTCTTAGTAGTGGAGAGTGAATAAGAGTTTGAAGATGAGGATGAGCAGCCGCCGAAGGAAGATTTTTGCAAGAAGCAAGGGCAAGTGTCGAAAAGTTGCGGGCTTTTGCCACCGAGAAAGGACACTGACATATTAAGTGCCGCAATGGACATTTCCTTAAAGCTGACTGAGTACAGCCTCAACAACTTATCAGTATAAAAGAAGAAAACAGAGTTTTTCTAGGACATATATGTTGTAACATATTTGGAGTGATTCTCAATGTTAATGATCATTGACCAAAACATTCGTGAGAGAGAAACAAATTTGTCCATGCTTTGATTTATTGCCTTTGTTAAAATATTTAAGGTCTTTTAATCATGTAAATATTGCTATAGTTTGATTACACATATTTAAATCTGAATCTGTTTTGTCTTGTTGCTGGCTGTTAACATCATAACAATATGCAAAGAAAATTTACCAAAGGCTAAAAACTGACTAAATTAAAAAGAATAATACAGAATAAGATACTTGTATATAAAGAATAAAAAAGTAAAAGTAAATAATGATGAAAGAGTTATAACTAAATGCACAATGCATAACCATATCAGTTCATGTCAATAAACTGAACTAAATAAATACCAATTTCTTTCCTTCCGCTCGATGTTGCTTAAGAGAACGAGCACTGTACTCTTGATGTTATCCAATAAATATAAAGATTGCAAAAAGTTAAATACACGTAAAGGCAATATAGCACCACAAATAAATAAAAATGCTGACCAGCAATATATGTACAAACATGAAAACAACACAAATACTTCTTACTCTAAAACACCTTCAGTCCATCATCCATCTCTATTCGCATTATTAAACATACACACGCGCAAACATAAACACAAGCATACTTGTACATGAAATTACTTACAGGTGTTTTTTTGCGCTCTCTCTTCTTGACCATGCATAAAATAATAAAGAAAACACGAGAAAAGAACCGACATCACTCTGTAATTGTAACATTACAAATATATTATAACTTTATAAGGGATTGCATGTATAGCGTCCTACTTCACGATTGCCAGATATCAGAAAAGAACCCTGACATCGACTCACTGTACTGTATCATAAACGAAAAAGAAAGACGTGCCTTACAACACATTGGCGTTTCAGGCGGCACAGCTGACCTAGAAAGGTAAGTTTCCTTTCATATCAATTTCATATTTTAAAGGCAAAGCATTCATCATACTCAGTGCTAGGTCTGTACGTGTCCTTACATTGAACCCCTTTATTGATTTTAGACAAATGCGATGTGCATTTTCAACACATTTGCGTTTCAGGCGGCACAGCTGACCTAGAAAGGTAAGTTTCCTTTAATCAATTTCATATTTTAAAGGCAAAGCATTCATCATACTCAGTGCTAGGTCTGTACGTGTCCTTACATTGAACCCCTTTATTGATTTAAGACAAATGCGATGTGCATTTTCAAGGGGTGCAATTTCGTGCATGCTCAAATTGAACATTCATAGCCATAAAGAGCTTAAGGAGTACAATATGGTCATACAGACGTTTGCAGGCGATTGATTTAGTCTATTTTATGATATCAGCATTGAGAATGCCAAAGAATGTTTTTCGTATTTTGTCATTGTAACATTGTACATTCTACTGATACTGCCTATAATGAACATAACAGATGACTCCTAAGTGGACATATGACTCTGTTTCTGATACAGTATCATTACTTATCTTCCATGTTCTAGATGCACGAGTGAAGGATTTCTTTGACTCATTGAATGACACACTTACAATGGGTATACTGAAACCCCCATTTACATGAATATTCGTAACATATCTATCATAGATTGCAACTATTTAATGTAAACCGGACCTGGTAGTACAATCGGTAGAGCGTCGGCTCCAGGTAAGGGAGGACCCGCCCGGTTTCGATCACGGGTTCGATCCCGGGCCGCAAACCAGTCGTTAACATAGTAGTGGTATAGCTACCTTGCTAACGCTCAAGCAAATATAAGGGTTGTTTCACGACTGGCTCGTGATAAACCCAATAAACAAACAACACTTTAATAAAAAATGACAAAAGAAGCATCCCATCTGCATCAGTTGGTGCATCAGTTGGTGCACAAATACCGTTATTATTGACAGAGAAGTCCTGATTGTAACAATTGTTATAGGGTCATTAATAAAACAGAGAAATAAATTGTTCATTATTATGACATGTGTACAAATATGTATTCACATCATCAAATATATAAAAGTATAGATCCCCGCCAAATAGGCCCATATGCTACTATTAAATACAAAGAACATATAAAGTTATCGGGTAAAATGATCAACGTGATATGATATATAGACGGCATTTACAATGTAATTTTAGCTAGATATAAAGCAATGTTTTTCTTTTCCTTAATGATAAAATAACAAAATTTGCAGTTCTTCTGTACAGTTTTTATAGTTTATAATTTCCTAGTAAGACGGTAAGTTCGTTGCTACGACTTTTGTTTGGCTTAATAAATATTTTCCCCTGAAGATGTAAATTGAAATCTTCCATGATAACGAGGCGATCTCTACTGATATAAGTGCTAATTACATCTTGCAAAGAATCTTGTGTCGTCTATACATTATTGTATTACAGGTGTACTCCCCATGCACTAATTAAACTATGCATGCTTTTAGACAGCACTTAAGCGTCTTTGCAACATGTAATTAGCAGTTCATATATATATATACACACACACACACACACACACACACACACACACACACACACACACACACACACACATATATATATATATATATATATATATATATATATATATATATATATATATATATTCAGAGACAGGCATGGGTTTGTGTGTGTGTGTATATATATATATATATATATATATATATATATATATATATATATATATATATATATATATATATATATATATATATATATATATATATATATGAGTAGTTCGCACTCGACAATAGGAATTCCAAGTGCAAAAATCCAATATTGAAATACAGAAGGCGAATATAACTGTCATTTTTTACAGTTTGTTTAAGACCCATTCGTTTGCTAGAACTGGATTAGGTGTCAGAAGTACAGTGTTGCATGTACGCCTCCCCACTTCTGTCATTAGATTTACGTAGCCGTCTATTACATGGTATTCTGTACTTCTGTACGGCTGATAATTCCAAATGGTCAGAAGTTCCGACTAGTCACCAGCTAAGCGTCATGGCGGATTCTCGTATCACCGCTACTTCAAAGTGAAGCCTCCAAAATAAAAATGTAGTGGCCGATTTCTTCAATACTGGATAAAGTCGACATCTCCAGTGTCGTCAGGGCTATCATAGGAACTGTGTGTACCACGTGGTACCGCCGTAGCTCCCTGCGACTCTGTGACACCTCCAACACAACGAGGGATCGGAAGCGAGGCTGTATTTCTTGATAAGGCATGTTGATCTTTGACTATGATACTAGAACCAGGTTTTTTTTTTTGGTAATTGAATTGTAAAACACTTCGACTAGCGGTTCTTGCTGGGTAGCCAAATCTGTCTCGTGTAGCTCACTATGACATAGAGAAACCTAAACTCTATACTGTGCACAACATGCAATATTTTGGTTCATTAGCATGAGAACAGAGTCAAGACCAACTTAGTATCCGCCTGAAAAGTCTTGGTCATACCACGCAGATAGCAGTCCCAGATAATTATCTTACTGGCTGGGAAATACTTACAAAATAGCCAACACGTTTTACTACCTTGTTGATAAACTTATTAAAGAAAGGGGTGCTGACATAGCAACTACAAACCGTATCAATCGATAGTACAAAATTAGATAATTGTCGCTTTCCTTGATCAAACGCCCCTCCGCTAAAAATAAACAGTGCTCTAAGAAATATGGTTGTGAGAAATGGCCAATGAAGAAAGGTCATGAAACGGTGACAGCGAGTACCAAATTGAGGAAGGTAAGGACAATGTGACACGTATCGTTGTCAGATCAAACAACTAGTTCCAAGTTGCGGAGAAAGCTAGCTGGGTTTGAAGGTAATTGCTAGCATAATACATAAAAAGGGTCAAATGGCTTCGGCGTTGTTACAGGAAATCCATTAGCTAAGGTTTCTCTGTCAATAATGGAATACAATATTTCCTTTTGATGGCATGACTACATGTTTATGTGAACATACTGTCCTTCAAAAGATCAGATTCCCCCAATAGAATGATAACCAAAGCCATTGCGACGTCAAACTTTAAAACACTTATCATAAGGCAGTACATTCGGTAAGAATATGTACCATCTGAGAGCACATGAAATGGTTTCCAACCTAAAATACAGTGAAAAACTATAGAATATTCTGAGCATAAATGGACCCAGTGACCTCAAGGATAGACGCTCCATCTACTTACCTACTAAGGTGCCGCCTTAACAGACACCGGATCTGTTGTCCAGACCAAGATGCAGCGAACAGTCCATTGTTACGGACATACAGACGAACACCAGGCTTAAAAACACAACAAATCTCTGCTAATAATAAACATAACACATGCGGAATGAAATCTCCAACAACCGATAACAGCAACCACATTTCACTAATTTCAGCTTTGTTCCGTTTAAGTAAGGAAGAAAAATGTGGCTCATCTCCATTAAAGTTGCCTTAAAAACGCCATACCCGTTCTCAATTTTGTCTATAACACTCTGTGCAGTTTCGAAGCATCAATTTCCAAGAGAGACACCGTAATTGCATAGCGTTAATTTGTATACTCATCTAAATAACAATGGCTGTGTTAGGTTTTCTTTGTGTAAAATTTAGATTGTTATTGCTTACAAGAACAACATTCGCTTTTCTTGTTGGCAATATCTTTCACCACGACACTACCAACAACAACAATATACATATTAGTTTTATGCAATACCGTGAAATACAGTGATGAACATGAACAAACAGCTGCTTATGTTGGCGGATTTATTTTTTGTTTTATATTTGATTAATTAATAAGCAACTGATCAATCTTTAGATCTCTTTATCGACATAAAGACAAAGTGTTGTCTTGATACGGTGGCTAATCTTACCAATGTGTATTTACATATTCACTGGTCTCACCAATGTCTTTACACGATCACTTGTCTCACCAATGTCCATACACGATCATTTGCCTCACCAATGTGAATAATATAGAAAGTTGTCAAAGTGGGGACATCCGCTATAAATTTTGTAAGAAAATACTTAAATGTACTTTAAGACACCATGTCATAGCATTGTGTCAGTGTGTAATTTATTTTTATAAATGATGGTTTGTACATTTATAAAATCTATATGATTAAGGTCACTCATTGATTACTACGGCACGTACTTAACGATCCAATAAAAAGGTTTATAGTCCCCGCTGAGTTTTTTAGATTCCTGTTTTTCATTATTTCGGAAATCTGACTCTCTTTTTTTGGGTGCAACGCTGTCATTGTCACCATTTTCAACGTATGTTTTTCAATCTCAACCAGTTCGATGATAAGAACTTAAAATGTACAATGTAAAAGTTACCATTATCAGCATCAGTACCTTCTTTTAAGCATTAAGTTCCTCCTTCGTTACAAAATTTGGATTGCATGTAGGTCACACAAGAAAACTGAAATCTTCAGTCAAACGAACACATGTTAATAAACGAACCATGTATATTGCAAAATACTGTATTTAAGCTATGTACCTTTACATAAATTTCGATCTTTTTTAGTAAAGCCATTCTAAACGAAACAGCGCAACTTCTTTTAGTGTCATGGCTCAAATGTAAATCTTGACGTTTCTGTCAAATGCCAAAATGGCATGTAGCATTTAACTATTTTGTCATAATCTATACTTATTAAGAATACCAATCTCGTTCAGGAGGCAAACAAGCTAAGAACCGGACACTGTTTTAAATAGTTCGTACATATTGTTGACATTAAATTACTTTGACCGAATATAGTTTGTGTCAATACAATACAATGTAATCAAATATGTCCAAAGCGACAGCTGGTAAGAGCTACGTCTTCCCGCCTACTTTCTCTGCAAACAGAGATACTGGCACCGACCTTAGGTTTAATTACGTGTACTTTGTTATAAACAGTACTTCCCAACTCGTTTGCCATTTGGTTAAAATATATCGATTGATACGTGGTTTAAAATCTGTGTGTGGGATGTCAAGATCTGTCTCTGTAAGAACTGTAGCAGATTTTGCACTTTTATCTGCTTCCTCGTTCTCGGATGCCTACATGACCAGTTAGCCAACAGAAAACAATATCATTATTAAGTGAAAGTTCATTAATGAAATATATGACAAAGTCCCATGAGCATTGCAACATATACCGACACTGGAAAAGGCACGGGCCAAAGGTTTTCACATGCAAGCCAAATGTAAAAGAACAATTCTGTGATGAGTCATTTAACAAATAGAGTAAACCCGACAGTTACTCCCTTGCAACGGTCTGTCGGCAATATGGACCGACTGGGTTGCTTAAACCGGTTTTACAGAGCTCTCACTTCGCACTTCCTGATGGGTTTCTCAAATGCAAGCAATGAAAAGAAAACCGATGTATGTGAATAAAAAATGTCAAAGCACTGACGTTTTCTTTGACAACAAATGTTGTGACGTCATTGTAAAATAGTCCACATACTTTAAAAGAGAGAGGTATTATTTCGATTAAAATAACTACACAAAAAGTTGACTGTAAATGAAATTAACATTTTGAATCAAGCAATAAAATACCAGAGAAGAGTAAATGGTTGTTGCATCCTGTTCATGTGAAGGTGAAATTGAGGAACCTAAGTCCAATGCCCATCAAATGAAATACACGTAACAAAATCCTTATTGGATGAATTATATGATAACATAGATTACATGCACGGGGAGATTTTTTACGACCGCCACACTGCACAAGTAACATAGTTGTGATCATAAATAAGACTATATGACAAAGTCCTATGAGCATTAAACGACACGGGACAAAGGTATTCACATGCAAGCCAAATTTAACCCTTTGGTTTACGCTCGTACATGTGTTCATATTTAGGATTGAAAATGACACTGTGTGCAGGATTTTTAGGATTAGATTTATCTTTTGTAATGAACTGAAGTGCAAGTTTCTCTCGTCTTAGATATAATGATGGCTCAATAGCATCAACGTAAAGGCTCTCTACAGGAGAGGCCCTGAAAGCTCCAAGGGCAAGACGCAGTCCCTGGTTGTGGACAGCGTCCAGCAACTGGAGATATGATCTCCTGGCAGAGCCGTAAACAATGCTGCCATAATTTTGATCTTACCAGTGATCTGTAAAGTTGTAATAACAATTTTCTATCAGCTCCCCAGTCAGTATGGGATAAACATTTCAACAGGTTAAGAGATTTAAGACATCTAGTTTTCACATATTTGGTATGAGGTATAAAAGATAATTTGCTGTCAAATATGACACCAAGAAATTTAGTTTCCTTGACGACAGGAATACGAACGTTATTAAGAAATAATTTAGGATCGTTGTGCTAAGTTCTTTTCTGGCAGAAGTTTATGCAGTTTGTTTTGGTGAGTGAAAATTAAAAACCATTGTTGTTACTCCAAGTTTGTAATTTGTTGAGGCATTGTTGCAATTGCCTTTCAATTGTGTTCCGAATTTTGGAACGATAGCATATAAGAAAATCGTCCACATACAGGAAACAATCGACTCCATTATTTAGAGTTTTTACGCTGCTATTTATTTTGATGTTAAAGAGAGTAACAGACGATATACTACCCTGAGGAACACCATGATCCTGTTTATGAACAGAAGACAGACAAGGCCCAATTTTAACTTAAACATTTCTGTCAGAAATGAAAAATGTTAATAAATATAGGTAAACGACCCCTGAGACCAAGGTCACCTAAATCTTTAAAACTTATGTTTTCATGTTGTATCAAATGCCTTCAAAGAACCGCGCTACAAGGTGTTCTTTCTTGTTAAAAGCATCTCGTGTAAAAGTTTAAAATCGAACGAGATTAACAAGTATACTGTGTTGGTTTCTGAATCCACTTTGAAATTCTGTGAGTAAATTATTTGATTTAAGATCCCAAACGAGTCTATTATTTATCATTTGTTCTAAAGTTTTACAAATACAACTAGTCAAAGCAATTGGCCTATAACTTAAAGGATCTGTTGGATCCTTGCCTTGTTTAGGTATTGGAATGACGGATGCATTTTCCATGAATTTGATACTTTTCCAGAAAACCAAATTTCATTATAAATAGACAAAAGTAAATTTAATGATGTATGCGGCATGTGTTTAAAAAACTTACGCGCCTCAGGCAATGCGACATAAAAGGTGTATTTAATTTTAATTACCTCTTTTTTAAATATCCATGTTGGACATTCTCTGGACTAACTTTCGCGAAGTCCAGAGCAATTTGCACATTTCGGCTCAGTTTGTCACTCAAAGTTTGGGGAATGGGCTGGTTCACAGCATCGTCCGCAGATGACATTGTGCATTTTGACTCATGATGACCAAATCTTTGACAGTCAAAGCAACGTAATGGATTAGGGATGTAAACTTGAACTTTGACGATCAGATAACCAACTTTGATTGTGGATGGGAGTTTTGGATTGTTAAATGTTAGGACTAGTGTGTTTGTGGGAATCCGACGTTCTTCCTTGGTGAAGGAAATTATGTGGCCACCACTCACACCTTGTTATGTGACTTCTACCAGGACCTCCTCCTCAGAGAGTCCAGAAAGGTCAGGGCAGCGGAAAACTCCTTTTTAATAATTTAGCGAATCATGTGGGAAAGCTTTGATTTTGAGTGAGCAGAACTCCGTTAGGTTGAGTAATTTGACTGCGATCGGTTTTCGATTTGTTTCGATCAGTAAACAGTATCAGTGTCTTCTGAAGAAAAAATGAGGATCGGTTTGAAACATTTTCGTTTTCTATTCATGAAGATAAAAATATATGATTCGGCACTCTGGGTTTATGCTTTGGAGCCCAACAAGTGGGCGTTGATATGGAGTGGTTTTCCGACCTCCCAACGACCTCCCAACACCAGCGATACCAGAGTGCTATACTCTCTGATAAGAGATACAAAAAGTAAATGATGCTAGACTGATCCGTATAGCCGGTTGTTTATTAGATACTAAGTAAAATGAGACCATTGGAGGGAAAGGGTTGCGTTACACGGTATACAATAAAAGAAAAAGCAGAAATTAAGATTGGTCAGTAGGATTACTAAGTAAGTGTATACAATAGGGAAATATTAGTAACCTATGAACAACGAATTTATGCAGCTATGTTTAGAACAATTAGTAGAAGTAACGATGATTAAGTATGCAGACGGAATACGTTTATATGGTTTTATTCCATTTAAAACAATGGTTTATTATGTTTACAGAAATTAAACACTCGTTAAGTATGACAGCATTGATCTATAAAATATACACGAACAACGAAGTGGAATAAAAACGGTATTTAACGCGCCTAAAATAACTGCAATGCGAAAATTTGTCTTATATGTTCAGCATTGTTATTGTGAGTTATTGTAATTCTATCTCGAATCGTGTCTCGTTATGATAAAATTTAGTAAAATTATTACTTTTTCCGTACTTTAAGTTGTTTACATAGTGCATGTATTTCTAGTAATTGTTGTTGTGTGGTCCCCAGTTAATTAATTATGATAACCTGTTGTTATATTTGAATTAGTTTTGCTATAATTGAACTAGTTAACGGGTTGTTGTATCTGAATTAGTTAACAGGTTGTTGTATTTAGCGCCTCGGTTGATCACGTTCTGTCAATACAGACTAAAGCCAAATACAGCCTTTATTTCTGCACTGTAACAATAACCATACTGTTTTATGTATAATGTAAGAAAGAGAAAACTGTCGTAGGTATAAAATATCTTTACATTATTTAAAAGACAATTGGACAGGTCTTCCTGAATGTAAGTCAGGTTTAAAAGTGAAAACATAGAGACTAAAGTTTTCAATCCAGAGTTACATCATTTTATATATTACTTTGCAATATATATATATATATATATATATATATATATATATATATATATATATATATATATATATATATATATATATATAATATATATATATATATATATATATATATATATATATATATATATATATATATATATATATATATATATATATATTTTAAATTTATTAATTAGAAACTTTAAAGTAGACTGACTTTTCGAAGGTGTGTGGTGCTTTCGGGATACCCCCCCCCCCCCCCCCCCCCCAAATTTCAAATTTTGCCCTTTTACATGCTTGACTTTGATCAATGCCATGGCTTTAAATGAATTTTATTACAGGTTGAGTTGATAAGAGATTAACTATAACAGGATAAATTACGCCCGACGCCGATATTAAATGCAGTTAAACCGTAGTAAAACTGATCGTTCTAAAATTCTAAAATACTTTACATAGCAGTACTTTTAATAAACGGTTTTAATACCAGACAATTTTACAACGACCACAATTATTAATACAATTCGTAAACCAGTTCATATGTAATTCAAGATGATTATTTAAGCTTCCCTTAAAGACAATAAAATGCATTTCTCTATTTAAGAATACAGTTGCATAGCTTTATTTACCCTATGTTGTACCTAATTTGTAATCAACCACGCCATTCAAACTGAAGATGAATAATTCATTATACGACTTTTGCTGAGGTACATTTTTTTCTCTGTTCAAAATATTCACAATTCAAGTATATTCATATCATGAAGCTTAAGCCTTGTGGACTTATTTTCTATGTTCGTTGATTGGTGTTGACCAGACTTCTATATTTTCTCAAGGTGAAGGTCACACATCTACAAGATGACATATGCTGTCCGGTAAGCATAACGTGTTTGTAGAAGTTGCTTTTGACAACAAACCTTGTTTAGTAGCGTAAACATTAAAAAAATTACAAACTCGATTTTATGTGATGGCCTTCAATAACCTCCAAGTATAGTAAAACTTTTTTCGTTTTTTGAATAGAACCTCATACAGGAGTCGGTTTCAGAGTATGAACAATGTTACTTTCGACCTGCACCCCAAGACATTTGCCAGCTTCTTTATCAGTGTGGACAATTCTAGGTTCGACCTCCACCCCAGGACACTGATCAGCTTCTTTATCAGTGTGGACAATGTCAGGTTCGACCTCTACGCAAGAACACTGGCAAGGTTCTTTATCAGTGTGGACAATTCTAGGTTCGACCTCCACCCCAGGACACTAGTCACAGCTTCTTTATCAGTGTGGACAATGTCAGGTTCGACCTCTACCCCAGGACACTGGCAAGCTTCTTTATCAGTGTGGACAATTCTAGGAAGGATGGGATGGGATGGCCGGCATTTTTGCCGATACTGCGCAGCGACATTTCTTTCATTATAGCACAGGGGCATTTATGAGGTGCCCAAGGATTGAACCCGGCCGGTCCATTATACCGAAACCGACGAGTCAGGCGTAATGCTGTCCCCTTAGCCCCGAGCGTTAGGAGGGAAGCCACTACTACCAACTTTAAAGTCTTTGGTCTGACCCGGCCGGGGTTCGAACCCACGACCTCCCGATCCGCAAGCCGACGCTCTACCACCTGAGCTATTGCGGCCGGTGGACAATTCTAAGTTCGACCTCCACCCAAGGACACTGGTCACAGCTTCTTTATCAGTGTGGACAATTCTAGGTTCGACCTCCACCCAAGGACACTGGTCAGCTTCTTTGTCTGTGTTGACAATTCTATGTTCGACCTCCACCCCAAGACACTGGCCAGCTTCCTTATCAGTGTGGACAATTCTAGGTTCGACCTCCACACCGGGACACTGGCCAGCTTCTTTATCAGTGTGGACAATTCTAGGTTCGACCTTCATCCCGGGACACTGGCCAGCTTCCTTATCAGTGTGAACAATTCTAGGTTCGACCTCCACCCCAGGACACTAGTCAGCTTCTTTTATCAGTGTGGACAATGTCAGGTTCGACCTCTACCCCAGGACACTGGCAAGGTTCTTTATCATTGTGGACAATGTCAGGTTCGACCTCTACCCCAGGACACTGGCAAGCTTTTTTATCAGTGTGGACAATTCTAGGTTCGACCTCCAGCCCAGGACACTGGCCAGCTTCTTTATCAGTGTGGACAATGCTAGGTTCGACCTCCACCCCAGGACACTGGCCAGCTTCCTTATCAGTGTGAACAATTCTAGGTTCGACCTCCACCCCAGGACACTGGCCACAGCTTCTTTATCAGTGTGGACAATTCTAGGTTCGACCTCCACCCAAGGAAACTGGTCACAGCTTCTTAATCAGTGTGGACAATTCTAGGTTCGACCTCCACCCAAGGACACTGGTCATAGCTTCTTTATCAGTGTGAATAATTCTATGTTCGACCTCCACCCTAGGACACTGGTCACAGCTTCTTTATCAGTGTGGACAATGTTAGGTTCGACCTCCACCCAAGGACACTGGTCACAGCTTCTTTATCAGTGTGGACAATTCTAGGTTCGACCTCCACCCAAGGACACTGGTCACAGCTTCTTTATCAGTGTGGACAATGTCAGGTTCGACCTCTACCCCAGGACACTGGCAAGCTTCTTTATCAGTGTGGACAATTCTAGGTTCGACCTCCACCCCAGGACACTGGTCACAGCTTCTTTATCAGTGTGGACAATTCTAGGTTCGACCTCCACCCAAGGACACTGGTCAGCTTCTTTATCAGTGTGGACAATTCTAGGTTCGACCTTCACCCTAGGACACTCGCCAGCTTCTTTATCAGTGTGGACAATTCTAGGTTCGACCTCCACCCCAGGACACTGGCCAGCTTCTTTATCAGTGTGGACAATTCTAGGTTCGACCTCCACCCTAGGACATCGGCCAGCTTCTTTATCAATGTGGACAATGTTAGGTTCGACCTCCACCCCAAGACACTGGCCAGCTTCCTTATCAGTGTGGACAATTCTAGGTTCGACCTCCACCCCAGGACACTGGCCAGCTTCCTTATCAGTGTGGACAATTCTAGGTTCGACCTCCACCCTAGGACATCGGCCAGCTTCTTTATCAGTGTAAACAATTCTAGGTTCGACCTCCACCCCAGGACACTGGCCAGCTTCTTTATCAGTGTAAACAATTCTAGGTTCGACCTACACCCTAGGACACTGGCCAGCTTCTTTATCAGTGTGGACAATTTTAGGTTCGACCTCCACCCCAGGACACTGGCCAGCTTCCTTATCAGTGTGAACAATTCTAGGTTCGACCTCCACCCCAGGACACTGGCCACAGCTTCTTTATCAGTGTGGACAATTCTAGGTTCGACCTCCACCCAAGGAAACTGGTCACAGCTTCTTAATCAGTGTGGACAATTCTAGGTTCGACCTCCACCCAAGGACACTGGTCACAGCTTCTTTATCAGTGTGAATAATTCTATGTTCGACCTCCACCCTAGGACACTGGTCACAGCTTCTTTATCAGTGTGGACAATGTTAGGTTCGACCTCCACCCAAGGACACTGGTCACAGCTTCTTTATCAGTGTGGACAATTCTAGGTTCGACCTCCACCCAAGGACACTGGTCACAGCTTCTTTATCAGTGTGGACAATGTCAGGTTCGACCTCTACCCCAGGACACTGGCAAGCTTCTTTATCAGTGTGGACAATTCTAGGTTCGACCTCCACCCCAGGACACTGGTCACAGCTTCTTTATCAGTGTGGACAATTCTAGGTTCGACCTCCACCCAAGGACACTGGTCAGCTTCTTTATCAGTGTGGACAATTCTAGGTTCGACCTCCACCCTAGGACACTCGCCAGCTTCTTTATCAGTGTGGACAATTCTAGGTTCGACCTCCACCCCAGGACACTGGCCAGCTTCTTTATCAGTGTGGACAATTCTAGGTTCGACCTCCACCCTAGGACATCGGCCAGCTTCTTTATCAATGTGGACAATGTTAGGTTCGACCTCCACCCCAAGACACTGGCCAGCTTCCTTATCAGTGTGGACAATTCTAGGTTCGACCTCCACCCCAGGACACTGGCCAGCTTCCTTATCAGTGTGGACAATTCTAGGTTCGACCTCCACCCTAGGACATCGGCCAGCTTCTTTATCAG
This sequence comes from Sinonovacula constricta, assembly GCA_007844125.1. Taxonomy (NCBI): domain Eukaryota; kingdom Metazoa; phylum Mollusca; class Bivalvia; order Cardiida; family Solecurtidae; genus Sinonovacula; species Sinonovacula constricta. The sequence goes on along the minus strand of CM017557.1, from coordinate 44,391,627 downwards.
TGTGGACAATTCTAGGTTTGACCTCCACCCCAGGACACTGGCCAGCTTCTTTATCAGTGTAAACAATTCTAGGTTCGACCTACACCCTAGGACACTGGCCAGCTTCTTTATCAGTGTGGATAATTTTAGGTTCGACCTCCACCCCAGGACACTGGCCAGCTTCCTTATCAGTGTGAACAATTCTAGGTTCGACCTCCACCCCAGGACACTGGCCAGCTTCTTTATCAGTATGGACAATGTTAGGTTCGACCTCCACCCCGGGACACTGGCCAGCTTCCTTATCAGTGTGGACAATTCTAGGTTCGACCTCCACCCCAGGACACTGGCCAGCTTCCTTATCAGTGTGGACAATTCTAGGTTCGACCTCCACCCCAGGACACTGGCCAGCTTCTTTATCAGTGTGGACAATTCTAGGTTCGACCTCCACCTCAGGACACTGGCCAGCTTCCTTATCAGTGTGGACAATTCTAGGTTCGACCTCCACCCCAGGACACTGGCAAGCTTCCTTATCAGTGTGGACAATTCTAGGTTCGACCTCCACCCCAGGATACTGGCCAGCTTCCTTATCAGTGTGGACAATTCTAGGTTCGACCTCCACCCCAGGACACTGGCCAGCTTCCTTATCAGTGTGGATAATTCTAGGTTTGACCTCCACCCCAGGACACTGGCCAGCTTCCTTATCAGTGTGGACAATGTTAGGTTCGACCTCCACCCCGGGACACTGGCCAGCTTCCTTATCAGTGTGGACAATTCTAGGTTCGACCTCCACCCCAGGACACTGGCCAGCTTCCTTATCAGTGTGGACAATTCTAGGTTCGACCTCCACCCCAGGACACTGGCCAGCTTCTTTATCAGTGTGGACAATGTTAGGTTCGACCTCCACCCCGGGACACTGGCCAGCTTCCTTATCAGTGTGGACAATTCTAGGTTCGACCTCCACCCCAGGACACTGGCCAGCTTCCTTATCAGTGTGGACAATTCTAGGTTCGACCTCCACCCCAGGACACTGGCCAGCTTCTTTATCAGTGTGTACAATGTTAGGTTCGACCTCCACCCCGGGACACTGGCCAGCTTCCTTATCAGTGTGGACAATTCTAGGTTCGACCTCCACCCCAGGACACTGGCCAGCTTCCTTATCAGTGTGGACAATTCTAGGTTCGACCTCCACCCCAGGACACTGGCCAGCTTCTTTATCAGTGTGGACAATGTTAGGTCCGACCTCCACCTCAGGACACTGGCTTGCTTCCTTATCAGTGTGGACAATTCTAGGTTCGACCTCCACCCCAGGACACTGGCCAGCTTCTTTATCAGTGTGGACAATGTTAGGTCCGACCTCCACCTCAGGACACTGGCTTGCTTCCTTATCAGTGTGGACAATTCTAGGTCCGACCTCCACCCCAGGACACTGGCCAGCTTCTTTATCAGTGTGGACAATGTTAGGTCCGACCTCCACCTCAGGACACTGGCTTGCTTCCTTATCAGTGTGGACAATTCTAGGTTCGACCTCCACCTCAGGACACTGGCCAGCTTCCTTATCAGTGTGGACAATTCTAGGTTCGACCTCCACCCCAGGACACTGGCCAGCTTCCTTATCAGTGTGGACAATGTTAGGTCCGACCTCCACCTCAGGACACTGGCTTGCTTCCTTATCAGTGTGGACAATGTTAGGTCCGACCTCCATCCCAGGACACTGGCCAGCTTCCTTATCAGTGTGGACAATTCTAGGTTCGACCTCCACCCCAGGACACTGGCCAGCTTCCTTATCAGTGTGGACAATTCTAGGTTCGACCTCCACCCCAGGACACTGGCCAGCTTCTTTATCAGTGTGGACAATTCTAGGTTCGACCTCTACCCCAGGACACTGGCCAGCTTCTTTATCAGTGTGGACAATTCTAGGTTCGACCTCCACCCCAGGACACTGGCCAGCTTCCTTATCAGTGTGGACAATTCTATGTTCGACCTCCACCCCAGGACACTGGCCAGCTTCTTTATCAGTGTGGACAATGTCAGGTTCGACCTCCACCCCAGGACACTGGCCAGCTTCCTTATCATTGTGGACAATTCTAGGTTCGACCTCCACCCCAGGACACTGGCCAGCTTCTTTATCAGTGTGGACAATTCTAGGTTCGACCTCTACCCCAGGACACTGGCCAGCTTCTTTGTCAGTGTGGACAATTCTAGGTTCGACCTCTACCTGAAGACATTTGCCACTTATTTTTTATGAACTCATATGCCTTTTTCCCCCGGTTATCTTAGTAAAGCTGGATCTATTTACAAAATGATAAATGTTCGAGTTTATTTAACGAATTAAACAAAGAAAATCATTGCACTTTGATGATAAACTCAATAATTCTGGCCCATTCCATCCTTTTGCCTAGAGCAGGGAGCTGAAAGAGAAAATAAATTCTTGAGAAAAAAGTTGTACATTGCGGGCAATGAACACGACCATGATACAATTTAGATCGACAAAGATTACGTTAAATCGGTATTACTCGTAACAACATCTTCCTGAACAACATCAGATATACTTTAAATAACAGTGGTTCGATACTAATCTACATCATTTTATATTTTTATCAACCGGTTTCGTTTGCGATGTTACAAGACCAATATAAATATGCAATTAAAAAGCAACAACATTAAAATCCCGGAAGAAAAACACATTTCAATGATTTGAAGACAGGCAGTCAACATTAATTGTGATGTTTCTAAAAGCGTCGTACGAGCGAGCCACAGTCAGCTGCTTTGTCAGGTAAGATCATGGAGAATAAGATGGCTGAACTGTTAGAAGTCATCTTTACTCGGAGGGTGCTAACCTCATATTTATCATACGTATACAAATAGCGTTGATCCAGATCATTAAACATCCCAGTGGGAGCTGTCTGAACAAGATTTACATTTTAGCTGTTAAGTGACTAGTGGTGAAGCCAACGTGTAAATTTACTAGAATCAAGCAGCCTAAACTCCGGCAGCAGCCAACTGCATAAACAATGTTACCATGGGTATATTTTACCATAGTAGGTAATTTTAAGTTACCCTAAACAAGTTGAAATAAATAAACATATACACGCGAGTTACTAGCCTGTTTTACTAGAGTAAAAGATAACAATACCAGATATGTGGCTTATTTTTCTAACCCAGCAGTTACCTAAACATGAACATGGCTGACATAAACTTAATAACAGCAGACGACCCATACAATTTCTTTTTGTTGACCGACGACTTACTGATTTCGACAATGAAAAACAAAGACGACGTTCTCTTGTTTGAGAACTGACCGCTTAGTAAGAATGGTCGACGGATGACTTCAACGAAAGCACCACGAAACCAGGCACTGACAGTTCGTCAGCACGGCATGATCGCGCTGTGTTATTAAGCGTCCCGAATTTCTTTTACAAGCTATTACCGGAGTAGTAACTTTACCGTCATATTTACCCAGGGTATGCTAAACTTTGGGTATATTTTAACCATTGTTTATAAAACAATTGGCTGCTTTTCGCGAATTCTCGATCATCTCCGCACATGTTCGTTAAGAACCCCGAAAGAAGCAGTAGTATGACAACACATGGGTTCTCGAACCGTGCTTCAGTCTTTCTATTCCAGTCAGTAGATCCTGCATATTTGCGAGAAGTTGGGGTTTTGATTAGAAATAACATAAAATAAAAGAGTTACTTTTCTTTTAAATGTTGCTTTCGGAATATGTAATGTTTAATTAGCAGTAAAAAACACATGTTATCGGCTCAAATCAGTACCCACTATGTCAGACAGTTCTGCGAGGTCCATACAGAAAATCGCATTCACTTAGTCTTTGTATCATAACTTGCCTTTACCATGACAGTGTAAACCTTATTTAAAAGAGTCAATAGAAAGCAAAATAGACGAGTGCATTTTTGGGGGCGGAATGCCTGGAACGGTAACACTAATTGTGAAATGTGACGCTTTCAAGCATTGCATTTCGGTTTTTATTCAATCTTGGTAAATATCAGAATTAAATTAAATTGTAGTTTAAAATGTTGCTACATTATTACCTGTCACATGAAACTGTTTATGTTCCACATGTGTATGTATGATTTGTTTAATTTAAATTGCATTTGTTACTACGATGTGCTTTGTATACGTGCAATGTTATGCTCTATTCTGTTGTTTGTATTGGGACCTTTTCTCATGTGTCCAAAGACAATTCGTTACTGCATATAAAATTAAGACATGGACTATTGACGGTATTGTAAATCTTTTAATAACAACACCATGTTGCTTAATCTTGGTCGGTTAGTTGTTAGGTAAAATGTTCCATTGTTGAACAGGTCCTCGAAGGCAACATAATGTAGCTATGGCTGAAATGCAGATTTATGAATAAACAACTTGGCGAAGGAACCCACTCGGTGAATTACGGGGGCAAAAGGAGTGAGAACAACAGTGTTATTAGAACCAGTGTTCCAATGGCTCTGCATTTTAAACTAGGTCGAGATGTAGAGCACATAGACTAGAAGTTGAAACTGGTAGATGGCACAAACCAAGAGCAATTCCATATACCGATAGAAAATGTATTGCATGTAATAAATTAGAAGATGAATTTCATTTTATTCTGAATGCCTTTTTGTATAAAGATATTAGAAAGAGATATATTAAAGAATACTTTTGGAAATATCCAAATATACCACAATTCGTTCAGCTTTTAACCTTAGACAATAAAGAATTAAATATTAATATTGCAATGTTTGTTCAAAAGTCGTTTGAACTCAGAAAAACATACTACTGTTACTATAACAACAGTTTGTTGACTTGATTCTCCAACTGAATGTTTGTAAATAATAGAGAACACTTTTTTGAGATTAAATACTTATTTATGTGTACTTATATTGTTACTTCTGTATTTTATTTACATGCTGTATAAAAATTAACGTGCATAACAACCGATTGTTATTATTGCCATGAATACTATGCATTTATTTAAAGTTGTTTTTAATGTTGTATAAGTTAACTGGATCGATTAATCTTGAAAATATGTAGTACACCTTAACCACAAGCCAATCCACATATTTGTTTGATGTGTACTGATATTTGTACTGTACATATATAACTATGTAACTTGTTGTATAAAGTGTGTACACATGACTTATAGCTATATGTATTTTGAAATAAAACTCTAAAAACTCTATATGCAATATCCGGCCCGGGACATGGCTGCCTTCTGCGGCTACCAGTTTTGCAATTGTGATTTAGATTTAGATAACAGGGATGCCGTAACTTTCAACTTGGGAGTCACTTAATGTGCAGTTATTTTAGACCTAATTTAGTTAAAATAAATTTATATGAAAAATTTTGCATGTACATATAATAGTTTTTATTATATGTTGTTAGTGATTGTGTTGTAGCTTTTGTCCCAATTAAAAATATGTCTAGGATCGTTGTTTTGGAGCTATGTCTGGTTTCCAATGCGATGCACAGTCGAATTACCACGGAAAAATCATGTGAATAACAGTTGCATTTTACAACAGCAACAGTATCTCGATACAATATGCTCGGTATATTAATGTAAACGTTTTATTCTGCAATTCTTAAAAACACATCCCAAAAATTGGCGACTGTAGTTCAAGGCTGCATATGTTTCATGAACGCCAAAAAGAGACAAGATTATGACGAATGACTTTTAAAATAATTGAAACCCTACCTGAAGTCTATTCGAGAGTCCTGGGTACGATACTCGGATAGAAGTCTTTCAAGCTGCTCAGTCTGGTTCAATGTCAAGTCTACACCAGCGTCCTTGGATTGTACGACAGAAAAGTGATAACTTTATCAGCGATCTAGGCTGTGATGGCTCTGTGGGGTGGGGGTGGAGGATGTGGGGGAAGTATCCCCCCCCCCAACCCAGGTTAAAGTAGAGGTGTGAAAACACATACATGTAAGCTTAAATATACAAGCTTTTAAAGCATTTTTCTGTTGACTGCTGAGGTCAAAGTTAAGGTCCCTTTGATGTGTGTATGATTGTCCAGTATTTACTATGATAAAATTTAAATGGATCTTGAGTCATACCACCCACCAAAATTTTCTGGAACCGTCCCTGGTTCAAGGGTTAGCGATAATTTTATCAGCATCCTGGAAGCCAAACTATGAAATAAGAATAGTTACATCATCGGCCTGGGTTGGAAAGACAGAAAAGACAATAACCTTATAAGTGTCCTGTTGGTTAAATTATGAAACAGTAACTACACCCGCGTCACGGTATTGAAATATCGGGAAAAGGGATAATCACAACAGCATCCTGGGATTTAAACTATGAAATAGCGATATTTTCACCAGTGGTAGGGTGACACTGTATGTAAATGTCCACTAAAACAGTGGGCTAAGGGGACACGTTTTTAACAAGCAATGCTATATACTAAATTGTTTGATAGGGTCTGTGGATTATGAAACCACCGGCATAAATTGGCATAAATGGTGGCGAGCTGAGAAATCCAAGCTGGACGCCAAGATGGCCGCCAGGTCCTTGAAAGTAATATCAAAGGAAATCAACAACATTGAAAACTGATTTTCTTCTTTTATTTGGTTCTAATTTGAGTTTTAATGTCTTATTACATAACAATGTGTGATAATTTACTTGTACACACCTTTTTATCATTTATATGTTATTTGATATACAAAAAGGCCGCCGATTTCAAAATATCTTCCTGTATTGTAAAAATAATTTCAACAATGTTTTTTTTCCAGTTTCGTTAAAGAATTACCTAGTGTTCATAATAAATGCAATATTTAATTCTCAGAGCATATCTTGTTGATTTTCTTTAAGTGGATTTGAAATTTTGCCAGAATATTTATATATCATATTGCTTAATAGAACATGTACTATGAAGAGGGAACGTGGCAATCACCATTTACACAATTACTTTAAAATATGCTTTTTTCATAGGATATGTAATAAACAAAATGGGCATCAGGGTTTGTATCTTAGAAAACATCTGCGTAAGTTGACAAAAAAAGGCAACTTAACAACTCAAACTTTGCCTCCGAGGTGGCCGCCAAATGACTTTAGTGCAAAGATATCGCAACATATCATGTTTTGACTATGAGTTCTAGGTTCATGGATGAAATATCTAGTTTTATAGTAATAACCTTTCTGACAACACATTTTCAATCTTTTAACACGTTCTTTTAAATTATTACTGTTATAACTGATCTTTATTTTGTTAATTAAAACAATAATTGTTGAAATATGTCGCAAAATGGTTAATGTCAATACTGGACAGCATTGTGAACATGATCATGCAACTGATATTGCAATCAACTAATCATTCTCAGTTGAAATAATTTGCAATCACTTATTATACGAATGTCATAAATAATGTTTATGTTTAATCACAAACATGTAATTCTGTTTTGCAGTCTGATACCACTGGAAGATTGCACACAGCTCGACCTAATCTCCATCAGCGGAAAAACTTCTGTTTCAATGTAATGCAAGAGCTCATGAATTTCATCCATGTTTTTCAAAGGATTTTCACTTAACTATTTTAACTTGCTTTCTAAATGTAGTGATCTTACCTGAAAGTTTTCTGCAGTCCATTTCTAAAACTGGTGGAAGAAGCTTCTGTTTTAGAACCTCATCTACCATGATAAGGCTGACAAGGCTCTGTCAAAATTCTTTCAAGAAAGAACATGACCAGCAGTTAAAGGAGCCAAACACATCTCAATCAGTAAGAAGCTGTAAAATACCTAAATCTCCAAATATGTGCCCTATTCCACCAAAAACAGACATCATTAAATACATGCCACCTTCAAGATGATAAACACCATCAAACTTTTCTGGGTTTGCCCACACAATTTCTAAGGCTTTAGCTAGAAGGCTCATATCAAATACTATTGGGCCAACTGTTTATTCAAGAGCATTCATTTGTTCCTGTGTGTGATTCAACACGGTGTACATTAAAGTCATTTGGAGGGGCCATAATTATCGGAGTGAAAGCCACATTTGCGGTGTGACAAACAACATCCGTTTGAACTATGGACTGAAACACACCAGAGGCTACATTAACTAAAATACCTTAATTAAGACAAAACATTTATTCTTATTTGTTTTTTTTTTGTAAGGTTTACAAAAACATAAGTAAACAACCGTATGCTTGTTAGTTATTAAACCTTCTGTACACACACAACTTTACAAATATACAAGCGGAAGGTTAGAATTTTTGGTCATAAATATTTTAAAGAAAGTTATTTTTTAAATAAGAAAACAATCAATAAGAAAACAAATGCAACACAAACATGTTTAAAACTTTTTTACATTACCATTATTTCTATGAAGAGTGTAAGTATTACCAATGTTTTAAATATCTTTTGAATTATCCCTCCTTCAAAACTTTTATCCAGTTCATATGTTAATTGTGCCTCAGCAAAAAGTTCCATGTATTAATTTTGTTGCAACTAAATACGGTTTTATTCAAGAAAGCATTTTCACATTGAAGCAATTTTATTATTTTAAATATATACATTTTATTGTCTTATATGTAAGGTAAGATAATTAAAAGCACATTTACCCATGATATTCTTTCAGAGCTTCTGTTTTCTTCTCTTCTTCATTATTAAAATTCTTTTAATAAGCTCCCAGTATTTATTTAAACGTAGGAATCCAACAAAAATATTTTCTTAAACTCTTATGTTCCTATGTTCTATTAAAAAAGACAATATGGCAAATTTAGTTCTGTTCTAAGCACATTTTTTAAGTTGGCCAAGTGCCGCTATGTGAATATTGAGGCAAAATTTAAATCTTCAAAAAAGCAATACGACTCTGCTGTTATAATGAATTAGTGCACATCTTCTGAATATATGCAACTTTATGCAAGAAAGTAAAAGAAAAACCTGGTTTAAATTAATTGTTTTTACAATACAGATATTAAAGTTGAAAATGGCGGCCATCTTGGCAGCCATTTCGAATATCTAATCACGCACAAAGTATAAAAAAAATCCTTTATACATGTAAATTATTATACAGTGTCATGTAATTTGTCATTTAAATTCAAAACAAACCAAATTAAACAAGAATCTGGTTTCAGTGCTGTTGATTGCGCACAATAAGACTTTCAAGGAACTGGCGGCCATCTTGGCGGCCATCTTGGATTTCTCAGCTCGCCACCATTTATGCCAATTTTAGCCGGTGGTTTCATAAACTACAAACCCTAACAAACATTTTGGTATAGCATTGCTTTTAAAAAAAATATGTCCCTTTAGGTCATTTCATGACCCTCATTGTCACCCTACCACATTATGCCCTTGATGAAAAAAACCGTTAAAGATGCTTCCGACATTTTGGATCCAAGTTTTTTTTCTCAAACAACCAAATTAATTTTGGTAACCTAAAATATATCTCGCGAGATGCTGTTTATTGATATCTACTTAATTTGAAAAGAGAACAACTCCCTAAACGTCATTACAAACATGTATTTCCTATCTGAGCACGCTGTACGATTAGCTATAATAAAAAACACACCACCTGACGTTTACTTTCAAGATCAATTAATATCATTATCCGGGTAATCCACTTTGACGTCGATATCTATTTTTACCAGAAATCCCCATCTTGCCTATTTATAGATTTGGAAAGACTGAAATTTATAGCGATTTATTTCATATTTGTACTATCTAGTATTTTAGTAGTGATCAAAATCGTCTTTATTTAGAGTTAAATTTGACTTTATGAAGAAACTAAGTTCACTTTCCCCAAACTAGAAGTAAAATATGGTTAAATGTATTTGATATAGACAAACTGTCAGAACCACCTTCAAACTAACAATATAGTGTTATGGACAACCACTAACTAATAACTCACGGACAGAACGGTCATGAAGTCCTGATAAGCGATACATTTCTCTTTATTTCTGTCGTATGCCAGTAGGGTGTCGTACAGGGCCACCCCATTGGCGTCGAAAAAAGCCCGGATGACCACCATGACGTTTTCTGTTGTGATTTCATTTAGAGGAGTGTTGAACAACTTGGCTGGAAGTGAGACAAAATGTGTTTCGTGTTTAATGTTGTTATATATGTTTTATATAAGATGGGCAATGTTCTAAAAACATTGTAATAATTTATGATATTGCAATAAATATGAAAACAAATTCTATACATTATTGTACATATACTGACTTGTGTGTCGTTTGACGCACATTCTTGGCATCATCAGAGACATAAAATAAACACAAAAGCACGGACGATAATGATAAGAAAGATAACTGTTAACAACATTGAACTGACTACGTCTGACGAGTTGTCTCCCTTCCATACTGCTGCAATAATAACAATAACAATACTGATAGCTAAGAATCTTTATTCGATTGTCTATAATTTCATTTTATATATGTTATTTTATTTTATTTACTTTGTTGCATAAAATTGCAATATAAAAGAAAATTCGGTTCGTCTTAAGTTGTATGATTCTACATTTTAATTACTTTATGTATTTTCTTTATCACTTGTTGTAAATGGATATTTAATAAGCTTGTTTGTACTAGTAGATAAATATTACCATGCATTTTAGCGATAGTAAGGAAAATGTGTTATGTTATGTTTTTACTTTTACTTACATATTTTCTTCTTAGGTTTACCAACGATGACGTAATCACCCAAAACAGGTCCATGTATAACGTTGATGTCTCTGGATTCTTTAAGTTCTTCCGCCATTGTTCGGAACTCTTTGTCTATCTCGACACCCTAAGTGCACACATTACACAGAATATTTATAGTTATAGATACTCAATGTTACCCTTACACTTTCCTTTGATTTTGTTGAGTATTCTATTTACAATAAAAGATGAAACACACCATAAGCACAGCGGACAAATCCACTTTCTTTCGTCGAGCAGAAAACATCATTTTTATTTAAGCTATTGTAATGCGGCACTTGTAGCCAACCAGAAAACTGCTTTTTATGATGCATATCTGACAAAAGAATCCCCTAATGTGTAGTTCGAAACTATTGTAAGTTGTTTTTCTAAAATGAATTGATTGAAAGCTGTAACGATGCTTTTAATTGTCCGTACCTAAAGACAATTCAGTCTGGAAATCATGTAGAGACACTATTCTAATCCTTTATTAATTGTGGATTTACAAAGTGTGCTTCATTTAGACAAGAATAAAAACAAATATGCATCTTTGACCAACTCTAAAATGATTTTGCGGATCGGGAGGTCGTGGGTTCGAACCCCGGCCGGGTCATACCAAAGACTTTAAAGTTGGTAGTAGTGGCTTCCCTCCTAACGCTCGGGGCTACGGGGACAGCATTACGCCTGACTCGTCGGTGTCAGTATAATGGACCGGCCGGGTTCAGTCCCTGGGCACCTCATAAGTGCCCCTGTGCTGTAATGATAGAAATGTCGCTGCGCAGTATCTGAAAAAATGCCGGCTAATCTCTAAAATGATTAAATTGTGTGAATCTACTTACGGCCAGATCGAGGCAGGCGACGACACTTCCAGTACCGCTGATGCCCTTTAGGAGCCCCTTGATCCCGTCAAGCCCCAAGGGATTATGCCCGATCTGCAACACAGACATAAAGAACGTTGTAACCAAAAGTGTTTTTACAACAAAATGCATATTATTTTACAATTTTTATTTTATTAAAAACATAAAAATACAGTGTTTTTTTTTTTTTTTTTTTCAAATTTTATTTTAAAAAATACACGAAAAAAATGTACAAAATGAACTGACAAACTGCATATAGTCCGTAATCAATCTACACTTTACGATTAAAGTCATATCAAGCAGTCTATAAATGTTGTAAATTATTGAACAAGTGTAACAAAGAGCTTAGATCTGGTTCTGCTTCGAACATTTTTAAGACGTCTTATGTAATTTTAACGTTTTCCCACTTTCTTTTATTGATAGCCGTTTCTTATACGACTTTGACCTTCAAATACAGCCAGCATCTACAGGATTACTAATTTAATGACGTTGCTTTTGTATCTCATACCATCATTTAACTTAATTAACTCGTATATTTCTTACACAGAACGGTTAACTGCATAATAGTGTACATGTATTTCAATAGATAACGGCCATCAGAGGTATTGCCGTCTAATGTTTTTTAGAATTTCCATGCTGTCCGTAGTTCTGTCCCATCTTACTTTCAGAGTCTGTAAGATTTCGTTGACCTCCAGAGCCTTGCCTATCACCGATGCACCGGTGGGTCCGATACGGTTGTGGCTCACATCAAGGCTAGTCAAGGTGGCGCTCTGCTTCAGGATCTCGGACACACCGAATGCGCCTTCATTACCCAGCCCATTCATGGAAAGGTTAACAACTCTCAACCGACTATTAATCTGAGAAGGAGAAGAGTTATATCCCATGATATAAAATATTGATAATCTAAGTATGGAACAAGAATAGTGCAATGTGAAGGAGCATTTTACTTCAGTTTACATTGATCCCGATTATTTTCTTTAAATACCTAAGGCAACAAATTATAAGCTACATATAATTTTTGGCAAAGATCGTTGTAGTCTTTTTACTTTTATAGCTTGATAAAAGTTTTTTTTTCCTTTTATTTGTATACAATTTCTGAACACAAAAGAAAATCTTGGGTAGATTTTGTTTGAGGTTATGATCGTCGCAACTAGGCAAAATGAACACTCAGTCAATGTTCGGGAAGTACGTATTGACAGTGGACATAACTTAAAACTCAACAAATTACTTAATAAATCTGTATCGAACCTGAATTTATTATTAGCAAAAGTGTTACTTCAATTATTAATCACATACAATCAGACACAAATGATACCAATTATCTTGAGCACGGCATACTAAAAATGGCATCGCAGCAGACGACACCAGTTTGAATCTCTTCCTACTTTAGCACTAAGATATGTATCGTCCATAATAAACTTGTCTTCTCAGTAGATGAATATTACTCTAGGTCATGTGTTTAGTCCATTACTGGGGACAGCATAGAAGAAAATATCTAGTAAGTTACAACATTTTTTTTTCTGTTTAATATTATACAAGGTGTAGAAATATGTAATACTTTGCTGCATGTTTGTTATATTATAATATATA